>OY821519.1:38160748-38760748 GCA_963682025.1 Cordilura impudica | reverse complement strand
CTTTACACAAAAAGTACCCTTTTAAAAAAACTTCTTTTCTTAAAAAATAACTTTATCTAAAAATAGTACCTTTTGCTAAAATAGTACCTTATCTTAAAAAGTAATTTTTCGTAAAAACTAACTTTCCATTAAAAAGTAAATTTTCTTAAAAAGGAATTTTTACTAAAGTACCTTTTCTTAAAAAGTTGCCTTTTATTATAAAAAAAAGGAAATTTACTTAAAAAAGTACATTTTCCAAAAAAAGTGATTTTTTTTAAAATGTACTTTCCTAAAAAAGGTATCTTTTCTTAAAAAGTGCGTTTTTAAAAAAGTACTTTCTTTTAAAAAGTACTTGTTTTAATAAAAAATTACCTTTTCCAAAAAAAATAACCTTTTTCCAAAGAACTACCTTTTACTAAAAGTACCTTTTCCAAAAAAAGTACATTTTCTAAAAAAATACCTTTCCAAAAAAAGTACATTTTCTTAAAACGGTCTTTTCTTAAATAATCACATTTTCTTAAGAAAGTACCTTTTCTTAAATAGTAAGTTTTCTTAAAAAAAAACACATATCCTTCAAAAGTACATTTTCTTCAAAAAGTACCTTTTCTTAAAAAAGTACAATTTCTTAAAGAAGTTCCCATTCTATAAAGTATCTTTTCTTGTGTACTTTTTGAAAACAACCTTTTCAAAAAAATTAACCTTTTCTAAAAAAGTTATTTTTCCGAAAAACTACCTTTTCTTAAAAAAGTACCTTTTCTTAAAAAAGCAGCAATCGTAAAAAAATATGTTTTATTAAGTACTTTTAAGTATCTTTAAAAAAGTACCTTTTCTCAACAAAGTATCTTTAAAAATTTACCTTTTCTAAGAAAATTACCTTTTTTAAAAAGTACCTTTTCACAGAACAGTACCCTTTCTTAAAAAAATTACGTTTTCTTAAAGGAGTACCTTATTCTAAAAAGCGTATCTTCTCAAAAAAAATTATTTTCGTAAAAAAGGACATTTCCTTATAAAGCACCTTTTCTAAAAAGGCACCTTTTCTAAAACAGTACTTTTGTTGAAAAAAGTACATTTTATTAAAAAGCATATTTTCTAATAAATGTACCTATTGTTAAAGAATTGTTTTCGTAAAAAAAACATTTTCCAAAAAAAGTGTATTTTCTTACAAAAGGCTATTTCCTAAAAGTGCATTTTCTGAATAAAGTATATTGTCTTAAAAAATAAATTTTCTTATCAAAGTACCTTTTCTTAAAAAAAAAAGTATCTACACTTTAAAAAGTAAATTTCGTAAAAAAGTAAAAACTTAAAAAAATCTAATTTTTTCAGAAAGTGAATTTATCTTTAGAAAAAAATATATTTTCTACTCTTCAAAAAACCAAAAAAGAAACTTCATGTACTTAAGACAATAAATTTCTTCAAAAAAGTACCTTGTCTTCAAAAAAGTATTTTCGTTAAAAAATTTAAATTTCTTAAAAATTAAAATTTATTAAAATAAATTAATTTTTCGCAAAAAATTACCTTCTCTTAAAGTTGAAGTGCAGAAAATGAATTCTATACAATTAAGTACTTCGTATGCTATATTTTTATACCCAACTGTTCAATACTACATTTTGTTCGTATCCTATAAATACTCTCTCCCAATTGGGAACAGCTTTTAAATTTACTTCAGCACTAGTTTAAAGTTATTTTCATATTGTAAACTAGATCAGTTGTAATACATACCCACACAAGAAAGGTAAATTCCTCAAAAGCAAATCTATAATATTAATAGGCTAGGCGATTTCTTGTGACCTATGTTTTGTTCTACAGTTTTATCCCGATTTTGACCAAACGTATATTATTCGAAAGTTATTTCTTTTTTGCCGTTTTGCAGATTCCCAGATTTTTAAATTTTTTCCTTTATTTTGACTAAATTGCATTTAAAGTTGCTACTAACACACACACATAAAATTATACAATGATATGTGTGTGTTTATTAAATTTGTTAATATGTTTGTAATAAAAATGAGTTTGTTTTTTTGTGTTGATTTATGAATTGGCTATATTTGATTAGCATACCTTTAGGGTCTTTATTCAATGAAGAAATAAAATTTCCGAGAATTTGCACTCGAATTTCGAGGGCTGGAATCTGCTTGTAAATTATAATTTTATTATAAAGCTAATACCCTCTTGTCTATATTTTTTAACCCCGTGGTTTTAACGCATTATATTTATTTTTTTTTTTCTTACCGCACCCAATCATTTAAAAAGCTAAATAGTTTCATAAAAAAGTACGTTTTCGTATTGAAGTAGTTATTCCCACAAAATTTACTTTTCTTAAGAAGTTTATTTTCTTTAAAAAAAAACATTTCTACTTGAAAAGCTATCTTCTCCTAAAAAAGTTATTTTTTCAGAAAAGTACTTTCTCTTTAATAAAAGTGTATTTTCTTATAAAACATACTTTTCTGAAATAGCACATGTTCTTCAAGAGTAGCCGTACGCATAAAGTGCCTATAAAAAAAGTACCTTTTAGTAAAGAACTCATTTGTCTAAAAATAGTACATTTACTTAAAAAAGTATCTTTTCGTAAAAAGTACAATTTCTTGAACAAATAAATTTTTCGTAAAAAAGTGCCTTGTATTTAAAAAGTGTACTAAAAAAGGAAAATTTTATAAAAAAAAAAAGTGAATTTTCTTTAAAAAAAAAAAAAAAGTACTTTTCTTAAAAAAGTATATTTCCTTAAAAAAAGTACATTCCTGTAATAAGTACATTTTCTAGAAAACTATTTTTTTAAACAAGTAATAGTGTCTTTTCTTAAAAAAGTGTATTTTCTTATAAAACTTACTTTTCTGAAATAGCACATGTTCTTCAAGAGTAGCCGTACGCATAAAGTACCTATAAAAAAAAGTACCTTTTAGTAAAGAACTCATTTGTCTAAAAATAGTACCTTTACTTAAAAAAGTACCTTTTCGTAAAAAGTACCATTTCTTGAACAAATAAATTTTGCTTAAAAAAGTGCCTTGTATTTAAAAAGTGTACTAAAAAAGGAAAATTTTATAAAAAAAAAAAGTGAATTTTCTTTAAAAAAAAAAAAAAGTACTTTTCTTAAAAAAGTATATTTCCTTAAAAAAAAGTACATTCCTATAATAAGTACATTTTCTAGAAAACTATTTTTTTAAACAAGTAATAGTGTCTTTTCTTAAGAAATTGTATTTTCTTATAAAACTAATTTTTCTGAAATAGCACCTGTTCTTCAAGAGCAGCCTTACGCATAAAGTACCTTTTGGTAAAGAACTCATTTGCCTAAAAATAGCACCTTTAATTAAAAAAGTACCTTTTCGTAAAAAGTACCATTTCTTGAACAAATAATTTTTTCTTTAAAAAGTGCCTTGTATTTAAAAAGTGTACTAAAAAAAGAAAATTTTATAAAAAAAACAAAAGTGAATTTTCTTTAAAAAAAAAAAGTACTTTTCTTAAAAAAGTATATTTGGTTAAAAATAAGTATATTCCTATAATAAGTACATTTTCTAGAAAATTATTTTTTTAAACAAGTAAAAGTGCCTTTTCTTAAGAAAGTGTATTTTCTTATAAAACTGAATTTTCTGAAATCGCACCTGTTCTTCAAGAGTAGCCTTACGCATAAAGTACCTTTTGGTAAAGAACTCATTTGTCTAAAAATAGCACCTTTACTTAAAGAAGTACATTTTCGTAAAAAGTACCATTTCTTGAACAAATAATTTTTTCTTAAAAAAGTGCCTTGTATTTAAAAAGTGTACTAAAAAGATAAATTTTATAAAAAAAAAGTGAATTTTCTTTTTAAAAAAAAAAGTACTTTTCTTAAAAAAGTATATTTCATTAAAAAATTACATTCCTAAAACAAGTACATTTTCTAGAAAATTATTATTTTAGAAAGTACATGTTAAAATAATACCTTTTTAAAAATAGTATCTATCATTCCTGAAAAAGTATATTTCCTTAAAAAAGTACCTTTTCTTAACGAAATATATTTTCTTAAAAGTGTCTTTTTACAGAAGTACCTTTTCTTAAAAATTTAAGTTTTCTTAAGAAGTACATTTTCTCAAAAGTACCTTCTTTTTGGGAGTACATTATTTAATAAAAAAAAAAATTTTTGTCCTAAAAAAGTACTTCTTACTTAAAGTGCATTTTCATATTGAATTAGCAATTTGTTCAAAATTGTATTTTCTTAAAAAGTTATTTTTCTTAAAAAAAAACTATATTTTTACTGAAAAACTTCCATAGTGAATTTCTTAAAAAATAACTTTTCTTTCAAAAGTACCTTCTCTTAAAAGTACCTATTTAATAAAAAAAGATACCTTTTCCAAAAAAATTATATTTTCTAAAACAATTACTTAAAAAATTAAGTTTTCTTAAAAAATTGTCTTTCCTTGAAAATACATATTTTTAATTAAAAAAACTAACTTTTCCTAAAAAAAATACTAAAAGATACATTTTTAAAAAAATAAATTTTCTTTAAAAAGTACCTTCTTTTAAAAAGGTAAATTTTTATTAAAAAAAAAAGCTACATGTTCCAAAAAAAAATTATGTTTTCTAAAAAAATTAATTACAAAATTTAATTTTCTTAAAAAATTGGCTTTCCTTTAAAATGCATTTTCTTTAAAAAAAAAAAAAAGTACCTTTTAACAAGTACATTTTATTGAAAAGTACCTTTCCTTAAAAAGAGCACTTTCTCTCAAAAAGAAATTTTTTCTTAACAAAGTTACTTTTCTTAATTAAGTACGTTTTCTTAAAAAATTTCCTTTTTGTAAAAAGTGTATTTTCCTTAAAAAGTAATTTTTTTTAAAAAATAACTTTTCTTTAGGAAGCACCTTCTTTTAAAAATTTACCTTTTTATTAAAAAAAAAGCTACCTGTTCCAAAAAAATTATGTTTTCTAAAAAAATTAATTACAAAATTTAATTTTCTTACAAAATTGTCTTTCCTTAAAAATAGATTTTCTTTAAAAAAAAAAAAGTACCTTTTAACAAGTACATTTTATTGAAAAGTACCTTTTCTTAAAAATAGCACTTTCTCTCAAAAAGTAAATTTTTTCTTAACAAATTTTTTCTTAAGAAAAGTATTCTTAATAAAGTACGTTTTCTTAAAAAATTTCCTTTTTGTAAAAAGTGTATTTTCTTTAAAAAGTAACATTTCTTTAAAAAGTACTTTCATTATTTTTGAACGGGCGACTTAGTCACCTTATAACTAATACAGCGAAGAACTAAAAAAAAATTTTTTTTGTAGAACAACGAAAAATCATTGACATTGTTATGCGCTTCCATTTCATGATGCATTCCTCTAATTGTCATGTCTTTAACCTATCATTCTAAGGAAATATGTAATGTATTATATTGTAGTATTTATTTCTTTTGTATACCGCAGACCGTTTGTAAGTGATCTTAATTTGTTGCAACAGTTTTTAGTTCAATAACTCTATACAGCATGATATCTAAATGTACACTGTTTATTCCTTTCTGGGCAAACCCTCCTCAAGTTACATAATATTGTAGATGTAACAAAGACAATTGCAAATAAATTTCATTGTTCAACTGATGGATTGAATGGATGGAGAAATGATAAATTATATATAATGTATTAATTACCCATCAATTAAAATTTTCTAATAAAGCTTTTGTTTTTTTGTTTGTTTTTCTTTCAACAATTGAACTCAAATGCAATGAAATTAAATAGTTTTTGTTTAATACACAATGATTATTGAAAAAAGAAAAATAGCCAGCCAGAATTAATAATCGGCAATGGAAAATTTTTTATAAAAATATAAATATTTCTAAACTTTTAGAGAAAATATTTTAATATGAAATTAATTCAGATGGGACTCCTTAATAATTATTTTTAGATTTTATGTTTAGTAAAATTGAAAAAAGATTGTAAAATAACCCATGCTAAATCTGGTCTAAAAATATTTTAGAATTATATATATAAGTATGAACAATCCATACAATACCTCTGAGGCTAAAAAAAAATCTTTATAATTTTATACAAACATGTGTAAAATTCCACGTCATACTCTTTAAGTAGAAGTCATACCATAAATAAATGCTAAAAGGCATAAAGCCCCGTATGAATAAAGGCTAATTGTCATTCGAATAAGGTAAATGTTGTAAACAACATCAACGACAAGTTCAAGGTTCAAGGCAAAAAAGTTCAAAAACGAATAGACCCATTAAAATAACAGGTTACTACAATATGTTGATAGGTTAATCACTGGAAAACAAATGACCAACATGTTAACAATGTCAAGTTATGAAATAATCAACAACAATGAAAAAGAGAGGAGAGAGTAAGTATTCCTTGAAGGATGGGGTTGATTTAACACTGCGAAATATATAATTAGAGTGAAACAATCTCCTTCATAATAAGTTACACGATTACAATACTGTGCCTAAATGAAAATGTGACTTTCAAATTAAACCCTATGGGATTGTTAACTTGGGCAGGTTGGTAACACTGTTTTTGAATTTGCGATTTTAACAATGTATGATTTCTGCCACCGAGACGTAAAAGATGTTGCCGAAAGCTTGCGGTGACCAGGCTATGGCGCAATGAATATTCACAAGTGGCAGAAACGGTTCCAGGAGGGCAAAGAAAGCATTAGAGACATCATCAGGAAACTGATGAAGAACACGTAACGAAAATAAAAGATTTGGTGCTGAAAATTCTTCGACTGATAACAAGAAATCTCGATATGATGAAATCTTTATGAAAAGGGGCTTCATATTGATGTCTTTGAAACAATGCTTTCTGACTACCGGAACGAAATGGAAAGCATAATAACGGGAGCTGAGATCCAGTTTATGACTACGATTCCAATAAAGCTACAAAAAGAGCACGCCAATGTCATCAAAAAATCAAGCTCATGTTGACAGTGTTCTTCGATTATCGTGATGTGGTACATTATGAATTTCTTCCGCTGGGCTAAACTGTGTCACAAGGAATATTATTTAGGTGTTATGGGTCCCTTAAGTGAAGCTACTCTCAATGCTCATATTATTCACATTATTCCTTTTAACTCTATAATGGCAACCTCTGCAAGTGATCGAGTGCGAATGGCTGCTACAGGTTCATGAAAAGTAAGAACCTATGGACATACAAGGCTTCTAAAATAGTTACCAAATAATTTAAGACTAAAATCTGATTGGATTTCGTAAAATCGTTTCAGGTCAAGTTCCTTTCAAGAAGAGAGTGGGACAGGGTTATTCCAACGGCAGGATACGACGCTCACTTCTTCAAAGATAAGTTATGGTGTCGCTTCAGGTTTTTTCGATGTTCAACTTTCTTATTCGCACCTGACGATTCTAGTGTCTTTCAGGCGGAGATTCTGGCTATAAGGGCAGCTTGTAGGATTTTATACGCACATAAGGTCGAGGGAAATGTAGGCATCTTTGTTGATAGTCAGGCGGCTTGTATCTATCTCTCTCTCAAGTCTCGTTCTTCTTCCGTTCTGGTGGAATAGTGTAAGGAGAAACTGTAAAAGCTAAGCCGCCTCTTCGTTATTACTAGGCTATAGGGATTTTTACGTTGATGAACTGGCAGACGAACTAGCAAGATGATGCTCTTGATGCTTCCTCTACGGTATCAATCGCAACTCCACTGGAAACCATTAAGACAAGAATCTTCGCACACTTCCATCGAGCACCGGAAAAAAGAAGAAGGAATATTGACAGATGTATTACTTCATGGCTGATGGGGCTAACAATAACTTAAGACCGACAAAATCTCTCCTCAGTAGAAGAACAAGGGATATATTAAGCCTTACGGCCGAGTTGACGGGTCATTGGCTGACCGATAAACAAGCAGGAAAACTCGAACTTCAGCCGTAGCTGTGAAACACCTGGAGAAGAGGAGACAGTATAGCATCTCTTCTCTGAGTGTGAAGATTTGCGTATTATTAATGCCGTTCTCTTTTCTGACAAAAAATGTCAGATTTTATTTGCACTTTTTTTGGAAAGAGTATTTTTTTATATATTCTGAATTAAGAGCAACCTTATCTTATACACTAAAACCTCGATTTGCGTCGTTTTCGAAGTTGCGTCGTTCTTGAATTTTCGTGATTTCAGAGTTAAAATTTTTATTTGCGTCGTAAAATTTTTTATTTGCGTTGCTTAAATTTTATATAAAGGGAATTTCCCATTTAATTCTGTAGGAATGCAAGGAAATGTTTTATTTTAGTACTAATTAACAAAATATTTATGTATAGGAAAATTAATTTCGATTTGCGTCGTCTTTTTTGGGTTCCAATTAACGACGCAGATCGAGGTTTTAGTGTACATCAACTGAAATATCTCAAAGTGCAAATGTCTAAAAGGCAAAAAATTTTTGATTATAACCCTCTTTAAAGTCATAGGGCGAAAAAGGGTTTTTCAATAGGGACGCTACAAAAGTAGAAAGACAGGGACAGCAAACGACGCCATATTTCTTGCCGCTCTTTTGACATTGCTCTTCAGTAAGGTTTGCCATTTCATGATGGAAAGATATACGAGCCAACAACGAGTCGAAATTATTAAAATTTGCTACCGAAATTCGGAGTCAGTGGCCTCAACGTTAAGAGCGCTACGTTCAATTTATGGTCGTCATAATCGATCTAGCAGATCAACAATTGAGCGTCTAGTGGAAAAATTTGAATCCACAGACACAGTACAAAATGTCCCCGTGCCAGTGAGACAAAGAAGTGCCCGTAGTGTCGAGAATATTGCTGCCGCTGAGGCTTCAGTTGAAGAAAGCCCAAATGTGTCTCTCACACGTCGTTCTCAAGCGTTGGACATCTCTGTGACGTCGTTGTGGCGATTTTTGCGAAAAGATCTTGGCCTACATCCTTACAAGATCAAATTGACGCAAGAACTGAAGCCGCTTGACCACCAGAAGCGTCGTATGTTCGTGAATTGGGCTGAGCAACAACTTGAAAATTATTCGGATTTTCATCGAAAAATCATCTTCAGCGATGAGGGTCATTTCTGGCTGAATGGCTTCGTCAATAAACAAAATATGCGTTATTGGTCAGACAGCAATCCACACGTACTCCATGAGTCATCATTGCATCCCGAAAAAATTACGGTTTGGTGCGGTTTATGGGCCGGCGGCGTCATTGGGCCGTACTTCTTCCGTGATGATCGCGACCGGCACGGTACTGTGAATGGGAATCGCTACCGTTCAATGATAACCGAATAATTTTGGCCACAATTGGATGATATGGACTTGAAGGACATGTGGTTCCAACAGGACGGCGCCACAACCCATACAGCGAATGTCACAATCAATTTATTGGAAACCAAGTTTGGAGAACGTGTTATCTCACGAAATGGTCCAGTCGATAGGCCACCTTGGTCGTGCGATTTGACGCTGTTGGACTATTTCCTGTGGGCGACGATTGATGAACTTCGTACGAATATCGAACGTGAAATTGCAGCAGTATCGGCCGATTTATGCTTGAAAACCGTCGAAAATTGGGTTCAGCGTCTGGACTTCTGCAAGCGTGCCTGTGGTGGCCATGCAAAAGAAGTCGATTTCCATACATAATGACATCGAACGTACTTCCACAGGAATAAAAAATTTCATTGATATCCAAAACCGTTTTTGTTTTATTTAAAAAAAACTTTTGTAGTGCTCTTATTGAAAAACCCTTTACAAGGGCTTGACTTTGAGACTTTACGATTGATGTATAAAAAAAGCACTTTTCGAAAAAAAATTCAAATAAGACATTCGTTGTCAGAAAACGGCATTAGATTCAAAACACTAGGCCGACACATAATGAACGACCCATCTTGGATATTAGACTGATCTTATCCGCTATCTTAATGTCACAGGTTGGATCTAGTACTTTTTAAATATTCCTTTCGAGTAGTGTGGTTATTTCAGATGTAGTCACTTGGCACTACTTATTGATCCGCAGATGTGAAATGCCACTATAACCAACACTCGAAGCTTCTCGTAAAAAGTGGCCAGAGTTATGGACAGAGAATTCTTGGTTTTTGCTCTACGATAATGTATCGTCTCATAGTGTATTGGTTCCTCGAGACTATTGCGAACAATATTTGACTCATATCATTTCACAACCATATAACTTTACCGCATGACTTCTTGCTATTCACTAAAAACAAAATATACTTCGGGTACAACGTTTTGAATCGATTGAGGAGATAACGCGAAATCGCTGCGCGTTTGAAGACCATTCGGAAATTGACTTTAATAAATGTTTCGAGGATCGGGAAATGTGTTGGCTTAAGTGTATTGTATCAGAGGGAGACTTAATTGATTTCGTAAAAGAAATATAAATTATTAGTATTCATTTGAAACAGTATTTTATTCTATTCATCATTCCGTTTTTAACACACTGTTACCAAGATACCGTAACATTTGCTGTTACCGCAGAGAACAATGTTACTTATTCCTCTTTACGTCCAGATTTCAGCACTGCATTTTCTTCTGAAATAATGACAATACAATATGAAGCAATTTGGCCTCTTCGTGGAAAACGGAAAATTTCCTATTTGCACTGATACACTTCCCGCAATTCATGCCATAACTAATATTAATAGCAACAACTCTTATGCAATGAATATCAGTAACTCGTTAATTAAATATAACCGCACAATTATTTTAAATTGGATACCAAGCCATTCCACTATAACATGTTAGGTTCCGATGGCTATGCTGCCAATCAGGCACATAAATCTCTATTAATCATTACACTAAATAGGAATTAATAGGAATTTTTCGGACACATTAAAAGGACAACAAATTATGGCATCCACTATTAAAAGTAATATATCGTACCTGTACTTCTAAAGTGAGTCAACTCAAAATATTTCAGTTTTCACTTTTTGCAAGAAAACGATAGTGGTCATATCTATCCACTGTAAAAATCTTCGATTTTTCTAGTCTTTCGCAAAAAAAAAAAATACAGTTGTAACCCTCTTTGTGTTATAAGAGTAGCTTCTTTAGAATCCACTAAAAAGACATATTTTGAGTTCCACCCAAACTAATTGTTATTTTTGCTGATCACTGAAAAAATCGCAATTCTTTACAATTAAACAACTGTTTTTAAATTTTATAGTAAATATTAAAAAAACCGTTTTTTGTAAATTTTGAGTTGACTCACTTTAGAGATACAGATGCGATATGTATAATTCCATACCAGATAACAATGTTAACAGACTATATATGATAACTTTTCTTAGACTCAGATTGGGACATGCCAAATTGACACACATCTTTATAACCACAGTAATGAATTCCACAAACTTTGGGTGTGATAAAAACTCTAGGCTTTGTGTTTCACATACCCTATCTGATTGTAAATTATTTCTTTACTATCCTTTCCCTTATCTAATTCTATCAAACAAATAATGGATTATTTAAAAAGTATAAACATAATGTAAATTCAGTACGCATATATTTTGTAAATATATTCTTCAATAAAATTTATACATTGCCAACTAATTACTTTAAAACGCTGTTGCTATAACTTCAAATGATATTTAATAGGTACATTTATGTAATAAATAAATAAATAAAATAAAATAAGTAATTTGTAACTTTCCATATTCGCAATTTCTAAGTTTTCATCACAACATGAACACATTAAATTTTGAGCATAGAAGAATTTCACAACAATAGGCAGTCAATGAACTTGTCTAAATGTATTTCGTATAAATCGTATTCAGAAATGCATAGTAACAAAAATAAGCTGGTTATAAAAATGTTCTTTTCAAAAAAAAAAAATTAATAATAAATAAATAAATAAATCAGCACTACAACCTTGAGATGGACTGTGAGTGTGAGCACAAGAAGGAACACTGCTTAAAATAGGATTTTTAGTAATGTTGTTCGTAAATATTTGTAGCCATGTAAGAGACATAAAAAAACTTTTAAAAGGTAATGATCCTATTTGTTGTTCCATCATCCACATCAGCAACATGAATTTGTGCTTTAATAATTTTTTTATTTTAGAAAATCTGGTTTTGCAACTAAAAATAGAAAGAATCGTTTTATGGTAGAAGATAAGTGGAGTACATAAGTAGTTCTTTAATCAAACCGTTACAGTGTTATAAGTTCTTCATGTAAACATATGAATTTAACCCTTAAAGGGACTTAGAAACTTCAAGGCTTAAGATTTGAAGTTTTAAATTAAGAAAAAAAAACAAACAATTAAAACAGTAAAAGTAACAATGATTTGATCTGGGCATTGTTAAATAGAATATGAAAATTATTAAAAATTTAATATAAACTAGCAGATTCCAGCCTTGAAATTCGAGCCCCATTTTCTAGGAAATTTTATTTTTTCATTAGATAAAGACCCTAAAAGTATGCTAATCAATTATAGCCAATTCGCAGATATGAAAAGTTCATATCGGATGCTATATCTATATAGGGACTTGGTCCAAAAATGGACCGATCCTGATCATGTTTGGTAAAGTCTCTTGTATTTTCCAAAAATATATACAAACAAAATTTGAGAAGAATCAGTGCAATATTTTTGTTTTTTAATAGATTTAAGTGAAGATCGGGAAGCAGCTCTATATGGGGTCATAGGGATCATTTTTGGACTACTCATTAATGGATATAATGAACGCATACAAACCCAATTTGAGTAAGATCTATATGACAATTTGGATCTTATGGCAATTTATGTCGATTTCATATGGGTAATTTGTATGGGGGCTAGGTCTGAACATGGACCGATTCTCATCAATTTTCAATAGCGTTCATCCCATAGCCGATAAAAGCTTATGTACCAAATTTCATCAAAATACATTCATATTTGCGACCTGCAGTTTGATTACAAGCTTTACATGGACACACAGACGGACGGACGGGACGGACGGACGGACGGACATTGTTAAATCAACTCAGAAAGTGATTCTGATTCGATCGGTATAATTAAAGATGGGTCTAGGTCAAATATTTTTGGTTGTTACAAACAGCAGCACAAAGTCATTATACCCAAACCACATAGTGGTATAGGGTATAAAAAAACTTATGAACTTTGCAACGAGTATGTAAACAAGGCTCCATTTTGGGAATGTGTTTTATTTCTGATGAAAACAGTTTTGTACTTTCGTCGTTAAAGGAAAAAGTTAGTTTGGCAATTAACTTTTGGTCTGAATTGCTTGTGATTGAGACACAACTAAAGCATTCGTGGAAAGATAATGGAAGTTAGTACAACATCACAAAGAGCTTTTAAAGAAGTGAAATAGATGATACTCTCGGGAACCGGACGGGGTGAACTTAGAATGAGCTTTGGCCAAACATATCAACATTTTTTTTTTGGCTCCCCATTCATTTTTTGGATAGAATGAGGGTAAAAAATAAGATCTTTGGAAATAAGCCAGACCAGTTGAACTTAAAAAATCAAGATGGTCTATAACTCTTACACTAACAGTTTAAAGTGATTGAATCATTACAGGACATTTATGTGGAATGAAAAGCGTAACAATTCTTTCTTTCACACTTGTGATTGAAATGTGAGTTTTCATGGTTTTGCAGACATCTTAGTTAAAATTCATAGAAGCCAAACAATGAACTGCAAACTGGACGCACAGGAATTTTCAGGAACTTACGTGGTACAAATGTTTTATTTGAGCGTACTTTTCCAACGAATGCAGTTTTCGGCCTCATAAATCTACGCGCCATATCCAAGGTGGAGAAAAAAATTGTCGGCAAAAAATGTGCGGCCTGTATTCACATATCTTTTCACTAATTTATACACAACATTCTGTCCTTGATTTAGCTCACGCTCTTGACCAGGCAACTTCCCAGAGTAAATTATTCCTTTGAGGGAATAAAATAATTTCGAATAGCACAGCCACCATAACTTTATTCCATACTTGGCTGGCTTGGACGGAATGTATTGCGTAAACTGTGTGCGGCCTCCATATGGGAATAATTGCTCGTCCACGATCAGCGAATCGTGGCTTCCAACTTTTGCCAAATACCGTCAATAGCAGCAGTTTTACTGTTGATTAATCGCTTTCGTCGCGTATTTGCGTTATCACCAATTGAATCGTCGTAGTCGACCCTCCAAACTAATTGAGGGCGGAAAGCGAACTATTTGGGCATCAGTAAAACAGAATCCTAGAACTACTGCTTCCTAAATTAGTTCTAAAATCAAAGAAACCTTCAGTCGTTCGCAAAATCTTAAAAATATCTGATTATCATGGTCGTGTAGCACAAAGAAAACCATTTATTCCTAATGTCAATAGAAAAAATTGTATGGGCCTTGCAAATGAGTATGTAAACAAGGCTCCAGAATTTCGGGAACGTGTTTTATTTTCAGATGAAGTTTTGCACTTTCGCCATTAAAGGAAAAAAGAATTAAAAGCAGCAGCTGTACTGTTGATAAATCGCTCCCGTCGCGTATTTGCGTCATCAAAGCGAATAAATTTTTTGATGAGCATAAATCGATCGTAAGGTAATGCGGCTTTGTTTATTGGATCATGGGTTGGTCCCCTCAGTTCTTTAGCAGGCTCATTATTCGATTTAGACAGCCCAGCATACAAAACGATAGCCAAAAATGCATCGAACTCTTTTAGAGTGATTGTTTTCTATTCCTTTTTCTTCATAGAATTTCCGAATTCCATACAGTTATTACTTCCCTGGAATTTCGATTGGTTTCCGTCATATCTTCCGCCATATCTTCAATGATGATCGTTCGGAATATGGTGTAAGGATCATACGTGTCTTTCCATCTTATATAGTGGACCAAAAAAAACACAATTCGACAAAACTCATTAGATTTCTGGTAATAATAACATAAGATCCGTAGGGACCTTTTCACTAATCCACGTACTAAACGTCATTAAACCTCAATAAATGTAAACTTCAGGACACTTTTTCTTGGAATACATGCACGGTTCGGGTATTCAATCCATAAAACATTAAGGAGTTGTGAGAGTATCAAAATCAAAATGGTTCCCAGGGACCTTCTCACAAACAGAAGATTTAAACTGTATGTTTATGAGTTATAGACCAATAAGCTTTAAACTGCTTTCAACAGCGACGCTAACTTTTTTCAAACAAAAAGCGCAAAGCAATTCCCCAAAAAGAGCTAAGAGGCTTTAAATTGGAATGAAACTAAAAGCACTAATTTTCGAAAAACTTATGTAATTTTTGTACATTTGGGATCGTTTAGAATTTAATGAAAAGTTTAAAGTGTATATCGATAATAATACTCGTTCATTTTCAAATAATAACATGTGATTTTCTTTCTCATCTTCAGGCCACAGGATTGTTTTCATTATAATTCTTATTTTTTATATATTTGAAGAGAATTGATTTTTATAGAAAAATTTGGTGAATTTTTAAAATTGAAATAATAGACTTTTTTAATCTTTAGTCCATATCTAATATGTATTAACAGTGTTTAAAATAGGGTTCCGTCTCTGATATGACTTCTTCATTTGTAGAAAATCTCTTTCCCTGCAGGCATCTTTACAAGCTTTGGAAAAAATAATAATCGTAGCGGCCAGATCTGGGGGGGGGGGGCGGGTAAGCAATTCGTTTTGTAAAGACTTAAATTTTTCTGACGCCAAAGCAGAGGAATGCCGGTGCATTCTCATGATGGTATACGATTTTTTTCTTATTCAAGTGGGGTCGTTTTTTTCTTAATTTCTTCATCCAATCTGTCCAATAAGTCAACATACTACTTGGCAGTTATTCTTTTCCCCCTTTCTGCAAGTCATCAATAAATATTATATCACGTGCATCTCACATGGCCGCTTTGGTCGGCTTTCGCACACTTGTAACCATTCCGCAGACGTCCGGGGTATAATAATGAATGCACGTCTCATCCATTGTTACAAATCGATGTAAAAATTCAGTTGAATTTACTTCAAACATCTCCAAAGCATACTTTGAATCATGAACACGTTTCAGTTTTTGTCCAGCTGTTAAAAATCGCGGCACCCATCGAGCAAAAAGCTTTTTCATATTTAAATGATCATGTAATATATGCCGAACTCACTCTGCTGATATCGTAATGATGCCAGCAATCCCACTTACTTTATTCTTTCGATTATCCAATACAGCCTCACGCACTTTTCTTACGTTTTCTTCGATAACTGCCTCATTTGGACGACTAGGAAGATCTGCATCATTTGTGCTCGTACGACCACGTTTAAATTCAGAATACCACCTTTTGATCATTGAATATGACTGCGAAGATTCACCATGAAGTTTATCAATCCATTCTTTGGCTTGGACTGCATTTTATCCCACCAAAAAGCAACATTTGATCAAAACATGAAACTCTTTGCAATTCCTTTTTTCTCAAACTTCAAGAGCAGCATCATTTATATAACGGTAACTTTTTTTGTAATTAATGAAATATCATGAAATTTTTACAACAGTTGGCCCTACTGAATAAACAGAAAAAATTGTTACTTGTCGCGCCATCTCTATGTGAGGCCACGTACTTTTCACTCGATGTAGTATATTGAATACTATGGCAGGGAGAGCTTTGCAAATTTGTGTGAGCTCACCCATTATTGGTGTTAGTAGTCATGCCGAAAATGGGCGGGATGGAATAAGTGGGCGTTGAAAATAATGAAATATCATGAAATTTTGAAACAATTTTTCCAACAGTTGGTACTACTAAATAAACAGAAAAAGTTGTTACTTGTCACGCCATTTCTAAGCGAGGCCACGTACTTTTCACTCGATGTAGTATATTGAATACTATGGCAGGGAGAGCTTTGCAAATTTCTGTGAGCTCACCCATTATTGGTGTTAGTAGTCATGCCGAATATGGGCGGGATCGAATAAGTGGGCGTTGAACCTCCCTCAGAAATATATTAAAGGTGTAGACTGTAAGTATGGATGTTTGCGTCTTCTTGGCCGGTTTCTAAAGCGAGTACATAGTTTGGGGTATTTTCTTTGATTTTTAACATGCGTTTAGTAAAAACCCTTTGCAATTTATTAACAATGTCAAGCCAAGCCACTCCCCTGAGTACCTGAGTACCATACGCTTGTAGAGATCTGCAAACAGCTTGAACTAACTTCCATTTTGCAATACAATTTTTCCAAATTTTTTTTTTTTTTATACAAACTTTTGCTGCTTCATTTTTTGTAATTATATGTTGCATGTAAGACATTGTAGGGGTCAATATAGTTCCTAAATACTTGTATTGAGGCGTAATTTTTTCCTCCTCTCCGTTAAACTGCCACTTTTCATTTGCGGAAACAGGACAACCTTTATTTAAAACCATTATCTCGGATTTTGCTACGTTTACTTCCATTCCCCAACTTTTGTAATATATTTTCAAATTATTTTTCATTTTTTGCAGGGCGCTTATATTCTCGGCAACAATGACAATATCATCCGCATACATTAAGGTTCTTATGTCCAGATCATCTATGAACACACCGCCTTTCCGTTCCACGTGAGGTCATTTAAATACAAGGAAAACAAAAAAGGCAACATCAAACATCCCTGTTTAACACCAGAGTTTGTACTAAAGTACTCTGAAATTTCATATCTAGTCCACACCTCAGAAATGATATATCTATAATATTATTAGACAAGGCGATTTCTTGTAACCGATGTAACTTTGTCAATTTTAATTCTATTTTGGCCAACCGTCCCTCATTTGAAAGGTATTTCTTTTTTTTGGCCACCAGATTTACAGATTTGCACCATCTGAAATATTTTTTATTTTTTTTGGAATAATGCACATTTAAAGTTGCTACTAACACATTCATAAAATTATACAATGATGTGTGTGTGTTTATTAAATTTGGTAATGTATTTGTAAAAATTGTATATGATGAGTCCTGTGTTGAATTGAAAAATATATTGGACCTAAACCGATAACGACAATAACAACAATAACGCAATAAAATTTCATTATAATAATTGCATATCATACGCCCTGTGTTGAATTGTGAATTGCCTAAAATTAGCATACCTTTAGGTGGCATACACGGTCTGTCAAATTCTTTTAGGCTCTTATTTCTGTGTATTAAACAAATATTTATTATGAAATAAATTTAATGAATTAAATAGATGAAAAAACATTGAAAGAAATAAGTTGAATGAAAAAATAAAATTTTCTAGAATTTGCACTCGAATTTCGAGGGCTGGACTCTGCTAGTTTGTATACATGTTTTAAAAAGTTTACTATTTTTGTAGACAATCCCATTTCGCGTAGTTTATACATTAAAAGTGTCTAGGTACACTATCAATGCCAGGTTTTAATTAACATTTTCTCAAAATTAATTCTTTATAATTTTTAATTCCAACAATTTTTTTAATTTTTTAATTTCTCGATATCAATTTGTAATTCCCAATATAAATTTCAAACAATCTCCACTTATATTTGGAAGTGTAGTGTTTTCCATATAACCTTTAATTTATATATTTGGAAGTTGTTTTTTTATTACACTAAAGGGTTAACAAAAAAATGCAACCTCTGCTTTGGAAGAACTTTCAAGAATCTATACATTAAACCGGTTTAAAGGTAACAATAAGAACATAAATCAGAATCCACCAAAAAAAGGGTATAAAAGCTAAATTCTTGTCTAGGACTAACAATAGTATTGATTGCGAAACCTTAAAGAAATCATTGAAAAATGTTGAAACTTGTGAGTGCAATTTTAAAAAGAGTTTTTTAAATCTAATAATTTTGTACAAATTCCAGCTAAACTTTGTAGCACTGATTAGTTTGGCAGCATCGGCGGCCATATCTACACCTTTATTGGCCGAATTGGATCCCCAACCGTCTTTAGCACCGGCTAACACTAAACATGCTGCTTATGTGGAGGCTCTAACGCCCATCTATAGAACAGCACCTTTAGTGGCTACGGCATACACAACCGTTCACCATTTACCATACGCTTATGCCGCAAATTATGTGAGTATTTTTTTATTTTGTTTTAACTGTATTGTTTTGTTTGTTAATTTATTAAATGAACTAAACTTTTCTTACTACTCACCTTTATGTAGTTAACTTATGCTGCGCCGTCTGAAATATCACATTATCGTGTTGCTTATTAAAAGCTTTTTGTGGATAAGGTGAAAAAAGTTCAGCCTGAAAGTAGACCAAGAAAATTACAAAAATTACACATATATTACATAATTTGAATTAATTTTTATTACAAAGAGCAATGAAATAAATAAAAGTATTTTTTATGTTTCCTACAAATAAAATTTAATAAAATACAAAATTTTTCGGTATAATGAAAACACAAAAAGTTAATTATTATTAGAATTTAACAACAATTGGTTTGTAACATACAATAAGTTTGAAAGAGCGTAATTATACAATTTACTTAGCAAAATTTTCAAATTATATTGGATGGAAATTTCGAAAAATGTTTAACCAAAGAATGAAATTAAATGAAGACCAAGATTTTTTTCAAGTCGTTCTAGTTAGACCGACTAGATGATTCTCATTTTATCCACCATGAGTTTTGAAATAGATTTTAATTTCAGATCCTAACCAAACTGGAGGCGGTCATAAATGGGAATAAAAAATAAGTATAAACAAATTCTTTATGTTGTCATGTATATGTTGTTAAAGTTCATAGTTATCGGATGATATTTGAAAAAAAACTAGATCTAAATCAAATCGAATCAGTACCAGATATTAAGGGACGTACATCATGTGTTACAGTAAAAATATCATTTTAATTATTCTACACGTAGAACCCCAATGGCGAAATGAAGAGCTGTACATTTAAGTTACCGATAGCCTCCATAGTAATGAGAAAGTTATAAATTTTCTCTATAAAATATAAGTCACTCGAGACAAGATTGGAACTTAGATCCCACATCTAAGGTACTGCACCAATAATCAAAAATATTTATTACACGACAAAAAATCTACGGAACGCTGGCCGTGCACAACGGTTTATCAACGCTTTCATTGGTAAAATTTGGAAAAAATTTTAACCAATTGAGATATTTTAATAATTCTTTTTCTATGAATAGCAGTTTAAATTCATTAAAATTAAGTTCAAAGTCAAAGTTGTACTGTTTAATGTACTTTTTAAAGAAAAGCTAAGAAAGTTTATTTTTTAACAAAAGGTTGATTTTTACGAAAAAGTACTTCTTAAAGCAAAGGTACTTTTTAAATAAAAGAAACGAAAATATACTATTTAAACAAAATTTACTTTTTTAAGAAAAGCGTTTTTTTTTTTTTTTTTTTTTTTTTTTTTTTGATAAAGGTAGATACTTTTTACGAATAGTTACTTTTAAAAATTCACTTCTCCAAGAAATGGCACTTTTTTAATAAAAAGAACAGGTACTTGTTTAAAAAAATTTACTTTTTTTTACAAAAAATACTTTTTTAAGAAAAGGTACTTCTGTAACCAAAGGTACATTTTCAATAAAAGAAGAGAATCTGTACTATTTAAACAAAATGTACTTTGTGAAGGAAAGCATTTTTTTAATGCTACTTTTTTACGAAAAGGTACTTTTAAAAATTTACTTCTTTAAGAAGTAAAAGTATATTAATATAGAAGAGGTCCTTGTTTAAGAAAATTTAGTTTTTTAAGAAAGTGTACTTAAGAAAATTTCATTTTTTTACAAAAAAGAAAAGGGTTTTTTAAGAAAAGGTATTTTTCAAGAAAAGTTACTTACGAAAATGCAATTTTTGTAAGAAAATTCTCTTTTTTAGAAAATGTACTTTTTTAAGAATAGGTAATTAAAAAAAAGTACTTTTTGAAGAAAAGAAAACGTACTTTTTAAATAAAAGAAACGAAAATGTAGGGGAAGAGGTTGGGTTGTGGCCACCCCAGCGTATCTTTTGACCTAAAGCATATGTGTTTTTCTTGCAAAAGTCATTTGTGTGTCATAACAGCACGTTCTTTTTGTAACGAGTACCGAAACGGGCAGACGCGTCTGCTTTGTGCTGGGAACAAATTTATTTTTCTGTGCTTGAAAAAGACCAATAATACAAATTTACCCCTTTTCAATAGAGTTAGAAATCGAAGTGAATGAATTAAAAATATGAGTGCAATGCATTTTTATTCGGTAAATTTATTATACTTTGTGAGTAAATATCGATTGCAACAAATATGTTGACACCAAAAAAAATTTTCACCACATCTCAAGATGGCTGCAAAATTGGGTTGTAGCCACTAACATTGTTTGGGTTGTGGCCACCTTTTTTTTTTTAATGGTGAAATATCGTCGTAGATGTCAAAATAACTACCCAGTAAGCAATATAACACATATAAGCAATAATAACTCCATCAATTGTTTCGGATGCGATCGGCCCGTTCATTTGAAGTGTGTTGGCACACGAGCCAGCTGCTTCAAACGCAAAGTTTTTCTCAATAATAATGCCGATGAGGGCTTTATAAATAAATAATCTTTAAGTTTTTCTATATTCGTAGTGGTTTTTCTTCATATTTTCAAAGGTTTCCAAGGGTGGCCACAACCCAACCAAAAAAAAATTTTGCTTCAAAAATGGCCACTTCACAAAATTTAGAAAAAAAAATTTCCGTTTGATGAAATTGATTTAGTTCCTTCACCAGCAGTTAGCCACGGTCTCTAGCTTTCCGCAGATACCCAGTTGTCCGAATAAGTTGCACTGGGTGAAAAGTTATAAGCCGAAAACCTAACTATGGCCACAACCCAACCTCTTCCCCTACTTTTTAAAGAAAAGCTAAGAAAGTTTATTTTTTAACAAAAGGTTGGTTTTTACGAAAAAGTACTTCTTTAAGCAAAGGTACGAAAATGTACTATTTAAACAAAATGTACTTTTTAAGAAAAGCGTTTTTTTTTTTTTTTTTTTTTTTTTTTTTTTTTTTACGAATAGTTACTTTTAAAAATTCACTTCTCTTAGAAAAGGCACTTTTTTTAATAAAAGAACAGGTACTTGTTTAAGAAAATGTACTTTTTTTACAAAAATTACTTTTTTAAGAAAAGGTACTTCTCTAACCAAAGGTACATTTTCAATAAAAGAAGAGAATCTGTACTATTTAAACAAAATGTACTTTGTGAAGGAAATCATTATTTTAATGCTACTTTTTTTACGAAAAGGTACTTTTAAAAATTTACTTCTTTAAGAATAGATTCTTTTTTTAAATAAAGAAGAGGTACTTGTTTAAGAAAATTTAATTTTTAAGAAAGTGTACTTAAGAAAATTTAATTTTTTTACCAAAAAAGAAAAGGGTTTTTTTAAGAAAAGGTATTTTTCAAGAGAAGTTACTTACGAAAATGCAATTTTTGTAAGAAAATTCTCTTTTTTAGAAAATGTAAAAATAGGGAATTAAAAAAAAAGTACATTTTGAAGAAAAGAAAATGTACTTTTTAAAAAAAAGAAACGAAAATGTACTATTTAAAAAAATGTACTTTTTAAAAAAAGCGTTTTTTTTTTTTTTTTTGGTAAAGGTACTTTTTACGACAAATTACTTTTAAAAATTTACTTCTTCAAGAAAAGGCACTTTTATAATAAAAGAAAAATTACTTCTTTAAGAAAATTTTGTCTTTTAAGAAATTGTAACTTTTTTTTTTTTAAATTCCTTTTTTAAGAAAAGGTACTTATGTAACCAAAGGTACATAAGGCAATATAAAGGCAATATAAAAAAAGTACTTTTTGAAGAAAGTGTCATTTTTAAAGAAAAGAAAAGGTACTTTTTTAAGAAAAGAAATGTTACTGTTTTAATAAAAGAAAATTTACAGTTTTAATAAAAGAAACGGTACTTTTTTAATAAAACAAAATGTACCTTTTTAAAGGTAATTTTATAATAAAAGAAAATGTACTTTATTAAGAAATTTATATTTTTCAGAAAAAGCACTTTTTAAGGAAATTGCACTTTTTAAAGACAAGCTATTTTTTAAGAAAGAAATTATACATTTCAAGGAATAGGTCAATTTTTAAGAAAATTTACTTCTTAAAAAAGGTACATTTTAAGAAAAAATACTTTTTATAGAAAATGTACTGTTTTAAAAAAAGGTACGTTTTTAGAAAAGGCACTTTTTTGAGAAAAGGTACTTTTTAAAAAAAAGGTACTTTTTTAGAGAAAAAAAAAAGGTACTTTTTTAGAAAAAAGATACTTTTTAAGAAAAGGTAAATTTGTCTAAAAATGTATTTGTTCCAAAAAGGCTATTTTTCCAAAAAGGTACTTTTTCCATATAAGGTACTTTTCTCCAAAAATGAAAATTTTTCCAAAAAGGTACTATTTCCAAAAAACCTCTATTAAGAAAATTTATTTAAGAAAACGTATTTTTTTAATATTTTACTTTTTTAACTAAAATTACTTCATAAAGAAAATGTGTTTTAAGCAAAGGTTCTGTTTAATGAAAGGTTCTGCTTTAAGAAAAGCTACTTTTTTAATAAAATGTGCCTTAAAAAACCATGTACTTCTTTAAAAAAATTTACTTTTTCTACCTTACACATACCACTATGTGTTGAGGCTTTCATGAGTTTGAACTGATGTTTGTAACTACCAAAAATAGAATATAGCGATGGACGTCGATAGCGATGGTCGTCCGTCCTGTCTGTCTGTCTGTGTGCCCATGTAATTCTTGTAATCAAAGAACAGGTCGCATATATGAATATATTTTAATGAAATTTGGTATAGAAGCTTTGATCGGCCATATGATAAATGCTATAGAAATTGATGAAAATCTGTGAATGGGGAGCCCCCACACAAATAAACCCTATCAGACAGACTAAAATTGTCGTAAAATCCAGATTATCATATATGTATGTACATATATATGGGGTGTTTCATGTCAAGTGATCCAACTTTTAAAACCGATTTCTTCCGATCGGGATCAAATTTGCACCAAGGTTAGTCCTATTAGATAGTAGCTTACACACAATCTTTCAACAAGATTGATCCTGAACTCTCTGAGTTTGATGGGGTCAAAATTTGACATTTTGACCAAACTTGTGTTATTCTTATCCATGTAACTTTTTACCTATTGTTCTTAGCAAAATTTGTCCCAAATATTTCAGATAGCTATTTCTTCAGTCTTTCGGAAAAAATTATTTTAAAAAAATAAAAAAAAATTTCTGACTTTTTTTTTCAAAATCAAAAATTTTTTGTCTTTTTTTCAAAAATTTAAAATTTTTTTTTTTTTTTGGCCCAAAAGAAAGCTTAGGTTTTTTCCTTTAAGAACTTTTTGGTCACTTAGTGGGATGCGAGTGGGATATCTATAAAAAAAATGTTTTGTAACTCAAGACAACGGTTTTTCAATTTTTAGGATATGCACCAATTTGAATTTTTTTTCTATTAGTGTGTAAGTGTTTCCAAAACCTTAAAAATAAAACATATGCTGAGAAACTAGACAAATTAACTTTTCCGACGGTATGTAACATACCTAACTAAAATTTCATACCTTCGATACTGTAATAGCCGCAATATGTTAACATCAGGCAAAAAAATCACTTTTTTTCTATAGAAATGTTGAAAATTAATTTTTTTATTTATTTCTAATAATAATTAAATTAATATATAATAATAAAAATAAAAAAATAAAGAATTTAATAAAATTTTATCGTAATCGCATTAGGTCCATTTATAACATAACTATTTTTATACCCTATACCACTATGTGGTTTGGGTATAATGACTGTGTCCATGCAAAGCTTGTAATCAAACTGCAGGTCGCAAATATGAATATATTTTGATGAAATTTGGTAATTAATCTTCTATCGGACATGGGATGAACGCTATTGAAAATGGTGAGAATCGGTCCATGTTCAGACCTAGCCCCCATACAAAGACCCTATGATTCAACATATATTGCCGTAAGATCCAAATTATCATACAAATCTTAGTCAAATTGGGTTTGTATGTATATATTACATCCATTAATCAGTAGTCCAAAAATGATCCCTATTGGACAACTCTTAGTCATAGGCCCCACATATAGCTGCTTCCCGATCTTCACTTAAATCTATCAAAAAACAAAAATATTGCACTGATTCTTCTCAAATTTTGTTTGTATATATTTTTGCAAAATACAAGCGACTTTACCAAACATGGTCAGGATCGGTCCATTTTTGGGCCTAGTCCCCATATAGATATAGCATCCGATATGAAATTTTTTATATCTGCAGCCGAAAAAATTAATAAAAATCCCACTCAAATTTGGTTTATGCTTATTTTCTATATCCAGTTAGTTGGGCCTGAGAGATGGGGTTTCTAAACGCATGGTATAGGGTATCGTATAGTCGGTCTAGACCGACTATAATTTTCTTACTTGTTTAAATTAATTTATTGTAGCTGATGAAGTATTTAAGTTTTGTACATTTTTAAATACCCAGTATTTCATCCAGCTTATTAATCGGCTTTATTTGCTGTTTTTTGCCAATCTTTTCTTGGCGTTACTAGGTTCAGCTGTTAATTTAGCTGCTGGTTTCGTATTGGCTTTAGAAAGAAGTCACATTGAGTGGGGGCAGAAAACTTGGGTCTTCCATCAACAAGCGGTATAAGAGCATGGTATTGAGCGGTGCCATCGATTGTTATCGCAGCATCGAATCTGTTCCTCAGTGTTTTCAATGTTTTCTCATGATCCTCTTTGCTACTAACAACTATTTTAGTTTCTTTACAATAATTCATTGCCCTATGGAATAAAGCAGTCGCATCTAAGATGCGATCTTGATGAGAGCACTGGAGGCTATACCTGACGAGCTACGTCCGAAACGTAGTATACCTTCTCTACTGTAAATTTAGATTTTAGATATTTTAGTGTTATCTTCTGGTACTCATAAACTGCAATGGTATCATGTTTTAAATCGTTGGATATGATTGCCACACTTTTGTGTTCCACTTTTTCGTCTTTCATGTAGTAAATAACTACTGTGAATATAGTTGATTGGTCGTTATTGAAGTGGAAAGCTTGTATGGCATCCTGAAGAACATATTTACACTTTTCTGCGAAATCATATGAAATAAAGAATTCACCAGACTTCAAATGTATCTTCAAATCCTTGAAGAATGACCATTGTTCTTTGACCTAAAAGCCATAGATTCTCAAGTTTTGCTATCCTGTACACATTTCTTCCACGAAATCATCCAAATTTAAAATTATTTTCTTCAAAATGCATCTGTCAGTCTGAATCCAATATTCATATTTCACCTCCTCTGTATATTCGGAATCAAAAGAGTTGATTAAATTCTCTTTGATGAATGTTGTTTAGGGGCAATTTGAATATTCCACTTAGGTGAATGTTGTTGCATTAGGACACATAGTCAATTTAAGGCAATCGCGGTAATCGTGTAAATCTTCTGGTGAATCAGTTAATCAACAGCTGAACCTAGTAACGCTAAGAAAAGTTTGGCAAAAAAGCAAATAAAGGCGATTAATAAGCTGGATGAAAGACTGGGTATTTAAAAATTTACAAAACTTAAATACTTCATCAGCTACAATAAATTAATTAAAAAAATTGTTATGTTATAAATGGATCTAATAAATTATTTATTTTCTTATTTTTTATTATTATTATATATTAATTTAATTACTAGCAGATTCCAGCCCTCGAAATCGAGTGCAAATTCTAGGAAATTTTAATTTTTTCATTAAAGAAAGACCCTAAAGGCATGCAACTCAGGAAAAAAATCACTTTTTTTTATAGAAATATTGAAAATTAATTTTTTTATTTATTTCTAATAATCTATAATATTAATAGGCTAGGCGATTTCTTGTGACTGATGTTTTGTTCTACCGTTTTATCCCAATTTTGACAAAACGTATATTATTTGAAAGGTATTTCTTTTTAGCCGTTTTTCAGATTTACAGATTTTTAAATTTTTTTTTGTAATAAAAATGAGTTTGTTTTTTTGTGTTGATTTGTGAATTGGCTATAATTGATTAGCATACCTTTAGGGTCTTTATTTAATGAAAAATAAAATTTCCTAGAATTGCACTCGAATTTCGAGGGCTGGAATCTGCTAGTATATATGGTATACAAAAAGTAACTAAAATATCGTCATGTGTTATTAAATAATAAATTGGAATACTTGAAAATACAATTAAACATTGATACGTCCGTTACTTCTTGTGATAGGTCCGTTACAGATTTTTTTAAATTTATGAAAATCTTGTAGTCATATATAATTATTATGATATTGAACAATGGGTTCAAAATATAAAAGACGAAACAGAAAAGGACATAACGAGATCAAAAATCGCCAACCGGATAACGCATTTCAGGCGAAATTTACGAAATACAGAAAAAGAAAAATTCATACTGGGAATATTCGATGAAACAAGAAAATTTATTGGTAAACATAAGGATAATATTGTTATAACTACAGCAGATAAAGGAAACAAAACTGTGATAATGTATAAAGATAATTATAAAAGTAAAATGGATAAGTTGCTGGAAGATAGAAATACTTATAAAACTATTAGAGTTGATCCCACGCCAAAACTCCAACGAACAAACAATAACCTTGTTACACAGTTATACAAAGACAAACACATATCAAAATTTGAGAAGATGAATATGACATCACATGCAGCTGCGGCCCCTGAATTATACGGTTTGCCGAAAATCCACAAGGAAAACGTCCCACTCAGACCAATTTCATCCTCTATCAAAGTACCCTGCTATAATCTAGCGAAATATATTGGAAAAATATTGAAAAATTTGATCTCACCAACATATAACATTAAGAATGCTTTTGACCTAAAACAAAAATTGGAAAACGTGAAAATAGAAGATGACGATATACTAGTGTCATTCGACGTGGTATCATTATTTACTAATATACCGACTCATTTAGCGATTAAGAACATACTGGACAAATGGGAAACATTAAGCACACAGACCACAATATCGAGGAAACAGTTTCTAAAACTACTTCAGTTCTGCTTGACAGAAACTAACTATTTTACATACGGGAATAAATTTTATCACCAAACGTATGGTATGCCCATGGGCAACCCTTTGTCGCCAACAATTGCTGATATTGTTCTGGACACCCTTTTGGACGATGTAATCAAAGAACTTAAGGAGAAAAATGTAAAAATCAAACTAATTACTAAATATGTCGACGATTTATTTGCTATAATAAAGAAATCAGATGAAACTAAGATTTTAAAAACACTTAATTCGTATCACAACAAACTGCAATTTACAATAGAACGAGAGATCAACGGAGAAATTCCTTACCTTGATATAAAAATAATAAAAGACGATAATAAACTTATAACTAATTGGTACACAAAGGAGACATCCTCAGGAAGGATGATCAACTATAACTCCACCCAACCGATAAAAATGAAGATCAACACGGCGACAAATCTCATTGAAAAGGTACTACATATAAGCGACGAAAGATTTAAGAAAAATAATATAAACAAAATACGAAACATATTAACTATGAACAATTACCCAATATTTATAATAAACAACTTAATCAACAAAACACTAAATAATACAAAACACAAAAATGATGACCGTAAAGAAGATTTGGTTTTTTGCAGTGTACCATTTATCCCAAAATTAACGGAGACAAAAACAATGAAACATATGATCAACGATGAAAACACAAGAATAGCACACAAGTCAAACCAAACCCTTAGGCAACTGTTTACGCAGAACAAAACAAAACAAGATATACTTAAAATTGACAACGTTGTTTACGAAATAAAATGTGATGGCAATGAAAGGGAGCAATGTAACAAAGTTTATGTTGGTACAACAAAACGAAGGTTAGAGACGAGAGTATTGGAGCACAAAGCCGATATTAAGAAGGAAAAAGAAACAACTGCATTAGCACAACATGTAAAAGAATGCAACCATAATATGAATTTTGATAACATTAAGATATTAGATAAGGAAAAAAGAGTAAACAAACGCTATACATTAGAAAGCCTACGAATACAAGAGAGAATTCATCATGCAATGAACACGAGAGAAGATAAGGATAACACAAAGCTCCAATACTCCGTTGCAATATTTTAGAAATTAGTTAAAGTTCTGTGATACTATATTAAGTTAGACCTGTGATTTTGCGTGTACTGTGTTGTCAATATTTATTAAATTTATTTATATTTTTTAAAATTCTGTGTAGTAATGTCCAGTTTTTTATTTACAAATAAATTTTACAAATTATATTCCCTGACGATGTAACAAAGAATCGTAAGTTAAACTGTGATGTAGTATTTAAGATATTTAATTAGAAATTATTAATAATGTTAATTTGTATATGTCGCCAGATTTTATAATAAATTTACGCTCCTGAGGAAGTTTGAATAAAGCAAACGAAACGTCGAGCAGAAACATGATATCTAATTGATTTTTATTTACACATAAAAACAGATTATTGACCAAAATAGCCCGTAAGGTAACCCCTCTTTTTAAATCTTATTTAAATATTAACAATTGGTCACAACAACAAAAACACACTTTTTATACACTTGTCGGAGGGCCCGCCGAAGAAAAACAAAAAGAACAAATAGTAAATATACATAAAATCTACCGTATAAACAAATGAGCACTATGGATAATTTTTTTCAACATATGAGGGAAAAATATAACAACAAAACATGCAGTCTATTAAAACAATACAGCAGAGAAGTAGAAAAACTTGCAAAATCATTAGAAAGAAGTAAATTTTTACAACAATGTAGGCAATTACGAATTATACCGACACACTTAATAAACACTACACAACATCTCAAGCATCTTTTTAAAACTAACGCCATGCAGGCCGAAATAGAAAAAATAGAAACAAACCTACACAGTAAGCTACTCAATATTGAGATAAGGGAAACACACATTTATACAACACATACTAAAACAGAGATAAAAAGAATTGAGAGCGAGATCAAAAATACACTGAACGAAACAGAACTAACAAAATTTAAAGACGATCAATGGAACAAATTTTATAATATTAGATATAAAACAAATCAGACACATTCATCAAAGATGGAGAAACTACGAATTAAGAAATTTAAAAAATTTAAACTAAATTTTAATGAAAGCTGGTTTGTAAACTATACAGACCTGGAATTTAAAACTGAATTCAAGTGGATTTTATCTTTAGGCAACAAATTTGCACTACCTGTAAGTGAACATAATTTTTCCCCCATCCCTCTTATAGCTGATATTGAACAATGGGTTCAAAATATAAAAGACGAAACAGAAAAGGACATAACGAGATCAAAAATCGCCAACCGGATAACGCATTTCAGGCGAAATTTACGAAATACAGAAAAAGAAAAATTCATACTGGGAATATTCGATGAAACAAGAAAATTTATTGGTAAACATAAGGATAATATTGTTATAACTACAGCAGATAAAGGAAACAAAACTGTGATAATGTATAAAGATAATTATAAAAGTAAAATGGATAAGTTGCTGGAAGATAGAAATACTTATAAAACTATTAGAGTTGATCCCACGCCAAAACTCCAACGAACAAACAATAACCTTGTTACACAGTTATACAAAGACAAACACATATCAAAATTTGAGAAGATGAATATGACATCACATGCAGCTGCGGCCCCTGAATTATACGGTTTGCCGAAAATCCACAAGGAAAACGTCCCACTCAGACCAATTTCATCCTCTATCAAAGTACCCTGCTATAATCTAGCGAAATATATTGGAAAAATATTGAAAAATTTGATCTCACCAACATATAACATTAAGAATGCTTTTGACCTAAAACAAAAATTGGAAAACGTGAAAATAGAAGATGACGATATACTAGTGTCATTCGACGTGGTATCATTATTTACTAATATACCGACTCATTTAGCGATTAAGAACATACTGGACAAATGGGAAACATTAAGCACACAGACCACAATATCGAGGAAACAGTTTCTAAAACTACTTCAGTTCTGCTTGACAGAAACTAACTATTTTACATACGGGAATAAATTTTATCACCAAACGTATGGTATGCCCATGGGCAACCCTTTGTCGCCAACAATTGCTGATATTGTTCTGGACACCCTTTTGGACGATGTAATCAAAGAACTTAAGGAGAAAAATGTAAAAATCAAACTAATTACTAAATATGTCGACGATTTATTTGCTATAATAAAGAAATCAGATGAAACTAAGATTTTAAAAACACTTAATTCGTATCACAACAAACTGCAATTTACAATAGAACGAGAGATCAACGGAGAAATTCCTTACCTTGATATAAAAATAATAAAAGACGATAATAAACTTATAACTAATTGGTACACAAAGGAGACATCCTCAGGAAGGATGATCAACTATAACTCCACCCAACCGATAAAAATGAAGATCAACACGGCGACAAATCTCATTGAAAAGGTACTACATATAAGCGACGAAAGATTTAAGAAAAATAATATAAACAAAATACGAAACATATTAACTATGAACAATTACCCAATATTTATAATAAACAACTTAATCAACAAAACACTAAATAATACAAAACACAAAAATGATGACCGTAAAGAAGATTTGGTTTTTTGCAGTGTACCATTTATCCCAAAATTAACGGAGACAAAAACAATGAAACATATGATCAACGATGAAAACACAAGAATAGCACACAAGTCAAACCAAACCCTTAGGCAACTGTTTACGCAGAACAAAACAAAACAAGATATACTTAAAATTGACAACGTTGTTTACGAAATAAAATGTGATGGCAATGAAAGGGAGCAATGTAACAAAGTTTATGTTGGTACAACAAAACGAAGGTTAGAGACGAGAGTATTGGAGCACAAAGCCGATATTAAGAAGGAAAAAGAAACAACTGCATTAGCACAACATGTAAAAGAATGCAACCATAATATGAATTTTGATAACATTAAGATATTAGATAAGGAAAAAAGAGTAAACAAACGCTATACATTAGAAAGCCTACGAATACAAGAGAGAATTCATCATGCAATGAACACGAGAGAAGATAAGGATAACACAAAGCTCCAATACTCCGTTGCAATATTTTAGAAATTAGTTAAAGTTCTGTGATACTATATTAAGTTAGACCTGTGATTTTGCGTGTACTGTGTTGTCAATATTTATTAAATTTATTTATATTTTTTAAAATTCTGTGTAGTAATGTCCAGTTTTTTATTTACAAATAAATTTTACAAATTATATTCCCTGACGATGTAACAAAGAATCGTAAGTTAAACTGTGATGTAGTATTTAAGATATTTAATTAGAAATTATTAATAATGTTAATTTGTATATGTCGCCAGATTTTATAATAAATTTACGCTCCTGAGGAAGTTTGAATAAAGCAAACGAAACGTCGAGCAGAAACATGATATCTAATTGATTTTTATTTACACATAAAAACAGATTATTGACCAAAATAGCCCGTAAGGTAACCCCTCTTTTTAAATCCTATATAATTATCATTCTTTTGTTAGTTGAAATAAATTACAATTAAATTTTTTGCATATATAATTTCAGAAAATTTTTAATTTTTATGAAGGTATAAAAATAATTTTCATTTGTGACAAACGTCCGTTACTGACAAAAAATATTAATAATAAATATTGTTTCAGGAAATTTTTAAAGTGTAATTACATCATATAGAAGTAGAGTCCTTGTTTTTTTATAAAGTCTATGCAAGGAGACAAAAAAAAATACAAATTGGGGTCATTGTAGGGTATTTTGTGAACCAAATGATACGTCTATTACAGTGAAATTGACCTTTATTATAAATTCAAAAATCAAACCGATGCAATACTAAATACATTGCAATTAATAAAATAAAAAATATATTTAAAAAAATTGATTATGATATTAAAATGGCAAAATCTGAGATTGAAATTGAGTTATGTTGGGATAAAAAGCAACATATATTGAAAATGAAAAGTTGAAATTGATGAAGAATGATTCCATTGAAAGGTAATTTATCATGACATCGTAAGGACTAATTGAAAATGTATTTCACAAGATACATTTCTACTGCATCTCAATGAGATCTAGTTTGAGCTTTTGTTGTAAAAATCTAAATTTCCAAAAGGAAGTTGTACTCGCTTTCCCTTAATAATAATTAGAAGCTTTGAGGATAAATATCGCAGTTCCTATGTGCCGCTAAATTTTTGCTAAACATTTTTTTTTAAACCACCGCCATATTGTGAAAAATAAGAGATAAGTAACTGAATTTACTCTGCATTTTTTTTTTTCTTGTACAAAAACCTTAACAACCCTTGGTATTTTCTTTTATATTTTTGATAGCCGTTTAGCTTGATCCTTTTTTGGTTCCACACTCTTTGGATCTCACCCCTACTTCAGAAGGACATTTTTAACCATGCTGAATTCATTGGCAATGATCTATTATTTCAAAATTTTTCTTTAAAAATAAATAAGTTATAGTTTTAATTTAAACATATTCATCTTTTTTCATTTAAAACAAATTTCTTGTTATTACTGAAATATTTATTTTTCTTATTACGAGTATTATTTTTTTTTTAACTGAAACATTATAAGCAATCATCTTTCAATTACTGCCAGCAATTGATGGCAACTATAATGAATTTCTCAGTAGCAAACGTTGTTTATGGTAGTGCTGGTAACAAATAAAGTAGTGGGTACTGAATGTTCAAGTTCGAAAAATTATTTTTTTGTTTTCTATTTACTGGATTAATAAAGTGATTCTGTGGGTTTTGCGGGGCAATTAAATACAAAAATATGAATTTAACTTAGAAATACCAGTCAAGTTGAAATTTAAGAATATTTAAATTTAAAAAATTGAAATGATAATTTTGATGAAGTACAAAGTACGAGTTTGGTTAAAGTTGCTAGTGCTCTAGCGTTAAGATTTACTATAACTTGAATTGCAATAAATATGAAATAAATAAATAAATTAAATAAATATTATTTTTCTCATATTATTCATAAAATAACATCTTTTGTTCTAAAATGTAACAAAATCAAAAAGTCATCATTCAGTGACATCTGGGTCATCATTTTCGCAATATTAATCGAAACAATTCTGTATCGAAATTCATTTCGATAATGTAAATATTCATAATTTCGGAAATAAATATGTTCTACAACACTGTATAAATGTAACAGATTAAAGAGAAATGTAGACAAAAAACATATGTATGTTTATTCTAATATTTAAAAAAAGTAAGTCATAAAAAAGAATTCAAATGTTCATTATCTGATTCCGACGAGAATCAAAATTACAAATTAAACGAAGAAACACACGACGATCCCATAGTTGTTCTTCCTTGGCTAAATCAGTATGTTTTTCCATAAAACAGCCAAGAATCTGCTTCTAATTTTAGCATATAATATCTGGAGTACTACGACAGCAATAATTTGATAAGTCGTGGAAAATGGGCGGGATCGGATCAATGGGTATGGCACCCACCAACCAAAGTAAATATTTAATGTCATATATCGAGAGTACTGCAATAGAAAAAGCCTTGGAGCTTTGTGGGAGTTCATAAGTTATTAAAGTGGGTAGGAGGGCACAAAATGGGCAGGAACAGATCAGTGGGCGGGTGACACGCCATACATAAAGTAAATATTTAATGTCATATATCTGGAGCACTGTAATAATTAAAGCAAATATTTAATGTCATATAACTAGAGTACTATAAGAGAAAAAGCCTTAGGACTTTGTCTGAGCTCATGTGTTGTTAATATGAGTAGTCGCCCTAAAAATATTCGGGATCAGACCAATGGGCGTGGCACCTTTTATACAAAATATATGAAGTACTATGAAAATGGCAGTCTTTAAGCTTCTGACAAGTACATTATTTACAAATGTGAATAGTCGTGGAAAATATGGGCTGAATCGCCAAAATCAAAAATCACCAAAATCAAAAATTGCCAAAATCGCAAAAAACAAAAGTCGGCAAGGTCAAAAATTTGCCAAAATATAAAATCGCAAAACAAAAATCGACAAATCAAAAATCGCCAAATCAAATATTGACAAAAATAAATAAAATAGTTTTCTACAAAATGTATTCCCAGTGTTTTATCAAAAATCACCAAAATCAAAAATCACCAATATCAAAAATCGCCAAAATCGCAAAAAACAAAAGTCGGCAAGGTCAAAACTTGCCAAAATATAAAATCGCAAAACAAAAATCGACAAATCAAAAATCGCCAAATCAAATATGGACAAAAATAAATAAAATAGTTTTCTACAAAATGTATTCTTAGTGTTTTATTTCATTACGATATGTGTAGCGAAGCGCATCGGGTTACTGTTAGTAAATTATACTCTTATATATCTTGCACTAACATATTCTTTTTTCACTTTATTATGGAAAAACTTCTTTTCGCTTGCAATTTTTTTCGTTATCGTATAAGAAAATCGCTAAAGTACAAAAATATGTTCATTTACGACTGCGAAAATAAGGCCCCCGATTTCCTAACCTGCTTATTCTGCACCGATGTACGTATACTTATGATTAATTATCGCTCATTCGTCAACGTATTCATTTTGGATGGGATAATACCCGCTTTTTTAAACATTCGTACCTAATTGTGGACTAATTATTTTTAAAGTTGGAAAACGTAAAAATTTGGCGGAATATATAAAATCGCTTATATCTCGAAAACTATGCGTCGTAGTTCAAAATGGCTGTATTTTTTTCCCTCTACTTGAAACATCACATCCGAATTCTGAAATCACTATTTTTAAGGTTTCCAGATCCAGAAAAGAAAAATTTTTACTGGAAGCATAAAATCGTTTATATCTCAAAAATTGGCATCGTAGATAAAAATCGTTGCAATTTTCACACCCCATGCTAATTGTGCAGAACGAAAAAAGATCGCTTAATCGAACTCTAAGGGTCACAGATCAAGTTAAAATTTTTCCCACTCTTTGAAAGGCGCCAAACGAATTAAGCGCTAACAATTTTTAGGATATAAAATAAATATTTCGTGTAAGTATATCCATAATATTAATAGGTAAGGCGATTTCTTGTGACCGATAATTTGTGAAACAGTTTTCTCCCAATTTTAACCAAGCGTATCATATTTGAAAGATATTTCTTTTTGGCTGTCCACCCGATTTACAGATTTGCACGGTCTGGAATATTTTTTTGGAGTAAAATGCATTTAAAGTTAGTACATAAAATTATACAGCGTTATGTACTAGCGGATTCCAGCACTCGAAATTCGAGTGCAATTTCTAGGCAGCTTTATTTTTCAATTAATCCAATTCACAAACCAAAACATTTGTGGTTTATTTTTATTGTGAATGAAGATAACAAACTCATTAACAAACACATTAACAAATTTAATAACACACACATGCAGCATATGTATAATTTTATGTGTGTGTTAGTAGCAATTTTAAATGCAATTTACTCAAAATAAAGGAAAAATTTAAAAATCCGTATATCTGCAAAACAGCTAGAAAGAAATACCTTTCAAATAATATACGTTTGGCCAAAATTGGCATAAAACGGTAGAACAAAACATCGGTCACAAGAAATCAGCTAGCCTATTAATATTATAGATGTGTTTATTAAATTTGATATATTTGTGAATTTGTTTTCTTCATTCACAATAATAATTGTGTTGAATTGAAAAATAATTTTGGACATAAACCAATAATGACAATAATCGATATTTAAAAAGTGTTGAATTGTGAATAGGCTAAAATTGATTAGCATACTTTTAGGGTCTTTACTAAATGAAAAAAAATACAATTTCATAGAATTTGCACTCGAATTTCTATGGCTGAAATCTGCTAGTTTATATCCAAATGTTGCTATTTTTTCAGCGGGCTCTTTTCCACTATTTATTAAATAAATAAAAACGGTTAAAAACCCAAGGTCAAAAAAAAAATCTGTACTTTTAAAAAATTTTTTTCAAATTATCTCCGATGGCTTCGTGAATGCTGAGTATATAAGTATGAATGAAAAGAGGGCTGAACGAAGAAAAAATTTATATAAAATGCATAAGAATATCCAAATTAGTTTGAGTGAATAAAAAAAAAGTTCTAGTTGTTCAAAGTCAGAAAACTTGTACGCATCATTGGGCATGAAAGGTTTAAAAGAAAAAGAATGTTTACTGTCTAACTCTAAATTTCTTCACCGGTATTAGGGTATGAGACATACTTGTATTTTAACAATGTTATATAGCGAGTAACAACACAATGGAAACTTTTAAAATATATTTTTGACGACCTGAACCGTCAATACAAAGAAATTGAATCATAAAAATTAAAAACTGTTTCATCAATTTAAAAATTTTTAAGTTTAATTTATTTTTAAAAAACAACCCATAAAAACCAAGTTTTTATTATACTCCCTTTATTTGTTAATTAATTTACCTATGTAATTAAATAATTGATTGACTGAAAATATCTGTCAAAAATCAAAAAAAAAAATTTGCAAAAAATTGTTACATCATTTTTGTGTCTGCCTGCAAAGTTTCAGCTTGATTGGATCACGTAAAAACGGTTAAAAATCGATCATAAATTTTGTCGACAAGCAGACAAGCAGACACTACGATAACTAACATAAAATAGCTTAACTTCAGAAAAAAGCAAAACTTAAAAGTATTCATTCATACTAGCAGATTCCAACCCTCGCAGTTCGAGTGCATACTGTAGGAAATTTTATTTTTTCATTAAATAAAGACCCTAAAGGTATGCTGAACAATTATAGCCAATTCACAAAAAACAAACTCATTTTTATTACAAACACATTAACAAATTTAATGAACACACACATAGCATTGTATAATTTTATGTATGTGCTAGAAGCAACTTTAAATGCAATTTACTCAAAATAAAGGAAAAATTGAAAAATCTGTAAATCTGCAAAACTGCTAAATAAAAATACCTTTCAAATAATATACGTTTGATTAAAATCGGCATTAAACGGTGGAACAACACATTGGTCACAAGGAATAGCCTAGCTTATTAATATTATAGATAGATGCTGTTGACGAAAGAATAATTACTATACAATAATTAAAAACTTTCCCTCTTTTTTAGTTTCAATATTTTGTTGGATATTCATTATTTTTTAGTACTGCTCAACAACGCCGAGGAATAGAGTCGATTAAATTATTGATGATATCCCTTGAAATTTTTTGTCACTCTGAATTAACTGCCTCTCTGAGATCTGTCTTGTTTGTGTATGTCGTGTCCGTATTTTTCGATCTACAATTTCTCATAAATTATCTGTGGGATTGGGATCTGCTGGCCATTCCAAAACATTAACTGCACTAGATTGTAGCCATTCTTTTACAACTTTGGAGGTGTATTTTAGGTCATTCTCACGTTGGAACTTCTAGACCAGGAGCATATATTCCTCCGCATACATTATGTGATATAGAATTTGCCTGTATCCAATTCTAGTTACATTTCCATTTACTATATGAATGGGACCCATTGCCAATTTTATTTGTAAATTTTGGGTCTAATCGTTTTCCCTTTGGGCATCGTACAAAAGTTCTTCCATTGTGGCCACTTAAATTAAACTTGACCCATCTAAAATGACCAGTTCATGTGTTTGCTCGTCGGGAAACACAAAACTTTATTCTTCCCATTTGTTTTACAATAATTAATGAAACATTGAAAAAATACAATTGAATTTTAAAAACCGTTGAAAAACAACGTCAAAAACTATAAATATTTAAATAACGGTTAATATTTTATGCATTTTCTTTCATAGCATCTTCTATTTTTGTTCTTTTAAGCAACTCTGGTGCAGAAGTTTAAAAGTTTCCATTTTTTGGCATCAAAAAAAATACATTTTTTTGTTTATATATTTTTTTATTGTATTCTTTGTAACAAATTTGTTATCTTTCCATAGGGAACACACCAAAGAGCTATTTCGCAAAAAATACATAATTTTAGGACTAAACTCGAAATTATTAAAAAAAACAAAATTGGCAAATTCAGAATTTCGTAGAAGTTACCAATGTATTTTCATCCACTGTATATTTAGCAATATTATATATTTTTGCTCCAAAATGTAGAGTGAAGTAATTTCCCAACAAAAAAATGGCATGATTCGGGATCCCAATGTGGTGAAAAGTTAGGTCATCACTATTGCGCTTGCCATAGGGCGGAAATTAGCTTGTATTGGTGCAATGAACTAAATTTTTTATTTATAAATACTAGCAGATTCCAGTGCTCGAAATTCGAGTGCAATTTCTTGGCAACTTTATTTTTCAACTTAGCCAATTCGCGAACAAACTCATGAACAAACACATTAACAAATTTAATAAATACACACATAGCATATGTATAATTTTATGTATGTGTTGGTAGCAACTTTAAATATAATTTACTCAAAATAAAGAAAAAATTAAAAATCTGTAAATCTGGTGAACAGCTAAAAAGAAATACCATTCAAATAATATACGCTTGGCCAAAATCGGGATAAACGGCCTATTAATATTATAGATATTTTTTTTTTATTATAATTTTTTTTGTATATCTTTAATTGTTATTAATTTTTTATTTTTCCCCGTGTAATTTTTTTTTTTAACTTTGAATTTATTTTAATTATTTTTTTTTTTTTTTGGATTTTTCGACATCGATTTATAATTCCCAATATTTATTTGGATATAATCAAGATCTATGTGATATTGTGCAGATTTTAAAGTGTAGATTTGTCATAATAACGTCAAATTTGCAACATTAGAAAGGCCTCGCTTGCTTTTGGTCTTTAATTCTGTGTTCAGTCAATATTTCTGTGGTCACAAGCGATAACCGCCTAAGTCGACTTAAGAAAATTTGAGTTATGTATGCTATTATATTATACTAACAACGCTTTATATTTAGGTGAAATCCCCAATTCTCTAACACTGTTTATTAAAAAGATATTAATAAAAATATACTGACCTAAGTCGTAATGAAGCCCCATTACATTTATATAAACAGTAATTTTTCACGAAAGCATGATTTTCGACTTAGGCGGTTAATGTTGTGACCATAGATTTATTTAAATATTATTTATTAATTCTGAACAAGTTATGAATAAAAAAGTTCCAAGTGTTAGTAAACATAAGGATTTATTTGTATATTGCAATAAAACATTTTCAATTTTAATTAGAATAAAAGAAAAGCATTGCAAATAATCGATTACCTAAATTTGCATTTGTATTGAATTAAGTAAACGAATTTAGCAGCGCTATAACAGATTTGTGGTCATATAATAACAAATTTGCTGTTTACTCTACAGGATCATTTCTATTCCATTCAAAATAACAACTTAAAATATAATGAAAAACACAGGAGGAATCTTTGCATATAATATATTTCTTAAGAAATATATACAAAAGAAATTACTTCACAACTACATATATAAGAAGGATTTAAGAAGAATTTTTGTTTATTTATTTATTTAATACAGTAAACAGCTAAGCAAAAAAAAATTAAAATATTTTACAACAATAATACGAACTTTAAATCCATTTATAAACATAATCGTTAGTGTTCAGATAAGTCGTCAATCTTATTTTAATCACATCAACAGTAACGGATATAAGTATCAATTAAATCATAGTGTTTGTTCACCTCCGCACAAATTCTTCGGAGTGGATCGAAATTGATAAAAATTTGATCTATGGAAGTACTGGAAGTTGTCTCTTACGAACATACTAGCAGATTCCAGCGTACGAAGTTCGAGTGCAATTTCTAGGCAAATTTATTTTTTAACTTAGCCAATTCGCCAACCAACACTTTTTTGGTTTATTATTATTGTGAATGAAAATAACAAACGCATTAACAAACACATTAACATATATAATAAACGCACACATAGCATTGCATAATTTTATGTAAGTGCCAGTAGCAACTTTAAATGCAATTTACTCAAAATGAAGGGGAATTTTTAAAATCTGTAGAGCTGGTGAACAGCTAAAAAGAAATACCTTTCAAATAATATACGTTTGGCCAAAATCGGGATAAAACGGTAGAACAAAACATCGGTCACAAGAAATTGTCTAACATATTAATATTATAGACGAGTATTTTCCTCTTCTACTTTTCAAAATTGGAAGTTTTATTAGAGCGAAAAGACTACGATACTGTAAGAGATTTAGCTTCTATTTCCACCGAAAATATCGAAGACAAAAATTGTTTTCTAACTGATTCAAGTTTTTTTTGATAAAGACATTGTACTCTTGATTCCAGATTACTAATTCATATTCAATTATCAACCTGACTAAAGACGTGAATAGACTTTTTGTTACGTAAGGGCTGCCACGATATTTTTAATCCTTTTTCGAATATTGAACTGTCAGTGATAAAAACCTGACATTAGAGACTAATCGAAAACGACTGGTACCAAGTAAAACTACCGCCACAAAACTTGTAACACAAATGAATTTTTATACCCTATACCACTATGTGGTCCGGGTATAATGACTTTGTGCTGATGTTTGTAACTACCAAAAATATTTGGCCTAGACCCATCTTTTATTATAGCGATCGACTCAGAATCTCTTCCTGAGTCGATTTAGCGATGTCCGTCTGTCCGTCCGTCCTTCCGTCCGTAATCAAACTACAGGTCGTAAATATGAATATATATTGATGAAATTTAGTCTATCAGCTTCTATCGGTCATAGGATGAGCGCTATTCAAATTGGTTATAATCGGTTCATGGTCAGACCTGGGGAATAGGTCTGACCAAATGATCCCTACGAGCTCGACTTAAATTGTCATAATATCCAACTAAAAAATATCGTTGCGGTTGTAGCGAACATTATAACAATTTTCGTTATGGCCGTTGTGTACAGGTGCCAGGCCTTTTGACCGACGTGGCACCGAAAGTGTTAAATTATCTTGCCCAACGTTTTAAAAAACTTAAAACACCATTTGCTTTATTAATAGTCTTTATAATATTAGAATTAAAATTTAGTCTTTTATCGAAAGGAACTCCCAAATCAATGAATGAGTCGACAGAATTCAGTTCTGTATCATGGATGACATCACATAAATTTGTGAAACATTTTACAATGCTTTCTAGTCTTATCATTTTAGTTTTCTTAAATTTCACAATAATTATGAATTAGTATCAACTACAATGGAATCTGAAGACAAATCAAAATTATGACTGAATACAGTTTTTTTTTTTGTATACAAAAAGTTACGTGAAAATCCCTTTGTTTTATTAAATCATCTGACGTCATGGAATGGTATTGATAACAATACTCTTTACAAGTTAGATAAGTAAGATATTGTTCATTATTTCTATCAATTATTATCAAGTATATGAAATAACTATTTCAATGTGGGGGAAAAAATATGGAAATAGAATGAGCTCTTAAAATTAATGGTAATTTTATCGGACCAAATATTGTCATAGGTTCGAATCTCAAATATTCATAAAATATTAAAAAGAAAAATTACAATGATGTTTAGCTAGATAAAATAAATCAACGACGTTGTCGTTCATAGATGACGAATATGTAGAAAAAGTCATAGACTATTCCTTTTAAATATTTAATTCCATTATGTTGACATTACACCAGTTGTAGAAGCTATTTAGCTCAAACTATTTATGAGGGTTGAAAAGTTTTTACATTGTCTTCATACGTAAGGATATTACTAAATATATTGGATAGACTTTAGAAGATCTATTATAAACTACAAGAATAGGAAATCCAAAGTGACTCCTACGTGGAACATCGGAAGAAACGTCTATATATTTAGCTTTGCTATCAGTAGATATCGGTTAACTTTATCAAACTTTATCAAACTTTATCTGTAACATCGGTTTGATTACTTTTATGGAATCCAGGGTCGTGATAGAATTGATAACATTTCGTATGATACTATATCAGTAATTATGTTCTCAAAGAGTTTTGGAATAGTATTTAGTTTTGCAATTAGTGGCATCATTGCGGCTGCCAGATTTCTAGGCCGAAATAATAAACGAGTTTGGCCAACACTTTAGGAAGAAGCCAAATTTAAGACAATTAACGGAGTTGTCAATACTTCGCAATAATTTTTCAAGATGTAGCTGGGAGTACCATCAGCTCCAGGATTAAATGAACACATCTAGGTAGGATATATTATTTGATGTTAACATTGGAATATCATAGGGGTATCGTGTACCGCTTAATTTCATTGTGAAAAATGTGGACGCAAAGATTTCAGCAAAAATATTTGCTATATCAACATCGCTGGAAAACACAGAATCATTAATATTTTTTGGATTTTTTCGAATATTGGATTTCATTTTGCTAAGACATGCATTGAAAGACTTTTTTACAAAGACTTCTGGCTAAAAACAAGTAAGAAAGTAATATTCGGTCTAGACCGGCTATTAGATACCCTAAACCATGCGTTTAGAGAACCTATCTCTTAAATCCAGCTAACTAGATATAGAAAATAAGCATAAACGAAATTTAAGTGGCATTGTTATAAATTTTTTGCCTTCCGATATGGAAAAAGTTCATATCGGATGCTATATTTATATGGGGACCAGGTTGAAAAATGGACCGATCCTGACCATATTTAAGGGCGCTTATTTTTTGCAAGACATATACAAAGCGAATTTGAGATAAATATGCGCACTATTTTTGTTTTTCGATAGATTTAAGTGAAGATCGGGAATCAGCTTCCTATGGGGGCTATGGCTACGAATTGTCCTATAGAGTTTATTTTTGGACTACTGATAAATGGATGTAATAAACATACACAGACCCAATTTAACGGAGATCTATACGATAATTTGGATCTTATGACAATTTAAGTCGATCTCATAGGGGTCATTTGTATGGGGACTAGGTCCGAACATGAACCGAGTTTCAATATTCATATTTTCGACCTGTATTTGACTACAAGGTTTACATGGCCACATAGGCGGATAGACAGACGGACGGACGGACATCGCTAAATAAACTCAGAAAGTTATTCTAAGTCGATCGGTATAATAAAAGATGGGCTTGGTCAAATATTTTTGGTAGTTACAAACATCAGCACAGTCATTATACCCTGACCACATAGTGGTATAGGGTATAGATACAGACTTTGGTCAATTGGATTATTACTTTTATAGAGCCTGTTCTTACGATTTTTCAACCATGCCAGTGCATTCGAATTCCAAGGGGCAGCATTTGTTTTAAAGCATTCATTATAAAGGGTATTTGTTTTGCTTAGATAAAACTTACAAAAGGGTTAGCTGTCAATCGAACTGTCTTACTACACTCACCTCTTGAAGTTTATGGTAAATAATTAAATTGACTTCGAAAATCAGTCATTGATTATAGAGGACATCGTGCCTTTTATGGCGCACATCTGAACAAGCAATCCGTCAAACTGTGAATAGATTTCACACCACATACTCTCTAAATGATGCAATAACACCAACACGTCGAAGGAATACAAACAACGATCTGGTATTAAAATATCTCATATTAATGCTCAGAGTTTAAGACCAAAAATAGATGAATTTCGTTATATATTTGAGAGGTCCGGCGTTGACATTATATGTGTATCTGAAACATGGTTCAAGGAATCTATTCCAGATGATATTGTTATCTTAAACAACTTCCAAATATATCGTTGTGATCGGAAAACTCCTTGTGGAGGTGTGGCTATATATGTAAAAAAGGGTATAATAAGTAAAATATGCAGCAATTCTAACGGTTTTGATAATTTATATAATCAAAATGATAATTCGCATAATTAGAGCAATTGCTCGAAGAGATTTTGCTTATAAAAGGTGAAAAATTTTTTAAACTGACAATTTGCATATAGAATTTAAAAATGCACGAAGAGATGCTAATATGAAAATAAAAAACGCAAAATCTGAATTCTTTTCGCAAAGTTTTTCATCTGCAATCCGATCTAAGAAAACGTGGAGAGTCATACGTGAAATTGGTATAGGTAAATCACCTTGCAGAGTAGAAACTGATGTTGACATTAATGAGATAAATAAGGCTTTCACAAAACTTCCAAATGTTCCTCCTAATGCCGGTTACTATGACCAAAATCTACCCTCTAATATTAGCTGTAACCCATTTAGCTTTGATTGTGTATGTGAAGCAGATATATTGTCCACATATCTTGCTATTAAATCAAACGCAGTTGGGTTTGATGAACTTCACCCTAAATTTTTAAAAATAATTATCCACCAATTGTTACCATATATCACTTATATATTCAATAATATAATTACAAAATGCATTTTCCCTACAAACTGGAAGTTTTCTAAAATAATACCAATACCTAAATCTAGCAAGGAATATCGACCTATTGTCATTTTACCTTATTTATCAAAAGTATTTGAACGATTACTCCATCAACAATTAAATAAATTCATTAATGATAATAATTTATTAACGAACAGATAATCCGGATTTAGACCAAAACACAGTTGCATAACGGCTTTAATTGATGTTTCTGAAGAAATACGGCGACGTATGGATGCTGGTGACTTGCACTACTTGTTCTACTGGATCATTCCAAAGCTTTTGATATGGTAGATCATGATGTTCTTTGCTTTAAGCTACATAAAATGTTTAATTTCTCTTCATTTTCTACTCGATTGTTATCATCGTATTTATCAGGTCGCTCTCAGTCTGTCTTTGTAAATAATAAAACTTCTTATTCTTTGCCAGTTTTAAGGGGTGTGCCGCAGGGTTCTATACTTGGACCTCTACTTTTTACGATATATGTTAATGATCTACCTCGACAACTGCAATACTGTGATATACATATGTACGCTGCCGATGTGTCAGTAGTCACATCGATAATGTAAACAATTGCATTGAAAATATTACCATGGAGCTTGAGAGAATCAACGGATGGGCAAATGCGAACGGACTGTGTCTAAATCCTCTCAAGTCTAAATGTTTAATATTAGCCAAAAGAACATTGATCTTGCCCTAGGAGCAGTGTTCGTCAGTTCAGAATTTTCAAAGGGTATTTTCACCCCTTCTAAAATTTTTGGGAGTGTTTTCATAAACTAAAGGGTATTTTTTAAAACTACAGCAAAATAAATTTTTTGACTAAATTAATTTCTACTGTTTATGTTTAAACATGACAAAGTGATATTTAACAGTGATATGCATCAATAAAACTGTGATACATTTACTTTTTGTTTCCACTTTTTTACAGTAGTAGCGAAATCCATGTCACATTGAACAACATCATTTTCTTTACTCAAATAAAAATCGGTGCCTTCGCGAGAAGTCCTTGAAAGGATTTACACATGTTTATCACCAAGTCTGGGTCGCTTATCACTCTTAATGCGGTTTTGGCATGAAAATCCTATTTCGCACCCTGCAGTAGAGACTGGTAAAGTTAAGGCAATCATTAACTATTTCCTGTACTCTGCACTCCTCATCCTCAGCATAACCCAGTTCATTTGACATGCAAATCAACTTGCAAAATTTTTGAATGTCCATTTTGGCCTTGTATTTCTCTATCATAAATTTCACCTCCTACAACTTATCCCGTTTAGGAAGAATGCTACTATATATAGGATATAGTTTTTTATTGCAATATATTTTCATCAAACTATCCATGGCTTCATCAACAGATTTATTTGATGGAGGAGCAGACGGGTTTAACACCAAGTCGGAATTTAAAAATGTTTCAATGGTGTCATCGTCAAACCGTTTATAAAGGGTATTTACCAGTGTGCATAAAAAACGTCTTTTCCTTTCTGGAAACTATTTTGTGATAGGTTGTTGGAAGAAATTTTTATGTCCCTGCAGTAACCATTTTTTCTTTCAACTCATCTTAAAATGCTGTTAAATATTTTCCAGGCTCTTTGCCCATTTTCTCTAATCTTTGCACAAAAGAGCACGCCGAGAACCAGTCTTGGTGGCTCTAGAGATGAGAATCGCGCATGCGTACTAGCTAGGAATAAGACCGCGATGAATCATTACTAGACGGCTTTGGGTAAAAGTCATGCATGCGCAGTGGGTCACTGAGATTAACGAAGTATCGGCGATTAATCGGAGCTGGAATTGATTTTTAAAAATTTAATCATGATATGCCGATGCGTGAAAATTCATGCATGAGGGTAATTCTGAGGGGTGAAATAGATTTTCAATGCGTGTTCACGCATGTTTCACGCATTTTGGCGAACCCTGCCCAGGAGCCAATATTACTTCTAAATAATCAACGAATAAAAATAGTACAAACCGCGAAAAATCTTGGTGTTACTTTTAACGGCTCACTGACATGGTCTGACCACATAAACATTGCTTCAGGGAAAATTTTTTCAATGTTACGGACTTTATGGCATACCCAATACTTTACACCATAAAAAATTCGTATATTAATTGCTAAAACTTATCTCATCCCCACATTGTTATATGGATGCGAAATATATGCGAAAAGTGATTCCAGAAGTAGTAGAAAACTTCTATCAACGTATAACTCCATGTTAAGATATGTTTTTAGCTTGGGAAAATATGACCACATTTCCTTTTCTGATCTGTTGAACATTAGAACATTGATACTGTTACATAAGGTTATATTCACTCGCCATCCAATGTATCTATTTGGAAAATTTGAACTCACGCGCTCTGAAAGGACCAATGACATACGGCCTGTTAAATACGAAAACTCTTTTTCAAAATTTCAATTCTATGTGAATTCAATCCGTATTTGAAACTCGCTACCATGAAATCTTAAATTTATAAGCAACGCCCAACAGTTTAAGAAACAAATTTTTAAATTCTATGCATAATTTTATTTATTTATTTTTTTCTTCCTCTTTGCTTTGTTAGTCAATTTTTCCTTAACTTTTTTATATATTCGATGTAATGTATGATTTTAGTTATTTGCATATTTTGTAATTTTTATTTTTTTTTAATTTAATCATCATTATATTAAAGCAATTATAATAATCAACAATGTAAAACTCCTTAACTATAATTATAAGATTTTTCATCTTGTTGTTTTGGAAAACAAATAAATACAAATACAAATGTGCGTACTGCAGAGAATATTGCTGCTGTGAACGAAAGTGTGAAAGATGATCCAAATTTATCGATTTGTCGTCGGTCGCAGCAATTGGGGCTCTGTCCATCCACCACGTGGAAGATTTTACGAAAAGATCTTGGCCTTCATCCGTATCAGTTCCAGCTGGTGCAGGAATTAAATCCGCGAGACCATCATATGTGTCGTTTTTCGCCGATTGGGCTCTAGAGCAGCTGGAAGCTGACCCGTTGCTGTTTTATCATAAAACTGGTGAGGCTAATTCTTGGCTCAATGGCTTTGTTAATAAATAAAATTGCAGAATATGGAGTGAGACTAATCCATAATCCATAACAGACACTAAAGACTCCATTACATCTAGAAAAATGCACCGTCTGGTATGGTTTACACGTTGGGGGCATCATCGGTTTCATTTCCTCAAAAACAAAGCCAGGGCTCTCGTGACAGTCAATAGAGATCGTTATGGCACCGTGAACAATGTTTTTTGGTAAGAAAATATGTATGACATTGATCCGGGCATGTAGGATGATCCTACGTGCCATACTGCGACCGCAACCATCGACTTATTGAAATCAAAATTTGGCTCTAAAATGATTTCGAGAATTGGACCTGTAAATTGGCCTCCAAGGTCGTGCAATTTAACACCTCTCGATTATTTCCTGTGGGGCTACATGAAGTCACTGGTTTATGCTGATAAACCAGCAACATTTCGACCAGAAAAGCTTGAAAGATGGACCCTTAATTGGGAGTGGAGAATTGGCTTCGCCAAGAACAGACGCCGTGGCCATGTGCCCGAAATAATTTTAAATGTTAATGCCATTAATTTATATTTTGAAGAAAAAAATTCGTTTGATTAAAATTAAATTTTTTATATTATTTTTTACAATTTCGAGTTCTATCGTGCTTCAAAAAACGCCCTTACAAAAAATATATGTTGCTCCGTCCTTCCTGTACACTTAAACATTTATGATGCATTTTACGATGCTTTCTAGTCTTATCATTTTATATTTCTTAAGTAAATTTCATAATAATTATGAATTTTAAGTATCAACTACAATGGAATCTGAAGACAAATCAAAATTATGACTGAATACAGTTTTTTTTTTTTTTTTTTTGTGAAAAAAAGTTACATGAAATTCCCTTTATTTTATTAACTCATCTGACGTCATGGAATGGTATTGATAACAATATTCTTTATAAATTAGATAAGGAAGACATTGTTCATTATTTCTATCAATTATTATCAGTTACCAATTATTATATGAAATAACTATTTCAATAGAGGCAAAAAAATGGAAATAGAACAGAGTTCTAATGGTAATTTTATTGTGCACACATTATTTTCGAGGTATAACTTTGGCTGGACCAAATATTGTCATAGCTACGAATCTCAAATATTTATAAAATATTAAAAAGAAAAATTACAATGATGTTTAGCTATGAAATATAAAATAAATCAACGAAAAACTTTGGTGCGAGATGATAGAAAAAAATAGAATAACTACATACCAAAATATGTAATTGTTTTGTTTTTGACCACAATTTTTTTAATTACTTATTTTTATAAAAACAATGATGTTTTCTATAGAAAGAATTTACTTCTATCTGAAAAATTCCCTTACTTTTCTATCATTAGAAGTAAAAAAAATATTAAGAGCCCTTCATAAGAGCCTTAAGAGAAATAATTTTTTAACGCTGTCGGGTAAGAATACCTAAAGTTAAAGTTAAAAAGATCATATTTTGCAATGGTTTAAGAGCTTAAACATTATGCGATATTTAAAAAAAAAAGTTTCAAATTAGTTTTGCCTAAAAATCTTGGCAAATTTAATTCTGCCCTATATCAGTAAAATGTGCAGATATTAACTAAAAATATAAAAATGCTTAAATATTATAATTTTTTTTCGTATCTCGAAATCTATTAACCCAATGTAAACCTATTTAATGTATTACATTTCGTTGTAGTTTTTTTAACAGGGAATTATCTTTTAAAATAATGTATTTAACATTTATAGTTAGCAACTGAAGCTTTATGTTGATGTGTGCAAGACTTCTTATCTCCTTAAGCGCTGGAGATATTAGGAGCTCAAAATGAATTTTATGCACATTACTTTATATTTGTAAGCAGTTTGTAAGGAAAAGGCTAACAACGAAATAACCTTTTTTTTGAAAGTTATATTGGTTATAACAAATTTTCAATTCGAATTTATTTTACGCAAATATTTTTTATTGCAAAGCGCCGAAAATTCGCGTGATTATTTCTAAAAAAAATTAAATTTTTACATATGTTATTTTTCTATGGATTTTACGAAAATATAGTAATATAAATTACATTTCTGTTTTTTACAATCTTTTGATAAAAAATATTTCTTATTAAAAAAATTAATAAAAAAAATTATTTCACATTTTTAGCAATATCACAGGAACTAATAAGAGCTCACTCAAATTTGTTGGCCCAAAATGCAGAGAAAACTATCAGGATCAACATATGTGTACTAGCAGATTCCAGCACTCGAAATTCGAGTGCAAATTCTAGGAAATTTCATTTTTTCATTTAAATGAAGAAAACAAACTCAACACATTAACACAAACACATTAACAAATTTAATAAACACACACATAGCATTGTCTGTATGTATTAGTAGCAACTTTAAACAATCATAACTCCAAAAAAATATTCCAGACGATGAAAATCTGTAAATCTGGGTAACAGCTAAAAAGAAATACCTTTCAAATAATAAATTTTTTGTCAAACTCGGGGTAATACTGTGAAACTTACATCGGTCACAAGAAATCGCCCTGCCTATTAATATTATAGATAGATCAACATAGAATTTTAAAAATTTTATATTTTGAGATATAGCTTCCCAAACTTTAAATCTTGTGGTAGTGACCTTTGACCTTTCGCGAAAAAAATCACTTAACTTAGTTTTAAAGCTATTTTCAATTAAATGAGATCAATTTCGACCTTATACGTTTAAAACTTTTGAAGATATAAGCAATTTTGGTAGGGCACTTATGTGTATTTTTAAAGAATTTTCTACTTTTCGAAGCGCCAGATTTCGGGAACCACAAAAGCTAGACACCCAAAATTTTTGATTTTTTATTAGTTTTATATAATTTTTTTACAATTCAAAGAGGGTAAGGTCGAAAATGGCGTTTTTTTTTCGTTGATTTTAAATGGAATTACTATATAGTAATTTTTTTTTTTAGAATAATTTTTTGTTGTTTCTTTTCAGTAAATATTAAATACAAAATTTTTTAAGAAAAAAAAAATTAAAGGGTTAAGATCTCAAACTTTGTCTTAAATGAAAGTAACCGATTGTGCTACTGCCCCCTAAAATAGAATTAAGATCTATAAATAGTTATTTCATTTTGTATAACTAACCACGTACTTTAATATTATTTTTTTTTTCTTTTTTAATATTGCCTTCTTATAACCTACTAGCTGTAACGCGATGTACTTCGCTACACCCATCGTAACGAAATAAAAAACTGGCAATACATTTTGTATAAAACAATTTTATTTATTTTTGGTAATTTTTGATTTTATCGGTTTTTGTTTTTGCAATTTTAGATATTGCCGATTTTTGATTTGGGCGATTTTTGACTTTGGCGATTATTGATTTTTGCGATTTTTGATTTTGGCGATTTTTGTTTTTGGCGATTTTATTATTCGATTTTCAGTTTTGGCAATTTTGGATTCTAGATTTTGGCGACTTTTGGCATTCGCTATTTTCGGTTTTGGCGATTTTGGACTTTGGCGATTCTTGTTTTCTGTTGCTATTTTTTATTTTGGCGAGTTTTTGTGAGATTTTTGATTTTGCCGATTTTTGAATATAGCGATTGTTTTTATTTGCGATTTTTGATTTTGACGATTTTAGTTTTTGGCGATTTGATTTCGGCCTGTTCTGTTTTTAGCGATTTTATTATTCGATTTTCGATTTTGGCAATTTTTGATTTAGACCCTTTTTGATTTTGGCGAATTTTGTTATTCGCGATTTTCGGTTTTGGAGATTTTTGACTTTTGCGATTTTTGACTTTGGCGATTCTTGTTTTGTGTTGCTGTGGGTTATTTTGGCGATTTTATGCGAGATTTTTGATTTTGCCGATTTTTGGTTTTAGCGATTTTTGTTTATATTTGCGATTTTTGACTTCGGCGATTATTGATTTTTGCGATTTTTGTTTTTGGGGATTTTTGTTTTTGGCGATTTTTGATTTTGGCCTGTTCTGTTTTTAGCGAATTTTATTATTCGATTTTCGGTTTTAGCAATTTTTGATTTAGGCCCTTTTTGATTTTGCCGACTTTTGTTATTCGCGAGTTTCGGTTTCGGCGATTTTTGTATTCGGCGGTTCTTGTTTTGTGTTGCTATTTTCTTATTTTGGCGACTTTTTGTGAGATTTAATTTTAGCGATTATTGGCTTTTGCGATTTTCGGTTTTGGCGACTTTTTATTTTTGCGAATTTTGTTTTTACCGATTTTTGTTATTCTCGATTTTTCGAATGTGGCAATTTTTGTTTTTTGGGATTTTTGTTTTCGGCGATTTTTGTTATCCGCTTTTTTCGGTTTTGGCGATTTTTTGCTTTGATTTTTGATTTTTCGTGATTTTTGCTTTTTGCGATTTTTGTATTTTGTGATTTTTAATGTTGCCGATTTTTAATTTTCGTTATTCGCAATTTTCGGTTTGTCGATTTTTGATTTGGGCGATTCCGCCGATACAGAAATTAATCATAAAGGCGTCTACTCTCATTGGTTATTAATGTTCTTCTCAAAAGTTTAAGACTGTAATTTTCGTAGTACTCACATTAATAACTTATGAACTCAGGCAAAGACCTGAGCTATATGATACTAAATATTTACTTTGTATAAGGGTGATACACCCATTGGCCCTATCCCTCCCACTCTTTACCTGACTATTCACAATAATAACTTATAAACTCACACAAAGTTCCGAGGTTTTCTCTATTACAGTACTCCAGATATATGATATTCAATATTGACTTTGTATGGTGGGTGCCACGCCGATATTTTCTCTGACTACTCACATTTGTAACTGAGGAACTCACACAAAGTTCCACGGCTTTCTCTGTTACAGTACTCTAGATATATGACATTCAATATGTACATGTACATATTTTCAGAGCTCTTGCTGTCGTAGTGCTCCAGACATTATATGTTAAAATTAGATGTTAAAAATTCACTTTATATGAAAATCAAAAAAAAATATAGCCTATTTTTCCTTCCGGATAGGCAGTTACCTACTATAAAAATTTCAAGACGGTCGGTCCAGTGGTGTAGCCTCCTCTAAACCACAAGCAAACAAAACAAACAAACAAAATTTCAGTTTTATATACCACATATCTGGTTAGGGCATAATGATTTGTATCATACCGATCGACTCACTTTCTGAGTCGATTTAGCGATGTCCGTCCGTCCGTCTATCTGTCCGTATATGAATATGAATACATTTTGATCAAATTTGGAACATAAGCTTCTATCGGCCATAGGACGTACGCTATTGAAATTGGTGAAAATTGGCATAAGATCCAAATTATCACATACTATAAATCTCGTTCCAATTGAGTTTGCGTGTGTTTATTACATCCATTTTTCAGTAGTCCAAAAATAAACCCTATAGGACAATTCCTAGTCGTAGCTCCCATATAAAACTGCTTTCCGATCTTCACTTAAACCTATTATAAACAAAAATATTGCACAGATTTTTGTCAAATTTGGTTTGTATATAAGTATTTTTATGCAGAAAATAATTGATCTTAGCAAATATGGTCAGGAGCAACCTAGTCCTCAAATAAATATAGCATCCGATATGAACTTTTTCAAAGCAGCAGGTCAAAAAATTAATAAAAATTCCACGCATGGCGTTCTAGAGCGACTATAATTTTCTTACTTGTTTTTGTACTTATTTCGATGACGATTTTAAATAACAACCTGCTCACGATGTCAGTGAGTTGTTTCCGCTAAAAACGAGAAATCCAGCTAACCTATTGAGGGCGTGACGTGATTTCCAGATACGGACAGACGGACAAATGTACATCTCTATATTAACTCCGGTTGTTATAAGGATCATTTCAAGATTTATTGATGGTGTAAAATCTGTAAATTTTAATTTAGATGAAAGAAAATGAGCAATTAACTTAGGAGCTACGTCAGTCAGTGATGGCGCCATCAACTAATGGAATTTTCTTAAAATCTATGGAATTATGGATCTTTTTATGTGTAAAGAGATCTTAGAATTATGAAACAAAGTGTTGCCAGTCAGAAGTTTCCACAGGAGTATGAACTATTTGAAGCCCTAAGATCCAATTGGGAACAAATTCAGGATATCAAAATTAATAGCTTAAACGAATTTCTTTAAGTCAAAAAAAAAGGTAAACTATTTTTATTTGTAATCAGTACTAAGCAATCAATGTATAATTACTTTTCTTCTTTGTTTTTCACTATTTTATGACATAATAAACTTAAGATTAACCAGCAGAAACTATAAACAAAAGACCTTTTTTTATTGCGAATCATTGAGCTACATCATATGTTTGTAGTTTGTTGGTGTTGTTATACTACACACACCGACAAACATGAAGTGATGTTTTCAATTATACTAATGATATAAACAATAACAAAATAAACTTTTCACTTTCACCTATTTTACTACTAAACATATTCCAACATATTAAAACAATGAAAATGTGTATGTTGGGTAAATTAGACTGTCCTTGAAAAAGTTTTTACATCCTTAATTAAAAATAATTAAAATCTATAGATGTAATAATTATTAAAAGCCAATATTTGTTGAAAGATCCAGATGTATTATATACTTTCGAACTAAATTTAGTAAACAAAAAAAAAATATTTTTACTTTGATCTAAAATCATTAATATTTCATTTTTATTTAAGATTCTAAAAGTTTGGTTAAATAATTTTATTTTGCTAAGATTTTTTTCTGATAACACTCCTTTATGATTAATTTCTGTAATCATAAAATATTTTTTTTATTAAAAAATATAATAACCATATCGTGTAGAGTCTTTTAATGTTTTCCCCTCCATATTTTACAGTACATATGTTTGTATTGTATGTAACACACTGCGATACAGGGCATTAAAAGCTAGTGCTGAGGTTTGTAGCACCCTAATCAGTTACAACCATCGTATCTTTTAAACAACTTACGAAAATTCTAATATAAAATCATTTTTCAAAGTTAGTTTTTTAATCGACCTTTTTCAATTATTTTATTAGCAATTTCTACATACAGGCTTTTAAGGTCATTTGTTTTTAATGTATTTTTTTAACCAGTTTTTTTCATTAATATATACTAGCGGATTCCAGCCCTCGAAATTCGAGCGCAAATTCTGGGAAATTTTATTTTTCATTCAATAAAGAGCCTAAAAGTATGCTAATCAATTATAGCCAATTCACAAATCAACACAAAAAACAAACTCATTTTAAACACACATATAGCATTATATAATTTTATGTATGTGTTAGTAGCAAATTTAAATGCAATTTACTCAAAATAAAGGAAGAAATTTAAAAATCCTTAAATCTGCAAATCGGCTAAAAAGAAATACCTTTCAAATAATATACAATTGGTCAAAATCAAGAAATCGCCTAGTCTATTAATATTATAGATTTATTAATTAAATTATTATAATTTTTTGTTTTTGGTAGTTACTAATATGAAAAACTCATAGTCTCATGATAAAGTAATCTTCCGATATTTATTTCAAGGGTTGTATATGATCTTAATCTTTATGATTACTTAACATATATAACCAGTATACACCTAAAAACAGATAGTGTAAGGTATAGTGCAGTCAGCCTAGACCGTTTATAACTTTCTGACAAGTTTTTATTTCTTTTTTTCATGGAATTTATGTTTTTCAATCTTTATATTTTTTTTTTTTTCAATTGTATGTTAACACTCTAAGTGCCCTTTACTAAAAAAATTACCTATTATTAACTAAGAAACTTTTATTAAAAAAGTAATTTTATTAAAGATGTTCATTTTATTAAAATTATTAAATAGCTATCTTCTATTAAAAAAGTACCTTTTATTATTTAAAAACAACCTTTAAATAAAATAGTTACTTTTATCAAAAAAAAAAATACCGTTTATTAAAAAAGTACCTTTTAAATATTTAATACATTCATTTTGTTAAATAAAAGTACTTTTTATATTTTTGCCTAAAAAAATTCTTTTGATTAAAAAGAGTACCTTTTCTTAAAAATCACCCATCATTAAAAAGGTACATTTTCTTAAAAATCACACTTTCTTAAGTAGATTTTCTTAAAAAGAGTTTTCTTATAAAGAACATTTTCTAAAACAATACCTTTTCTTAAAAAGTTCTTTTTATTAAAAAAGTTCCTTTCATTATATAAATACCTATTGTTAAAAAACTGTTCTTTATTAAGGAAGTACCAGTGATTAAAAAAGTTTTTTTTTAATAAAAGAAATTTCTTATTAAAAAATTACTTTTTATTAAGAAACTGCCTTTTATTAAAAAAGAATCGTTTATTAAACAAATACTTTTAATTAAAAAAGCGACTCTTATTAAAAAACTACCTTTTATTAATACAAATATACCTCTTATTACAAAGTACCTTTTATTAAAAAGTACATTTAAATAAAAAAACACCTTTTAATAAAAAAAAGTCAATTTATTAAAAAGGAACTTTCCGTTAAAAAAAGTACCTCTTAAAAAAAATATTTTTTTTTAAGTACCTATTATGGAAGCAGTACCTTTTATAAAAAAGTACCTTTTATAAAAATGTACCTTTTATAAAAAAGTACCTTTTATAAAATAGTACCTTTTTTAAAGTATACCTATTATGAAAGCAGTACCTTTTATATAAAAGTACCTTTTATAAAAATGTACCTTTTATAAAAAAGTACCTTTTATAAAATAGTACCTTTTTTAAAGTATACCTATTAAGAAAGCAGTACCTTTTATATAAAAGTACCTTTTATAAAAATGTACCTTTTATAAAAAAGTACCTTTTATAAAAAAGTACCTTTTATAAAAAAGTACCTTTTATAAAATAGTACCTTTTTTAAAGAATACATTATATAAAAAAGTTCTATAGAAAAGTTCCTTTATAAAAAAATACCTTTTATAAAAAGTGCCTGTTATTAAAAGTACCTCTTTATAAAAAAAGTATCTTTCATAAAAAAGTATCTTTTATAAAAAAAGATACTTTTGCGCAAAAGCACTTTTTATAAAAAAAGTACCTTCTAGAAAAAAATACCTTTTACTAAAAAAGTAGCTTTTATTGAAGAAAGTAACTTTTATTGAAAAAAATACCGTTTATTTAAAAAAAAAAATTATTAAAAAAGTATATTTTATTAAAAAGTAACTCTTTCTAAAAATGTACCTTCTATTGAAAAAGGTACTATTAAAAAGGCAATTTTGTTAAAAAAAAAGAATATTTTCTTTAAGAACTACCTTTAAATAAAATTGTATCTTTTATTAAAAATGTGCCTTTTATTAATTAAATACATTTTGTTAAATAAAAGTACCTTTTACCTTTTTGTTAAAAAATGTCTTTTTATTAAAAATCACCCATCATTAAAGAAGTAAATTTTCTTAAAAAGCACTTTTTCTTAAAAGTGCCATATCTTAAAAAGAGCTTTTCTTATAGAAAACATTTTCTGAAAAAGTGCCTTTTTTTTTAAAAAATTTCATTTAAAAAAAGATATCTTTTATTAAAAAAGTAGCTTTTAGTAAAAAGTACTTTAAATATAAAGTACCTTTTAATAAAAAAGTACCTTTTAATAAAAAAGTACCTTTTAATAGAAAAGTACCTTTTAATAAAAAAAGTACCTTTTAAAAAAAATATCTTTTAATAAAAAATTACCTTTTAACAAAAAGTACCTTATAATAAAAAAGTACCTTTTAATAAAAAAATAACCTTTTAATAAAAAAGTACCTTTTAATAAAAAAGTACCTTTAAATAAAAAAGTACCTTTTAATAAAAAAGCACCTTTTAATAAAAAAGTACCTCTTGATAAAAAAAGTACCTTTAAATAAAAAAAGTACCTTTTAATAAAAAAGTATCTTTTAATAAAAAAGTAACTTTTAATAAAAAAGTAGCTCTTATTAAAAAGTAACTTTTAATAAAAAAGTAGCTCTTATTAAAAAGAAAATTTCAAAATAATAAGTACATTTGAATAAGTACATTTTCTTTAAAAAGGACCATTTCCTAAAAAAAGTACCTTTTCTTTAAAAAGTACCATTTTTTAGAAAATTAAAACTACCTCTTCTTTAAACATAAATTTTCTTAATAAAGTATCTTTTATTAAAAGGGCACCTTCTATTAAAATAGTACCTTTTATTAAAAAGTACTTTTTATTAAAAAAGTAACCTTTACTAAAAACAAGCACCTCTTATTATTAAAGCTCCTTATTATAAGATACCGTTTATAAAAATAGTACCTTTCATTAAAATAGTACCTTTCATTAAAAAAATACCTTTTTTATTTAAAAATTACCGTTTATGAAATTAATACCTTTAATTAAAAGGGTAACTCTTATTAAAAAAAAGAACCATGTAGTACCTTTTATTAAAAAAAAAACTTTTAACAAAAAAGTACCTCTTATTGAAAAGTCAACTCTTATTAAAAAATTACTTTTTATTTAAAAAGTATCTTTTCCTAAACAACTACCTTTTATTAAAACGGTACCTTTTATAAAAAATCGCCTTTTCTTAAAAAAAGTACCTCCTATTAAAAAAAATACATTTTATTAAAAAGTAACTTTTTATTAAAAAAGTACTTTTCTCAAAAAAAAGTACCGTTTTTTAAAAATTTCGTTTTATTAACCCTTTCGCATCTGCAGGGATACATATGTCCCAGCAAATGTTTAAAGACGACTGAATTTAAAAGTTTACACTCAATATGGGATATATGTGTACCAAATCGTCGTTTGGAATGTTGTCTAACGGTATTTACTTATTTGGTTGTCTTTCTGAGTTATTTATGTGTTTAGTTTTGTATTAGAAAATGTGGAGTGCAGTCGCAATTGACAACAAATTATTGTTTTTCCTAAATAAAAAATAATATTATCAAGAAGGAAGTGTTCTTTCTGTACTTAAAATAAGTGAAAAACGTTATTACTGGAAGTATTTAGTAAAAGGTAAGTACAATAGATATTTTTTTTATAGGTTTTTTTTAAGTTTTTCGCTGCGGGACATATTTATCCCAGTCGTCTTTTTTGAGGGGACATATATGTCCCACCAGTCCTGTAAACTTTTTTTATTTTAATTTTATTTCTTGTTAGGAAAATGAATCGGAAAGAAATTGAACAACATTTGTTGGACTTATCCGATAGCTCACTTAGTAATGATCCTTTTGGAAGTAGTGACAGCGAAATTGATCCAGATTTTCAACCTGAAGATGAAAATATAACTTCAGATAGTGGTGATGAGAGAAGTGATGAAAATGATGACGATTCAAACACAACAAATGGTCTACCTACTAAAGAAGATGACAACGAATCCAATTTGAACTTTACCCCTCCGTCACATATTTGGTTTAACCCAGACGATTCTTTTCAACCAAAACAAACATTACCAATATTCCGTTCATGCAGTACCATTATTTCGCGCGAATATAGCCATATTGAATTATTTTATAAGTTTTTCCCAAAAAGCTTGATAAACTACATCGTTCAATGCACAAATGAACGTTTGGAGATGCTCAATAAGATAAAACCTAGAGCGAGTAGCATTCCAGAAACTGATAGTGGTGAAATGATGATTGCTTTGGGGGTTATGTTTGTAATGTCATATAACCGCGTACCAAGCATGGAGAATTACTGGTCACACCATTCTTCGTTGTGTAATATGATGATAAAGACAGCAATATCACGAGATAGATTCAGGATATTATCATCTAAAATGTATTTTGCTAGTCCTGAGAAACCTGCAAATGCTACCAAAACATATTATATTGACGTCGTGGAATGTTTAAAAAAAACGTTCCAAAATAATCGCCAAGATAGCGTATATCAAAGCATTGACGAATCAATGACCAAATTTAAAGGTCGGTCTTCATTGAAGTAATATATGCCAATGAAACCCACAAAAAGAGGAATCAAAATGTGGCTAAGGTGTGATTCACTGACGGGATATACATATGATTTCAATATTTATAGTGGAAGAGAACTAAATCCTGCTGAGGGCACTTTGGGAGAACGTGTTGTGAATAAATTAGTGGAAACAATTCGTGAAAAGGACGTAGCAGTGTGTTGTGATAGATTTTTCACAAGCGTCTCCTTGCTAGAAACGCTTAATTTTGCCGCATTGGGAACATGCAATTCTAATAGAAAAAATCTACCAAAATTATCAGAAAAATTGAAGAGAGGCAATAGCATATTCAAAGTCAATAGCAGTGGCCTTATTTTTACAAAGTGGCAAGATACTAAGGAAGTTTTGCTTTTGAGTAACTGCCATAATGCATCTACAACAATGGTAAACAAAACGCATGCAAATGGAGAGAAATGCGAAGTTTCTTGCCCACAAATGATAAAAGATTATAGAGATATGATGGGCAGTGTAGATAGAGCAGACCAAATGTCCACTCTATATGAACTCGATAGAAAATCAAACAAATGGTGGAAAAAGGTTTTCTATAGACTTTTGATGATGTCAGCGGTCAATGCATGGGTAGTTCATTGTGAGCTGAATCGAAAAAAGAAACCTTTTCTTGATTTCCTTGTAACATTAGCAGAAGGTCTTATTGAAGATGGATCAAAAACTGCAACGATTCGTCGCTCCAACAAAAATGGTCGTGTATCCAGAAAAAGAAAAATGCTTGGCAATGTCAGTCTTCATCTTCCCATAGAAGGTCCGACTAGAAGACGGTGTATAAAATGTGCTGACTCAAAAAAGGAAAAGCGAACTAAAACAATTTGTAAAGAATGCGAAATTCCTTTATGCAAAGACTGTTTTGCAGAGTATCATATGTAATATATTTAATTTAAGTGTATAGATCTTATTTTTAAACCTGGAATATATTTTTACTTTACTTTTATTTCATACAAATAAATGAATTTCTTTTATTTTTATTCAGATAGATTGTTTTTCTTGTAGCTAATATTTGTTTCAAAAGGCTGTTGGGACATATATGACCCATCACAAAAGGAGAATGGGACATATTTGTCCCACCCCCTCCAGCCCGCCCCCAGAATATATTTAAAAAAAAAACTTTTAAATCATACATTTCAGACTAGATTAAACGTAATATATTTATCAAAAGTCATTTAGTACTTAAAACTGAAAGCCGCGGCGAAAGGGTTAAAACAGTACGTTTTATTAAAAAAATTTACCTTTTAAAGTAATTACCTTTTACAGAGAAGTGCCTTTTATAAAAAAGTAGCTTTTATCAAAAAGTACCTTCTATAAAAAAGTACGTTTCATAAAAGAGTACATTTTATTAAAAAAGTAATCTTTATTGAAGAAAGATCTTTTATTGCAAAATACAGTTTGATTAAATAATTTCTCTTTATTAAAAAAGCTACTTTTATTAAAAAATTACTTTTTTTTTAAAAGAGTATTTTTTATTAAAAAAGTACCTTTTATTAAAAAAGTACCTTTTATTAAAAAAGAACCTTTTATTAAAAAAGTAACTTTAATTAAATAAGTACCTGTTACTAAAAAGTGCCTTTTATTAAAAAGGTAGCTTTTATTAAAAAAGTACCTTTTATTAAATAAGTACCTTTTTATCAAAATGTACCTTTTCTTCCAAAGTAAATTTTTTTTAAAAAGTGTCTTTTATTAAAATACCACCTTTCATTAGAATATTACGTTTGGTTAAAAACGTACCTTTCTATAAAAAAGTACCGTTTATTAATAAGTACCTTTTATTAAAAAAGTGTATTTTATTAAAAAGAAAATTTTTAAAAAAAGTACCATTACTTAAAAAAGCACCATTTCTTAAAAAAGTTACCTTTTTATCAAAAAGTAACTTTTCCTCCAAAGTAAATGTTCTTAAAAAAGTTCCTTTTATTAAAATACCATCTTTCATTAAAATATTACGTTTTGTAAAAAACGTATCTTTCTAGAAAAAAATACCGTTTATTAAAAAAGTACCTTTTATTAAAAATTACCTTTTAATAAAAACGTTCCTTTTTTAAAAGGTAGCTTTTATTAAAAAAGTAGCTTTTATCAAATAAATACCTTTTATTAAAATAATACCTTGAATTCCTTAGTACCTTCAATTAAAAAAGTATCTTGTATAAAAATATTACCTTTTATTAAAAAGTATCTTTTATTAACAAAGTGCCTTTTATTAAGAAGTACCGTTTATTAAGAAATACCTTTTAATAAAAAAGCACCATTTCTTAAAAAAAGTACAATTTATTAAAAATTTACATTTTATTACAAAAGTAGCTTTTCCTAAAGAGGTACCTTTCATTAAAAAGTACGTACCTTTTCTTAAAAGTCGCATTTTCTTAAAAAAAAGTATCTCTTATTAAAAAAGTACCTTTTATTAAAAAGATACCTTATATTAAAAAGGTACCTTATATTAAAAAAGTACCTTTTATTGAAAAATATCCTTTCTTAAAAAAAAGTACTTTTTCTAACAAAAGTACCAGGTTAAATAAATAATGTGTCTTTAAAAAGTACTTCATGTAATACTTCATCGTTAGAGGGTTAAAATATTATTGAACCAAAACTTCAAAAAGTATTTTGTTAAAGTAGTGTTACACCTGAGTTAATTTAATAACATTTAGTTTTTAAAATTGTTTTAATTTTGTGAACAACATTCAAAGAAATGAAATTAAATAAATATTTATAAACTCTCAAACAAATGAAATTAAATGAATAAAATTATTTAAAATTTAATTCAAAAAATTAAGAAATTTAAGGTTTTGCGAATGAGTCATTTATTACAAAAATTTTTTCATTCATTCATTCAATCATTTGAAAGCGTGTGAATTTTAAAACGTTTATATTGTTTTTGTAAATTTCGTAATTTACCTAAATAAATTTGATTTTTGAGTTTTGTTTTTTGCAAAAAAAAAAAAAAAAAAAAAAAAAAAAATAGAAATTAGCACCATCATCTAGACGATCTTCAATAATTATTGAATAGTTTTAAAATGGCAATAACCACTAAAATACACACTAAAGTTTATACTTAAAAAAACAAGGTCATTTCTGTTTGTCAATTGTTGTAAGAGATTGATCAAAAGTAAATCAGACATTTATACGAGTTAATAACGTTGATTTTATTTATAACCACCTATCCTAATATAAACAAAAACAACAAAAATCAAAGAACTCCTACGCTTCTTCTACTGAATTACAAAATATCATTATTATATTGTTTATTAGCAAGGTTTTCAAAATTTCAAAATGCGGATGTAACAACTGATGCATGGCAATTTAAGAAAAATTCATTTATGTTAAAGAAAAACCCCAAAAGAAAAACGCATTCATGCAATATTCAACAACTGGGAAAATCCCTCTTGAGCAACCATTATAAAATCAGTAAACACCACAAGCTAGTTTTCTTACATTATTTTATATCCAGTTTGATTTCATGGTAGTTTTGGTAAAATTATTTTCTGTTATATGATATTTCTTTTGTTGTTGTTGTCATTGTTGTTGACCAATTCTTATTTCCTTAACGTTTTTTGAACTCTTAAATTTGTTAAAGTTTGTGTTCTTGTGCTTGTAGTATATTTTTTTGGTATTACCAAAAACCTTGTGGGGAATACCCACTATCATTTTTGTGGCATACAATACAGACTATACATAATGGCAATTACTGCGTTACTATTATAACATACTCGTACTCGTATAGAGACAACAATTTGCACACTAACATAGTTCATATTTAAAAGCTGGTTTATGTTAGCACTTATATTTCTTTGCATGTACTCTATTGATGTTGGCATTATGACTGATATTGGCAAACATACCCAGTTGGAAATATCCTAAAATGTCATATTGCCAAAAAGTTTATATTAAAGTGTTATTAGATGATAAGTCAAAGACTCCTCTCAAGTACTCTTTATACCCTATACCACAATATGGTTAGGGTATAATGACTTTTTGCTGATGTTTATAACTACAAAAATATATGACATAGATCCATCATTTCTTATAGCGATGTCCATCCGTCGGTCTGCGTGTCCATGCATACATTGTTATCAAACTGCAAGTCGCAAATATTAATATATTTTGATGAAATTTGATATATAAGCTTTCATCGGCCATAGGACAAACGCTATTGGAATTGGAGAAAATCGGCGCATGCTTAGACGTAGTCATCATACAAACGACTCATAGGAGATCAACTTAAATTACCATAAGATCCAAATTATCATATACTTTTCGGTCAAATTTGGTGTGTGTGTGTTAACTAATCAGTAGTCTACAATTAAGCCCTGTCGGACAATTCTTAGTCATATTCCCCATATAAAGCTGATACCCGATCTTCACTTAAATATGTCAAAAAAACAAAAATATTTTACAGATCTGTCTTTTTTTCTATCTGGAGGCAACAAATTTTTAGCAATGCTTATTTTCTATCTCCAATTAGTTGGACCTAAAACCCTTCCTCTAAACGCATGGTATAAGATATCATATATAGTGAGTGACAATACAATGGAAACTTTTAAAACATATTTTTGACCTCTTGAGCAGTCATACCAAAACATTGGATCATGAAATTAAAGACTCTTTTATTCATTAAAAAAATGTGTATGTTTTTATACCCTATACCACTATGTGGTTTGGGTATAATGACTTTGTGCTGCTGTTTGCAACTACAAAAAATATTTGACCTAGACCCATATATTATTATACCGATCGACTCAGAATCACTTTATGAGTCGATTTAGCGATGTCCGTCCGTCCGTCCGCCCGTCTGTGTGTCCATGTAAACCTTGTAATCAAACTACAGGTCGCAAATATGAATATATTTTAATGAAATTGGGTATTCAAGCTTCTATCAGCCATAGGATGAACGCTATTGAAATTGGTGAAATTCGGTCCATGTTCAGACCTAGACCCCATACAAATGACCCCTATGAAATCGACTTAAATTGCCATAAGATCCAAATTATCATATAGATCTCAGTCAAATTGGGTTTGTGTATGTTTATTACATCTATTTATCATTGATCCAAAAATAAACCCCATATGGCAATTCTTTGTCATAGGCCCCGTATAAAGCTGCTTCCCGATTTTCACTTAAATCTATCAAAAAACAAAAATATTTCATAGATTTTTCTCAAATTTGGTTTGTATATATTTTTTTCAAATATAAGCGACTTTACCAAATATGGTCAGAATCGGTCCATTTTTCGACCTAGTCCACATATAAATATAGCAATTGATATGAACTTTTTCATATCTGCAGCCAAAAAAATTAATAACAATGTCACTCAAAATCGGTTTATGCTTATTTTCTATATCCAATTAGTTGGACTGAAGAGATAGGGTCTTTAAATCATGGTATAGAGTATCGTATAGTCGGTCTAGACCGACTATAATTTTCTCACTTGTTTTATTTAAAAAAATATTTCTATATGTATAAAAGAGTTTCGTGGATGATCATCATCGCCCAGCCCAAACCCTTCGACCCAGAAACTTTGGACTGTAGGTCCCCTCTCGGCATAAAGAAGAGATTTTTAAAAATTTGTGCATTAAGGGGGTAAAAGCCAAACAGGGGGAAAATGGTAACAAATGAATCTAGGAATATCAAATTTGGTGTGTAGACCCCATCGGAGAAACAAACATTGGCTCGTGTGCACCAAATTTGAGAGAAATCCATTGAAAAATAAAAAATTGTATAGCGGTCAAACAAACAAACAAACAGAAAATTAATTTTATATATATAGATAAAGATCGAAAAAAAAAATTTTTTCTAAAAATAAATGTTCCGTCTAGATCGACTATAATTTTCTTACTTACTTTTTTCATCATGAACAAATTCCCCAATCCCATAAAAATTTTTGAGGAGAAAGTTTATTTATTTTTTTTTTTTTTGAAATTTGTTCATTGTGAAATAAGTACTCAGCGCCTGGTAAGAATAGTGAACCGCTTTTAAGTCAAAGGCCTTTGGATCCCGGGCAAGACAGTGTAAAAACAGCTAGTAATTTAAATAATTTTCGAACATATTATGAATAAAAATTAACAATAAAATAGAAAAGGTGACAATACATTGGAAACTTTTACAAAATTCGGAATTAGCAAATTTTGTTTTCAATAATTGCGCGTTTAGTAGGACTAAATTACGTATTTTTTTGCGAAATCATTGTATGGTGTATCCTCTATTGAAAGATAACAAATTTGTTACAAAACATATAATTAGAAAAAAATAGATAAATGAAATATATTTTTAGTGGTGCCAAAAATGTGAAAACTTTTAAACTAATGACCGTACCAGTCGTCAAAAATATATCTATAATATTAATAGGTTAGGCGTTTTTTTGTTACCGATGTAAGTTTCACAGTTTTACCCCGATTTTGACAAAAAATTTATCATTTGAAAGGCATTTCTTTTTAGCTGTTACCCAGATTTACAGATTTTTATCGTCTGGAATATTTTTTTGGAGTTATGATCGTTTAAAGTTGCTACTAACACATACGTGAAATTATACAATGCTATGTGTGTATTTACTAAATTTGTTAATGTGTTTGTGTTAATGTGTTGAGTTCGATTTCTTCATTTAAAATGGCTTGAATTGTGAAGCATACCTTTTGGGTCTTTATTAAATGAAAAAATAAAATTTCCTAGAATTTGCACTTGAATTTCAAGTGCTGGAATCTGCTAGTTTTGTTAAAAGTTTTCATCGTATTGTCACACTATATTTGTTATTGTTTTTAAATATTATTATGGTTTATGTAATATATGCTAGTATTACTATAAAATAGCTTAATTTCAGAAAAAAATAACAAAACTTAAAATTATTCACTTTTGTGCTGTTGACAAAACATTGGAAACCTTTAGTCGGGGGTCACACAAGGCAATTTTTATTGCGCAACTTTTTGGCAATTCTCTTTTGAAATTGTTTTTATGTCCACACACGACAATTTCTTCGGCAATTTTACTGTTTTGTTTTGTTTTTATTTTCTTATAATTTGACATTTGTGCTCTAGTCTTAAAGAACAATAATAAAACAAGTAAGAGTGTTAAATTCGGCTGTGCCGAATCTTTGATACCCTCCACCTCGGTTTGAGTCTTGATAATAAATGTAAATGAAAAAGTAAACAATTTGTTAAACTTAATACCAAATTATTTCAGCAAATTCTTTGGGTTGGTTTTCTTCTTTTCTATTATTTCGGATATATTTCGGTGTTTGCTTTTTGGTCATCGTGGTTGCTGATCGGCATGCATTTTGGTTATATACCTATATGCATGCGTTTCCGGTTATATGACATAACTTCTCGTTTAATTTAGTTTTTGCTAATTAAATAGCTCGCCCTAACCTCCATTGCAAAGGTAATGGTTGTGTAGAGTGGCTATATGCATTAAATCGTGCTAATTGGAGATGGCTGTATAGTTTCTTTTAACTGGTCAAATATTTCTTCATTGTGGCCATATAGGTCGGATGGAGTAACAAAATAATAACCAAAAAAAAAAGCTCTCTCAACTTTTTTTTAAAATATTGCCATATTTTGAAAACATAGAGAATAAATTTATAATAATAAATAATCAAATTAGGGATGAAAAACGCAAAAAACGAAAAGTCCCAAACATTTTAAATAAAATAATTTAATGTTATCTTTATTTTCTGAAAAACTTCAAATTTTCATCCAAAAAAAATTGTGAAAATTTATATATAAAAAATAACATTCTCATAAAATTACGTTTACTTATGTAACAATTTTTATGTTAACAATTCTTAAATATCATTTGAGGTTTTCTTAAATTCATTGAATTTAAATTAATATCGACAAATCTGTTTTTCTATTTATTTAAATTGTAAAGGAGTGGCATCTCTGTCAAAATAAGCGAAAAACACAAAGAATAGAAAAAAACAAATTACTTCGTGTTGACAGGATGATTTTATGTTTATGTTTAATATCTTTATTTTTTTTACTAATATTTCTGTTTATTTATTTGAAAATGAAATAATGAATTGAAATGCTATTTAATTTTTTAATTTATATAAAAAAGTTTTTTAATTAAAGCAAAATATTTTCACTATTTCATGATTTTTATTTATGTATGACGACATTTCAACCTAAAAATTTAAGTTTTTATCGATTGGATAAACAACACAAAAATGGTTGTCGTTTAGATAACAACAACAGCTGACTTTAACAATAGCGAATATCGTTTCAAAATTTTACTGATAATTTTGCAATTTTCTTTTTTTTTACAATTCGACTATCGTTAAGTTACTGAATCGCGGTACTGAAAAGTTATTAATATCTCCTGAATGGCAATATTTTTTTTAAATGTAAACATTTTTAAATGTAAAGATATTTCTAAATTTAAAATTATTATTTCCGACGTTTTGATATGATTTTCTGAAACTCAATTAATATTTTCTAATTTATAATTGGAAATTTTATTTTCAGTTTTTATTATAATTGATATTTTCTTAAATTTGAATGGAAAATTTAAAAAGTGAAATTTTGTATTTATGTGAATAATAATGCTTTATTAATTATAAACAATTTTTAAAAATTAGATGTAATCGCAATCAGATATTTTATAGGTAAAGCAGAATAATAATTCTATATAACTATGTAGAACTGTTTTGTAAGCAAAAAACTCATTGACGAACTCGGTAACTCTATTTTGTAAAGACAACAAAAAGTTAACCCCCCAATCTCACATCACACTGAAATTCTAAAATCGTTGTGTACGTATTATCAACGAAAAATTGTTCGAATTAGTCGAATCCATCGCCATTAAATTTTATGCTCAAACATCTGACTGCAATCTCATTTTTAAAATGTTGTCGAAGCGTAAACTTGAAAAAATTTGTATACTTCTCTCTCTTATTTTATTTTAAGTAGAGTTACTAAGTTTATTATACAGGCACATGTTTGAGGGAAAATGTTTACATTTATTATTATTAGTATTATTTTAATAATAGTTAATAATATTTATGCTCTATAATTAACAAACTTGCGTTTTTGTATGCGCATTTCAAAAAATAAATCATTATAATAGATTTAACAAGTTAAAACTTTAATTACAATTTTACAGGATCCAGTAAATTTGCATTAAATTTATAACAGGGTAACATTAATCATCGTTAGTGTCTGCCACTATTCGCACGAAAAATTTGGTGCCATTAGTGTGACCACTGCGGAAAATGTGTGTGTATTAGTAAAAAAAATGTGAGTGTATTGAGTTTTTCGAACTTGCAGTGTGATGTGAGATTGGTGGGTAATATGCCAAACTTATGTTCATATTTGTAAAAGAATAATGAAAAAACGTATGAAATAAAAGACCAACCCGTGTATACTCTTAACATTGTTCTGTATGATATCTAGTTGAAAATATTAACATTCATGTTAAAATAGAAATAACTATTGCAAAGCTAATTAGAACAAACAAAAATTATGGCGGCATTTACTGTGGCATAGTCACGCTGAGCAAAATGAAGTGACACTCTGTTATACAAAAGAAATGTATTTTCCCCACAACAAAATACTGCAGAATTTTATGTAAATAAAATAACCGATTTATTTCTAACATGCAGTTACTATGAATATACATACATATATATAATATATGTACATTATTTGTATTATTTAATATGTGTATGTATGTATATTTAAATATTACACACAAAAAATACAACATGAAACGTTATTTTTGTGTTTTTCTCTTTAAATAAATTAATACATAAATTTTTTTGCTAAATTTACATTTGGGCAATTCACAACAGGTGTTGTATATTGTATGTTGTATTGAAATACACAATACAATCATTTGTTGTGAACACTCAGTTGTATTTTCATATTGTAAAACGCTTTCTTTAGTAATTTTCGATCCAACGAGGAAAGATCGCTTCGTCGCTTCTGCTATTTTGTATAAGAGAAAACACTTGTCAGTGTTTGCTTTTTGGTCGTGAGATGTACCCTGGAGTTTTAGTTACGTACCTCTTGCATTTTAATTTATAATGAAAAAAAAATGTTAAATGTTTTGGTTGGTACTGAAAGAGAAAATACATACTAAAAATATAAACATTAATTTTTATATAAATAAACTTATCGATGTATTTGCGTTATTTGCCATATTTTATTTTATAATTATTTATGCTGATAATATTCTATGTATTTGTTTTTTCTTTTTCATAAAAACTGGCATTCACTTGGAACTGATATGTTATGATACAATATACAACATTTACTAAACATAGCAAATGAAGTTGGATCGTGTATCAGATTTTTCAGTGAAAATTACCAACAACAATTTTACACTATTGTAAAGTGATACACGATACAAGAGATACAACGATACATTACCCATTGTGAATTGCCCAATTGTTTTTTTTATTAACAACTAGGTATTTTAGCATTATTTGCTTTAGATGTTGGTGAATTTTTACTCCCTTTATATTAACTCGTAGTGTCTGCTTGTCGAAAAAATTTTGGATCGATTTTAACCACTTTCCCGTGACCCAATCGATCTGAAATTTTGCAGGCAGGCTTGTGGCAATGACAGAAATGATCTAACATATTTTTTTAGTGATGCCAAAACAATGGAAACTTTTAAATTTTTCTACCAGAGTTGATAAAAAAATGTACAAAGGGTTTGTTTTTGTTATATTATTACCATAACGACCACAAAAACAACAAGTCCAGCTATGAAAACAATGCAACATTTAGAATAACAACAAGAACAATATAGAAATATCATGTTTTTATACCCTCCACTCCAGTGTGCAGAGGGTATATATAAGTTTGTCATTCCGTTTGTAATAATTAGAAAAAAAAATTTGGACCCCATAAAATATATATATTTGTGATCCTTATAACAACCGGAATTGATATAGCGATGTCCGTCTGTCCGTCTGTCCGTCTGTCCGTCTGTCCGTCTGTCCGTCTGTGGAAATCACGATGACGGCATCAATCGGGCAGCTAGGGTGCTCGTTGGCATAAAAAATGATTCATTAACATCCTGAAAAGTTTGCTATTTAAAATCGTCCAAATCGGTCAATTAGGGCCCGAGATTTGAATGAAGAACTAAAAAAAGTCTTGAAAAAATATAATTTTCTATGTTGTTCTTGTCACGATCACGCCCTCAATAGGATAGCTAGGGTGATAATTTTTAAAGAGAATGATTCACCAAATTCATGGGAAGATTTCTACTTCAAAAATCATTAAAATCGGTGGAAGAGGTCCAGGTAAATCTATGAAAAATTAAAAAAAAAATGAAAAACATGATGTTTCCATATTGTTCCTGTTGTTATTCTAAATGTTGCATTGTTGTCATAGCTGGACTTGTTGTTTTTGTGGTCGTTGTGGTAATAATATAATAAAAACAAACCCTTTGTACATTTTTTTGTGAACTCTGGTAGAAAATTTTAAAAGTTTCCATTGTTTTGGCATCACTAAAAAAATTTGTTAGATCATTTCTGTCATTGCCACGAGCCTGCATGCAAAATTTCAGGTCGATTGGCTCACGGGAAAGGGGCTAAAAATCGATCCAAAATTTTGTCGACAAGCAGACACTACCAGTTAATATAAAGGCAGTAAGTAAAGGGAGTAAAAGTTCACCAATAATTTAAAAAACAAATTTTTATGTATTAATTTATTTAAAGAAAAAAATAATTAAATGAAATAGTAATAATAATAAAAAAAAAATAATATACAATACAAAAAAAAAAGAATATATAAATAAAATAAAATAAAGATAAATGCATTCATAGCATTATAATACATATAAAAGGTCAATGTTTTCTACCCGTAATCGTAACGAGTCAGTTGTTTTTTTTTACATGAAAATCATTTAAAACAGTTACCGAACGTAACCGGAACGTCCCAATACTTTTCATGTGAAAAAAAGGCTGACACGTTACGTAACAGTTACATGTCGCTAACTTGTTCTTTACACAGGCTACTGCTTTTGCAGCCAACTTCAAGTCTATTTATATAGTTTCGTAAGCATAACTGATAAAATTGTTTCTATTATTTTTTGCTGTAAGTAATAAATTATAAATATACTGAATTTGCAAACTAAAATGGATACATATATTGGAGGTGCTTTAATACAAAAGAGTTAACGAAACAAAATCAAAAAAAAAACAACTCTACAACATCAACAATGGCAGTCATATGTTCTTCAAATAGAAAAAAAAAACTGCAAGTGTGTTTTGTTGGCTACAAAACAAAAATAGTGTTGACAATATAACAAAATATGTAAAAGAAGTTAGTGCTATGAAATATTTTATTTTGTTTAAAAAAAAAATCGCAAAATGAAAGGCTATAATTCCATTAATAATCAAAAGGCGTTAAACTAATTTATTTATTTTTACGTTGTACTAATGCATTTTAAATAAGTAAAAGTAATTGTATATTTAAATAAAAAGCATTTGTATTATATGTTGCTGTCGTATTCAGAAAAATCAAGTAGCTGACTATACGACTACAAATGCTGCTGCCAGCAGTCGTCTATGTGTTTCATTCATGATGTTGCATTTTTTTGCGAGCAATACTTACATATATTCTAAATAAAGAAATAATAGTTCTTTTCATACTGCGAAATCTATACAAATATATGTACAAATACTATATGTCAAATTTCAAATTTGCAATAATTGATACATTTTTGAAAGAAAATTGTATAATATGAAATGTCTTTAATTTATTTCATAGAAAACAATTTTTTGAGGTGCGTGGATTTTCCATATTTACTGTTTTACTATTTTCGTAATGAGGTTAAATGAGTTAAAAAGAATTTAAAATATTTGAAAATATTAGGTGAGGATCCTCAAGATGTAATATACGATCGGTCTAAAACTTTTCACTTAGAGCCACAGTTAAATTCGAAACAACAAAAACCCATATATTTTGTGCATAAAGTTTAATATTAAATGTGCTTTTCTAAAATGCCTATATATTTTTTCTCATTCATTTCTGACCATCTTCAATGTAAATTTACCAAAGTTTTTTTTATTGCAATATGTATATAAAACTTAAAAATTTAATATTTTTTATTGTGTATTAACTTATTATTCTGCGATTTTCATTACATCACAAAATGTTACAAATTGGCACTACTGTTTCAAAAACAGAAAACTTCTAAATCAGTTGAAAACAGTTGATCTGTAAAACTGTATGTGAAATTGTGTCAAATAAAATTACAAATATTAATAAATATAATAATACATATATATATATATTATTAATTTTGTTAAGAATTAGCACAAAATTGATTTTCCATTTTGCATTTCATTTATAAAGAATTCTGCCATATTTTGTTAAAGGGAAAATCCATTTTTGTTATATTAAAAAAAACAGACTTGCATTTAATTTTTCCGTGACTGCCTCAATAATTGCGTAGATGCCACCACAATATTTTTTCTAATTAAAACAGTTGATCTGTAAAACTGTGTGTGAAATTGTGTCAAATAAAATTACAAATATTAATAAATATAATAATACATATATATATTTTATTAATTTTGTTAAGAATTAGCACAAAATTGATTTTCCATTTTGCATTTCATTTATAAAGAATTCTGCCATATTTTGTTAAAGGGAAAATCCATTTTTGTTATATTAAAAAAAACAGACTTGCATTTAATTTTTCCGTGACTGCCTCAATAATTGCGTAGATGCCACCACAATATTTTTTCTAATTAAAACAGTTGATCTGTAAAACTGTGTGTGAAATTGTGTCAAATAAAATTACAAATATTAATAAATATAATAATACATATATATATATATTATTAATTTTGTTAAGAATTAGCACAAAATTGATTTTCCATTTTGCATTTCATTTATAAAGAATTCTACCATATTTTGTTAAAGGGAAAATCCATTTTTGTTATATTAAAAAAAACAGACTTGCATTTAATTTTTCCGTGACTGCCTCAATAATTGCGTAGATGCCACCACAATATTTTTTCTAATTAAAACAGTTGATCTGTAAAACTGTGTGTGAAATTGTGTCAAATAAAATTACAAATATTAATAAATATAATAATACATATATATATTTTATTAATTTTGTTAAGAATTAGCACAAAATTGATTTTCCATTTTGCATTTCATTTATAAAGAATTCTGCCATATTTTGTTAAAGGGAAAATCCATTTTTGTTATATTAAAAAAAAACAGACTTGCATTTAATTTTTCCGTGACTGCCTCAATAATTGCGTAGATGCCACCACAATATTTTTTCTAATTAAATATTAACCAATATCTAACTAGAATTATGATTTATTCTGACTAAAAAGTTCCAATTAAAAGTTATTCATCCCAATTATGAATATTCTCAAGGAATTTCTTTCTCACGGAAAATACATTTCTCGAGAAAAAAATTCCTCCAATTATAAATTCCGCGTGAACAAAAAATGATTAACTGGCATCATCGAATTTCGAAGCCACTTGCTTTGCTTATTGACAATTTATTTTCTATTTTTTGTGTGTGTGCAAACGACCCTACAATAAATGTCCCACTAAACATTTTTGTTTGCTATCAAGTTGAGGTGCATTTGAGATCAAATACATTTTTCAAATCTCCAACGTTAATTCTCAAATGCCCTCAATAGTTCGAATATAGTCTTCTCAACTTAAAAGGCACATTTTTTATATGGCGATTTTCATAGTTATCAAATTGAGAAATTTGTGATTCTCAACTTGATAGCAAAGAAATATTTCCAATCGGTATCAAATGGAAGGTACGGAATTGCCATATTAAAAAATATTATACTAATTTTAGAAATGAAAACAATTACTTTTTTTAATGTTTCAATTTAATTTCATTATATATTTAACATTACTATGTACATATTTAACATTAAATGTACATATTATGTACATTTTTTAAAATCTAGAATTAAAAATAAATGAATTAATTAGTTGTACATTTTTTGAAAAATTTGACAAAAAGCAGAAATAATTAAAAATATATCAATGATTTATTTGTACTTTTTTGGCATTTTTTAATTTAATTTATTATTTATGACATATTTAAATAATATCTCAGACTTAACACAAATCGTATTCAAGTTGAAAAAATGTTTGGTCTCAAGTGGAGAAAAGTGTTGGATATCCAATTGAGAGTAAAAATGTTTCTCAAAGATTGGAAAAAATGTTAAGTCTCAACTTGATGTCAAGTTGAAAGCAAACAAGGAGAAAAATTGTTCAACCCAAGTTGAGAATTACATTTGACATCAATTTAAGAACTTAACTTTTCTCCAACATTGGCGAAATAATATTTCAATGCATACTGGGGAATGACCGAAACTAACACATAAACAGTTTTTTCCTATTTGAAAAACATATGACTCATTGTTGCTGTTGTAGAGTTGTTATACCCTCCACTCCAGTGTGCAGAGGGTATATATAAGTTTGTCATTCCGTTTGTAATAATTAGAAAAAAAATTTTGGACCCCATAAAATTTATATATTTGTGATCCTTCCCAGTATGCATTGAAAAATTATTTCTCCAATGTTGGAGAAAAGTTAAGTTCTCAAATTGATATCTAATATAATTCTCAACTTGAGTTGAACAATTTTTCTCCTTGTTTGCTTTCAACTTGATATCAAGTTGAGACTTAAAATTTTTTCCAATCTTTGAGAAATATTTTAACATCAATTGGATAACCAACACTTTTCTCCACTTGAGACCAAACTTTTTCTCAACTTGAGTACGATTTATGTTGAGTTTGAGATATTATTTACAACTTTTGTATTCTCGTATGGCAGCGCTGTTCATTTCTCACAGTAAAGGCCGAGTTAGCCCCACGTAACCGTAACCTAACGTGTCAGCCGTTTTTTTTTTCACATGAAAAACAGTTACCGAACAGAACTGCAACGTAACTGGATCATCCCAACCTGCTGAATTTGATTTTCGCTACTTTTGTACGTGACATTTGTGAACAGCTTACAAAGTTTGGTTAATTTTACGTTCTATAATTGCACTAAATGCCAACGTTACATTTACGGTACGGTTACATTTTAAAAATGTGTGGCTAACTCGGCCTTAACGTTGCGAATCATATGTTCTAATTTCTAGAAATAATAATAATTGTGAAAGTTTTCAGCTTTGTGGTAAATTTTAATTATCTTGATTTAAAAAGGAATTGTTGCAGAAAAGAAAAATTAAATAAATAAAAGGGAGGTAAAAGTATAAGTTTTATATAATTAATGATATATATCTATAATTAAATTTGTGATATACATTATAGAACAAAAAAGTGAAAAGTGTGTTGTCATCTTGCCAAAAGCACCATTTAAGCAGGCCTCTGAAGAATTCGAGTCCAAAGTACAATCAAGTACAAACAAGTTAAGCGACCTGGTAAGTTTCACAAAAATATGAGCAATATTCAAGGCTAATTACTTAATTTGTTATTAGGTTGCAAACCTACAAAATTTCTAAAAATTGCATGGCGGAAATTGGTCACTGATGAAGTAGCCAACAAATACTGCTGGCAAGGAACAAATTCCAAAGAACCTGTACGAGCTCTCAGCGTAACGGCGGCATTAAAACGTGATTATATTTTTATGTTTTGATTCCAATTGATATTAATTCAATCTAATTAATCTTTCCAGATGCCTACAATCAAAAATTTTGTGCTGCTTCTTCGGACAGCGAGAACGATAATTTCATTTTTCCAGCAAGCCAACAACCGCCTACAAAAAAGGTGAACTATTTAAATGAAAAGGACTATTTAAACAAAATTAATTGATATATTTTTAACTATTTCTACTTTTTTTGAATTTTTTAATATTAATTTAATTTAATATTAATTTAAATATTTAACATGCGATTCTTAGAAATTTTGTTTAATAGCCACAAATTAGGGCCATAAGTCCGGCAACCTAATAACAAGTTGAGTAATTAGCCTTGAATATTGCTTATATTTTTGTCAAACTTACCTGCTTAAATGGTGCTTTTGCCAATATTGACTTACGTTTTAAGGTTGCCGTACCGTCCCCAAATTTTACCTCTTCCAATACTCTTAATTTATTATTAATTCTATAGTTAAAAAATTTTTAACATGTTATAATATTTAATGTGTCATAAATAATAAATTAAATTAAAAATTGCCGAAAAAAGTTGAAATAATTAATTGATATATTTTTAATTATTTCTCTTTTTTTCCTTTTTCAATTTAAATTCTTATTTATGTCCTACATAATATTAATAGTCAAAAAAAGTACAAATAAGTAATTCATTTACTTTTAATTCTATATTTAAACAATTTTTAACATGTTATACTATTTAGTATGTCATAAATAATAAATTAAATTAAAAATTGCCGAAAAAAGTACAAATAATTAATTATTATATTTTTAATTCTATTTTTTTTTTTGCATTTTTTAATTTAAATTCTTACTTATGTCCTATGTATATAATATTAATATTCAAAAAAGTACAAATAATTATTTAATTTATTTTTAATTCTAAATTAAAAAAAACATGTACATGATAATACATATTAAATATGTAATAAAATTAAATTGAAACATTCAGAAAAAAGTACAATGTTTCCATTTCTAAAATTAATATGATTTTTTTTAATATGGCAATTCCAATTCCATTTGATACCAATTGGAGAAATTTCTTTGCTATCAAGTTGAGAATCACAAATTTCTCAATTTGATAACTAAGAAAATCACCATATAAAAAATGTGCCTTTTAAGTTGAGAAGACTATAATCCGACTATTGAGGTGCATTTGAGAATTAACGTTGGAGATTTGAGAAATGTATTTGATCTCAAATGCACCTCAAGTTGATAGCAAACAATAATGTTTATTGGGTTATAACAACCGGAGTTGATATAGCGATGTCCGTCTGTCCGTCTGTCCGTCTGTGGAAATCACGATGACGGCATCAATCCGGCAGCTAGGGTACTCGTTGACATAAAAATGATTCACTAACATCCTGAGAAATTTGCTATTTAAAATCGTCCAAATCGGTCGATTAGGGCCCGAGATTTGAATGAAGAACTAAAAAAGTCTTGAAAAAAAATAATTTTCTATGTTGTTCTTGTCACGATCACGCCCTCAATAGTGCAGCTACAGTGATCATTTTTAGTGACAATGATTCACCAAATTCATGGAAAGATTTCTACTTCAAAAATCATTAAAATCGGTGGAACAGGTCCAGGGAAATCTCTGAAAAAGTAAAAAAAAAATGAAAAACATGATATTTCTATATTGTTCTTGTTGTTATTCTAAATGTTGCATTGTTTTCATAGCTGGACTTGTTGTTTTTGTGGTCGTTATGGTAATAATATAACAAAAACAAACCCTTTGTACATTTTTTTATCAACTCTGGTAGAAAAATTTAAAAGTTTCCATTGTTTTGGCATCACTAAAAAAATATGTTAGATCATTTCTGTCATTGCCACAAGCCTGCCTGCAAAATTTCAGATCGATTGGGTCACGGGAAAGTGGTTAAAATCGATCCAAAATTTTTTCGACAAGCAGACACTACGAGTTAATATAAAGGGAGTAAAAATTCACCAACATCTAAAGCAAATAATGCTAAAATACCTAGTTGTTAATAAAAAAAACAATTGGGCAATTCACAATGGGTAATGTATCGTTGTATCTCTTGTATCGTGTATCACTTTACAATAGTGTAAAATTGTTGTTGGTAATTTTCACTGAAAAATCTGATACACGATCCAACTTCATTTGCTATGTTTAGTAAATGTTGTATATTGTATCATAACATATCAGTTCCAAGTGAATGCCAGTTTTTATGAAAAAGAAAAAACAAATACATAGAATATTATCAGCATAAATAATTATAAAATAAAATATGGCAAATAACGCAAATACATCGATAAGTTTATTTATATAAAAATTAATGTTTATATTTTTAGTATGTATTTTCTCTTTCAGTACCAACCAAAACATTTAACATTTTTTTTTCATTATAAATTAAAATGCAAGAGGTACGTAACTAAAACTCCAGGGTACATCTCACGACCAAAAAGCAAACACTGACAAGTGTTTTCTCTTATACAAAATAGCAGAAGCGACGAAGCGATCTTTCCTCGTTGGATCGAAAATTACTAAAGAAAGCGTTTTACAATATGAAAATACAACTGAGTGTTCACAACAAATGATTGTATTGTGTATTTCAATACAACATACAATATACAACACCTGTTGTGAATTGCCCAAATGTAAATTTAGCAAAAAAATTTATGTATTAATTTATTTAAAGAGAAAAACACAAAAATAACGTTTCATGTTGTATTTTTTGTGTGTAATATTTAAATATACATACATACACATATTAAATAATACAAATAATGTACATATATTATATATATGTATGTATATTCATAGTAACTGCATGTTAGAAATAAATCGGTTATTTTATTTACATAAAATTCTGCAGTATTTTGTTGTGGGGAAAATACATTTCTTTTGTATAACAGAGTGTCACTTCATTTTGCTCAGCGTGACTATGCCACAGTAAATGCCGCCATAATTTTTGTTTGTTCTAATTAGCTTTGCAATAGTTATTTCTATTTTAACATGAATGTTAATATTTTCAACTAGATATCATACAGAACAATGTTAAGAGTATACACGGGTTGGTCTTTTATTTCATACGTTTTTTCATTATTCTTTTACAAATATGAACATAAGTTTGGCATATTACCCACCAATCTCACATCACACTGCAAGTTCGAAAAACTCAATACACTCACATTTTTTTTACTAATACACACACATTTTCCGCAGTGGTCACACTAATGGCACCAAATTTTTCGTGCGAATAGTGGCAGACACTAACGATGATTAATGTTACCCTGTTATAAATTTAATGCAAATTTACTGGATCCTGTAAAATTGTAATTAAAGTTTTAACTTGTTAAATCTATTATAATGATTTATTTTTTGAAATGCGCATACAAAAACGCAAGTTTGTTAATTATAGAGCATAAATATTATTAACTATTATTAAAATAATACTAATAATAATAAATGTAAACATTTTCCCTCAAACATGTGCCTGTATAATAAACTTAGTAACTCTACTTAAAATAAAATAAGAGAGAGAAGTATACAAATTTTTTCAAGTTTACGCTTCGACAACATTTTAAAAATGAGATTGCAGTCAGATGTTTGAGCATAAAATTTAATGGCGATGGATTCGACTAATTCGAACAATTTTTCGTTGATAATACGTACACAACGATTTTAGAATTTCAGTGTGATGTGAGATTGGGGGGTTAACTTTTTGTTGTCTTTACAAAATAGAGTTACCGAGTTCGTCAATGAGTTTTTTGCTTACAAAACAGTTCTACATAGTTATATAGAATTATTATTCTGCTTTACCTATAAAATATCTGATTGCGATTACATCTAATTTTTAAAAATTGTTTATAATTAATAAAGCATTATTATTCACATAAATACAAAATTTCACTTTTTAAATTTTCCATTCAAATTTAAGAAAATATCAATTATAATAAAAACTGAAAATAAAATTTCCAATTATAAATTAGAAAATATTAATTGAGTTTCAGAAAATCATATCAAAACGTCGGAAATAATAATTTTAAATTTAGAAATATCTTTACATTTAAAAATGTTTACATTTAAAAAAAATATTGCCATTCAGGAGATATTAATAACTTTTCAGTACCGCGATTCAGTAACTTAACGATAGTCGAATTGTAAAAAAAAAGAAAATTGCAAAATTATCAGTAAAATTTTGAAACGATATTCGCTATTGTTAAAGTCAGCTGTTGTTGTTATCTAAACGACAACCATTTTTGTGTTGTTTATCCAATCGATAAAAACTTAAATTTTTAGGTTGAAATGTCGTCATACATAAATAAAAATCATGAAATAGTGAAAATATTTTGCTTTAATTAAAAAACTTTTTTATATAAATTAAAAAATTAAATAGCATTTCAATTCATTATTTCATTTTCAAATAAATAAACAGAAATATTAGTAAAAAAAATAAAGATATTAAACATAAACATAAAATCATCCTGTCAACACGAAGTAATTTGTTTTTTTCTATTCTTTGTGTTTTTCGCTTATTTTGACAGAGATGCCACTCCTTTACAATTTAAATAAATAGAAAAACAGATTTGTCGATATTAATTTAAATTCAATGAATTTAAGAAAACCTCAAATGATATTTAAGAATTGTTAACATAAAAATTGTTACATAAGTAAACGTAATTTTATGAGAATGTTATTTTTTATATATAAATTTTCACAATTTTTTTTGGATGAAAATTTGAAGTTTTTCAGAAAATAAAGATAACATTAAATTATTTTATTTAAAATGTTTGGGACTTTTCGTTTTTTGCGTTTTTCATCCCTAATTTGATTATTTATTATTATAAATTTATTCTCTATGTTTTCAAAATATGGCAATATTTTAAAAAAAAGTTGAGAGAGCTTTTTTTTTTGGTTATTATTTTGTTACTCCATCCGACCTATATGGCCACAATGAAGAAATATTTGACCAGTTAAAAGAAACTATACAGCCATCTCCAATTAGCACGATTTAATGCATATAGCCACTCTACACAACCATTACCTTTGCAATGGAGGTTAGGGCGAGCTATTTAATTAGCAAAAACTAAATTAAACGAGAAGTTATGTCATATAACCGGAAACGCATGCATATAGGTATATAACCAAAATGCATGCCGATCAGCAACCACGATGACCAAAAAGCAAACACCGAAATATATCCGAAATAATAGAAAAGAAGAAAACCAACCCAAAGAATTTGCTGAAATAATTTGGTATTAAGTTTAACAAATTGTTTACTTTTTCATTTACATTTATTATCAAGACTCAAACCGAGGTGGAGGGTATCAAAGATTCGGCACAGCCGAATTTAACACTCTTACTTGTTCATTTTTTTTTTACTTTTTCAGAGATTTCCCTGGACCTGTTCCACCGATTTTAATGATTTTTGAAGTAGAAATCTTTCCATGAATTTGGTGAATCATTGTCACTAAAAATGATCACTGTAGCTGCACTATTGAGGGCGTGATCGTGACAAGAACAACATAGAAAATTATTTTTTTTCAAGACTTTTTTAGTTCTTCATTCAAATCTCGGGCCCTAATTGACCGATTTGGACGATTTTAAATAGCAAACTTTTCAGGATGTTAATGAATCATTTTTTATGCCAACGAGCACCCTAGCTGCCCGATTGATGCCGTCATCGTGATTTCCACAGACGGACAGACGGACAGACGGACAGACGGACAGACGGACATCGCTATATCAATTCCGGTTGTTATAAGGATCACAAATATATAAATTTTATGGGGTCCAAAATTTTTTTTCTAATTATTACAAACGGAATGACAAACTTATATATACCCTCTGCACACTGGAGTGGAGGGTATAACAACTCTACAACAGCAACAATGAGTCATATGTTTTTCAAATAGGAAAAAACTGTTTATGTGTTAGTTTCGGTCATTCCCCAGTATGCATTGAAATATTATTTCGCCAATGTTGGAGAAAAGTTAAGTTCTTAAATTGATGTCAAATGTAATTCTCAACTTGGGTTGAACAATTTTTCTCCTTGTTTGCTTTCAACTTGACATCAAGTTGAGACTTAACATTTTTTCCAATCTTTGAGAAACATTTTTACTCTCAATTGGATATCCAACACTTTTCTCCACTTGAGACCAAACATTTTTTCAACTTGAATACGATTTGTGTTAAGTCTGAGATATTATTTAAATATGTCATAAATAATAAATTAAATTAAAAAATGCCAAAAAAGTACAAATAAATCATTGATATATTTTTAATTATTTCTGCTTTTTGTCAAATTTTTCAAAAAATGTACAACTAATTAATTCATTTATTTTTAATTCTAGATTTTAAAAAATGTACATAATATGTACATTTAATGTTAAATATGTACATAGTAATGTTAAATATATAATGAAATTAAATTGAAACATTAAAAAAAGTAATTGTTTTCATTTCTAAAATTAGTATAATATTTTTTAATATGGCAATTCCGTACCTTCCATTTGATACCGATTGGAAATATTTCTTTGCTATCAAGTTGAGAATCACAAATTTCTCAATTTGATAACTATGAAAATCGCCATATAAAAAATGTGCCTTTTAAGTTGAGAAGACTATATTCGAACTATTGAGGGCATTTGAGAATTAACGTTGGAGATTTGAAAAATGTATTTGATCTCAAATGCACCTCAACTTGATAGCAAACAAAAATGTTTAGTGGGACATTTATTGTAGGGTCGTTTGCACACACACAAAAAATAGAAAATAAATTGGCAATAAGCAAAGCAAGTGGCTTCGAAATTCGATGATGCCAGTTAATCATTTTTTGTTCACGCGGAATTTATAATTGGAGGAATTTTTTTCTCGAGAAATGTATTTTCCGTGAGAAAGAAATTCCTTGAGAATATTCATAATTGGGATGAATAACTTTTAATTGGAACTTTTTAGTCAGAATAAATCATAATTCTAGTTAGATATTGGTTAATATTTAATTAGAAAAAATATTGTGGTGGCATCTACGCAATTATTGAGGCAGTCACGGAAAAATTAAATGCAAGTCTGTTTTTTTTTAATATAACAAAAATGGATTTTCCCTTTAACAAAATATGGCAGAATTCTTTATAAATGAAATGCAAAATGGAAAATCAATTTTGTGCTAATTCTTAACAAAATTAATAAAATATATATATGTATTATTATATTTATTAATATTTGTAATTTTATTTGACACAATTTCACACACAGTTTTACAGATCAACTGTTTTAATTAGAAAAAATATTGTGGTGGCATCTACGCAATTATTGAGGCAGTCACGGAAAAATTAAATGCAAGTCTGTTTTTTTTAATATAACAAAAATGGATTTTCCCTTTAACAAAATATGGCAGAATTCTTTATAAATGAAATGCAAAATGGAAAATCAATTTTGTGCTAATTCTTAACAAAATTAATAATATATATATATATGTATTATTATATTTATTAATATTTGTAATTTTATTTGACACAATTTCACACACAGTTTTACAGATCAACTGTTTTAATTAGAAAAAATATTGTGGTGGCATCTACGCAATTATTGAGGCAGTCACGGAAAAATTAAATGCAAGTCTGTTTTTTTTAATATAACAAAAATGGATTTTCCCTTTAACAAAATATGGCAGAATTCTTTATAAATGAAATGCAAAATGGAAAATCAATTTTGTGCTAATTCTTAACAAAATTAATAAAATATATATATGTATTATTATATTTATTAATATTTGTAATTTTATTTGACACAATTTCACACACAGTTTTACAGATCAACTGTTTTAATTAGAAAAAATATTGTGGTGGCATCTACGCAATTATTGAGGCAGTCACGGAAAAATTAAATGCAAGTCTGTTTTTTTTAATATAACAAAAATGGATTTTCCCTTTAACAAAATATGGCAGAATTCTTTATAAATGAAATGCAAAATGGAAAATCAATTTTGTGCTAATTCTTAACAAAATTAATAATATATATATATATGTATTATTATATTTATTAATATTTGTAATTTTATTTGACACAATTTCACATACAGTTTTACAGATCAACTGTTTTCAACTGATTTAGAAGTTTTCTGTTTTTGAAACAGTAGTGCCAATTTGTAACATTTTGTGATGTAATGAAAATCGCAGAATAATAAGTTAATACACAATAAAAAATATTAAATTTTTAAGTTTTATATACATATTGCAATAAAAAAAACTTTGGTAAATTTACATTGAAGATGGTCAGAAATGAATGAGAAAAAATATATAGGCATTTTAGAAAAGCACATTTAATATTAAACTTTATGCACAAAATATATGGGTTTTTGTTGTTTCGAATTTAACTGTGGCTCTAAGTGAAAAGTTTTAGACCGATCGTATATTACATCTTGAGGATCCTCACCTAATATTTTCAAATATTTTAAATTCTTTTTAACTCATTTAACCTCATTACGAAAATAGTAAAACAGTAAATATGGAAAATCCACGCACCTCAAAAAATTGTTTTCTATGAAATAAATTAAAGACATTTCATATTATACAATTTTCTTTCAAAAATGTATCAATTATTGCAAATTTGAAATTTGACATATAGTATTTGTACATATATTTGTATAGATTTCGCAGTATGAAAAGAACTATTATTTCTTTATTTAGAATATATGTAAGTATTGCTCGCAAAAAAATGCAACATCATGAATGAAACACATAGACGACTGCTGGCAGCAGCATTTGTAGTCGTATAGTCAGCTACTTGATTTTTCTGAATACGACAGCAACATATAATACAAATGCTTTTTATTTAAATATACAATTACTTTTACTTATTTAAAATGCATTAGTACAACGTAAAAATAAATAAATTAGTTTAACGCCTTTTGATTATTAATGGAATTATAGCCTTTCATTTTGCGATTTTTTTTTTAAACAAAATAAAATATTTCATAGCACTAACTTCTTTTACATATTTTGTTATATTGTCAACACTATTTTTGTTTTGTAGCCAACAAAACACACTTGCAGTTTTTTTTTTCTATTTGAAGAACATATGACTGCCATTGTTGATGTTGTAGAGTTGTTTTTTTTTTGATTTTGTTTCGTTAACTCTTTTGTATTAAAGCACCTCCAATATATGTATCCATTTTAGTTTGCAAATTCAGTATATTTATAATTTATTACTTACAGCAAAAAATAATAGAAACAATTTTATCAGTTATGCTTACGAAACTATATAAATAGACTTGAAGTTGGCTGCAAAAGCAGTAGCCTGTGTAAAGAACAAGTTAGCGACATGTAACTGTTACGTAACGTGTCAGCCTTTTTTTCACATGAAAAGTATTGGGACGTTCCGGTTACGTTCGGTAACTGTTTTAAATGATTTTCATGTAAAAAAAAACAACTGACTCGTTACGATTACGGGTAGAAAACATTGACCTTTTATATGTATTATAATGCTATGAATGCATTTATCTTTATTTTATTTTATTTATATATTCTTTTTTTTTTGTATTGTATATTATTTTTTTTTTATTATTATTACTATTTCATTTAATTATTTTTTTCTTTAAATAAATTAATACATAAAAATTTGTTTTTTAAATTATTGGTGAACTTTTACTCCCTTTACTTACTGCCTTTATATTAACTGGTAGTGTCTGCTTGTCGACAAAATTTTGGATCGATTTTTAGCCCCTTTCCCGTGAGCCAATCGACCTGAAATTTTGCATGCAGGCTCGTGGCAATGACAGAAATGATCTAACAAATTTTTTTAGTGATGCCAAAACAATGGAAACTTTTAAAATTTTCTACCAGAGTTCACAAAAAAATGTACAAAGGGTTTGTTTTTATTATATTATTACCACAACGACCACAAAAACAACAAGTCCAGCTATGACAACAATGCAACATTTAGAATAACAACAGGAACAATATGGAAACATCATGTTTTTCATTTTTTTTTTAATTTTTCATAGATTTACCTGGACCTCTTCCACCGATTTTAATGATTTTTGAAGTAGAAATCTTCCCATGAATTTGGTGAATCATTCTCTTTAAAAATTATCACCCTAGCTATCCTATTGAGGGCGTGATCGTGACAAGAACAACATAGAAAATTATATTTTTTCAAGACTTTTTTTAGTTCTTCATTCAAATCTCGGGCCCTAATTGACCGATTTGGACGATTTTAAATAGCAAACTTTTCAGGATGTTAATGAATCATTTTTTATGCCAACGAGCACCCTAGCTGCCCGATTGATGCCGTCATCGTGATTTCCACAGACGGACAGACGGACAGACGGACAGACGGACAGACGGACAGACGGACATCGCTATATCAATTCCGGTTGTTATAAGGATCACAAATATATATATTTTATGGGGTCCAAATTTTTTTTTCTAATTATTACAAACGGAATGACAAACTTATATATACCCTCTGCACACTGGAGTGGAGGGTATAATTAGATACATATGTACATACATAAATTAATTTAATTGGTTTTGTTGAAAAATGAATAAAATGAATTCAAAAGAAAAAAATTAAGTCCCGATTCCATTTAAAGGCCATTTTAATAAAGTTAACAATAATTACGAATTATTCACACCAAGAAGCGAAACACCGAATGAAAAGACATGTCAAAGATTCAACAAAAAAAAAAAGCGAATAAGAGAATTGCTTGAAATAGCCGAGAACCGGCAATTATTTTTCCCTTTTTATTCCCCTCACCGCAAACATCTACAAACTCAAGAATTGCGCAACAAAAGTTGCCTTGTGTGAACTCGGACTTACTATACAAGGATTGAAAACTTTCCCTCTATTTTCAGTTTCAATATTTTCTTGGGTGTCCATCATTTTTTAGTACTGCTTCATAACGCCGAGTCAATTAAATTGTTGATGATATCCATTGAAATTTTTTGCCACCCTGAATTAACTGCCTGTATGGAATCTGTCTTGTTTGTGTAATTTCGTGTCGTTATTTTGCGATCTATAATTTTCAATAGATTTTATGTGGGATTGAGCTGGCCATTGATTGGTCTGGCCTTTCCAAAACACTAGCTGCATTAAATTGTAGCCATTCGGTTACAACTTTGGAGGTGTGTTTTGGATCATTGTCATGTTGGAACTTCCAGATCAGGGGTAAAATTTCCTCCATGTATGGTTACATTACGTCATATAGAAGTTGCCTGTATCCAATTCCGAGAGTTAGAGTATTTTTTTCCTAAATGAATTGGACCCATTCCTTGGCCCAAAAATAACCCCATACCATAATATTGCCACTGCGAAACTCAATAATTTTATTTGTACTAGTGTAGCCCAGCACTCGAAATTCGAGTGCAAATTCTAAGAAATTTAATTTTTTCATTCCATTTTTTCTTTTAATATTTTTTTAAATCTATATATGGGCATTTCCACAGAAAGGTCCATCTTGACCGAAAATTTTAAAATTCCCTTAAAGTTTTTTCTTACTTGTATTATTGAAGACAAATATTCAAAATTAATAAAACTGAATACCTCAAAGTTTTCCTAAGTTGCGATTGCGAGATATCGAGCTACAAAGTTCAAGTTCACATTTTGGCCAGTTTTGTTTATTTGTAAGTGTATCTTCATTTTACAATTTATATTTCTAAAAGTAATTGTGCAATTCCACTCTTATCGCAAATCTTTATCTGCAACATACAATAAATACAAAAAAGCAACCCAAAATCCATTAACGGTAATATATTGATTTGCTTTTAATGATATTCTAAGATAACGCCACGTCAGACAAAAAACCATTTATTTTAATTATCTGAACGCTGATGGTTGTAAGTGCGTGAAATTTTGCATTTTAATAAAATTTAGTAAAGTAAGCTAATTATAATAAAAAAAAAACTCAGCTGTTAAACCAATAGTTAATTTTATATTAAATTTCAAATGTGTGAAACGTCACGCTACAGTGTAACTAAACAATTTTGTTTATTTAAAATTTTCATTCAATTAAGTATTTTTGTGCCCCTTAAATATTTCACATTAATGAACAAAACCATTAACTGAAAACATTGGCGCAAAAGAAAGACCGGATTGCGTTGACACACACCAAAGGTTCCCTATCAGAACTCTTGTACGATTTAGATGCACATTTGCCCTTTTCTAAACGCCACTTTTTTGTTAAACGTTCCAAGCAAAATTATTTTGAAACAAAAAAAAAACATATTAAGGCAGAAGATCTAGTCCTGCAATTTGATTTCGCAGAGAATTACAGGCTAATCTGTTAGAATGCGGTATATAGCCCTCACTTCACCTACCGACAAGTTACCATTTTTACTTGCATTGCTTGGCCGAGTAAAATCCTCTGCGATAATCAGTGACAAACACAGCCACAATAAGTTCGATGTTTGCTGCTTTTTGACAACACTTGTAGAGACGATTAAAATTGAACATGATCAATTTCAAAATATGTATAATTTTTCGGATGGATGCAGCTCCCAATTTAAAAATAAGTTCATTGCTCGAAGTTAATCGATTTTGTTTCTGAATTTGGTTGCAAGGTTTTTGATTGGAATTATTTTACAACTTCTCACGGCAAATGTGCGATCGATGGCGTAGGAGCAAAACAAAAAGTTTGGCAGATGACAAAAACAAAAAATATAATTTTAGACAATGCCTTTCCTTTTTTAACAATGTGCTCGAAAGAGCATCGTTGGAATTAATTTAATGTACATTTCCTCAGAGCAAGTAGACAAGTTCTCTACTTTGCTAATTGAAAAGTAGAAAGAAAGCGTTGCCAAAAATACTTGGTATACATCAAATTCATTTCTTATCAAGCTGCGAAAACATGAAAATATAAGCAGCTGAAACTGCATTTCGCATAAAACTATTATATTATAACTAGCAGATTTCAGCCCTCGAAATTCGAGCGCAAATTCTAGGAAATTTTATTTTTTTCATTAAATAAAGAGCCTAAAAATATGCTAATCAATTATAGCCAATTCACAAATGAACACAAAAAACAAACTCATTTTTATTACAAACATATGAACAAATTTAATAAACACACACATAGCATATGTATAATTTTATGTATGTGTTAGTAGCAACTTACTCAATTTACTCAAAATAATGGAAGAAATTTAAAAATCTGTAAGTCTGCACATCGGCTAAAAAGAAATACCTTTCAAATAATATACGTTTGGTCAAAATCGGGATAAAACGGTAGAACAAAACATCGGTCACAAGAAATCGCCTAGCCTATTAATATTATAGACATAAAACATATAATATAACAATCTAATTTTCTAAGAGTATATATCTTGTAAATCTAATCATAATATTACAATAACAAATATTGCACCTGAAATTTTTTAATAATATCTAAATTTTATGTTTTATTTGCGTTAAATAATTTATTAAAAACAATCTGAACTAAAAATTTTCTAATGGAAATATTAGTAAAGTAACGTCGTGTAACGTCATGTAACGTCACCCATACTTAGGCTAATAAAGAAGAAACGGGAGATTTTAAAATCTTATAACTTGGAAAATAAATTTATATTTATTCAAATCCTTTGAAAAAAAGCTTTATACAAAAAGTCTTGCCCAATGCGCAGAGTTTTGCAATTATGTAACCCATGTCAAAACTCACTTGTGTTTTTTGTATATTTTTCTTATCTATAATATTAATAGGCTAGGCGATTTCTTGTGACTGATGTTTTGTTCTACCTTTTTATCCCGATTTTGACCAAACGTATATTATTAGAAAGGTATTTCTTTTTAGCCGTTTTGCAGATTTACAGATTTTTAAATTTTTCCTTTATTTTGAGTAAATTGCATTTAAAGTTCCAACTAACACATACATAAAATTATACAATGATATGTGTGTGTTTAGTAAATTTGTTAATGTGTTTGTAATAAAATGAGTTTGTTTTTTGTGTTGATTTGTGAATTGGCTATAATTGATTATCATACTTTTAGGGTCTTTATGTAATGAAAAAATAAAATTTCCTAGAATTTGCGCTGGAATTTCGAGGGCTGGAATTTGCTAGTAACTTTAAATCTTTATGGTTGATTAAATTTTTTTATTTTTTTTGTACATGTTTTTTCGTACAAATGCCACGTCTCGCCACATTGGAAATATAAAAAATTTATGAACATTTAAATAAAATTTATCCTAAAGGTATGCTAATCAATTTTAGCAATTCACAATTCTACACAGGACGTATGATATACAATTTAAATCATTCACATTAACAGGGTATAACGAATTACTACAAATATTTTATTTTATTTAAGAGTAATTTAATATATTTTTAAGACATATTACACATAAATTTTATCATTCGGCACTTTTTCTCCATATGAACTATAACTGTGCCAATTGTCACACTCCTCCGTGCCAGCATTTTGCTGAAAAAGGAATTAGAAAATTTTCCGTCACGTATTAATACATATGTGACAGGGAAAGCTAAAAGGGACCTATGGGTCGAAAATATCGTTTTTATTTTTTTGCAGACAACACGTTCTGTCTAATGCAGCAAGCCGCAGCTTTCTAACTGCATTAGTTTTGTCATAAATTAGCTTCAAAGTAAACACTTTTGATAAAAAAAATAAAGAATCCAAACTTTTCTGCAATTGATCTAATTCGCTTGAAACTCGTCACTCTGGGGTTTTCAGGGTCGCTGTTTACGAAGCTGGTATTAGATGTTAAAAATCCAAAATGGCGTATCTATTATGGCGGATTAGTTTTTTTTTAAATAGATCAGATTTGTTTTAAAATCATTACTCAAAGGTTCTTGCTGCAGCTGATTATGAATTTAAAACCAGATTGTTAAAATTTCAAAAAAGCGGATCCAATTTGGCGGATTTATCTGAATAGCTTTTGAAACATTAAGATGGATTATTACAATAGATATATATCCGATGTTTTAATAAAACGAACAAAAATAGACCGCCATATTGGATCCGCCATTTTGAATTTTTAAAATCTAATACCAGAACCGTACTCAGCGACACAGAAAACCCCCCGAGTGGTGAGTTTCAAGCCATAACAGCGGTCAGGCTTATCAAAATCAACTTATTAACTTCAAAGTCATTTTTGTCCAAAACTTATTTTCTGACAATAGGTTCCTTTTAACTTTCCATGTCACATATGTAGATTAGATACAGCCTTAAATCATGATGGTATACCGATTTATTGTAAATATTTTTTTTTATTTAATTTAATATGTTTTTAAAACATATTATACATAAATTTTATCATTCTCCGCTTCTCCTCAATATGAACTATAACTATGCCAAATTTCACACTCCTCCGTGCACGCATTTTGCTTAAAAAGGGAACAAAAAAGAAATTCCTTCATATATAGATTCTGGATCTAGTATTTTTCCCTTTGGTTGTCGCACAAACGTTCTTCCATCATGGCGTATTAAATTAAACATGTACTCATCTGAAAAGAGAACAGTATTCCAGTACCGTCTTGACAAGTTCCTGTGTTCTTTAGCAAAATTCATGCAAGCAGACGATTTTTCTCTGATATCAGCTCCACATACATATTTATATCCTATACCACTATGTGGTTTGGGTATAATGACTTTGTGCTGCTGTTTGTAACAATCAAAAATATTTGACCTACACCCATCTTTAATTATACCGATCGAATCAGAATAACTTTCTGAGTTGATTTAACAATGTCCGTCCGTCCGTCCGTCCGTCTGTGTGTCCATGTAAACCTTGTAATCAAACTGCAGGTCGCAAATATGAATATATTTTGATGAAATTTGGTATATAACCTTTCGTCGGTCATGGGATGAACGCTATTGAAATTGGTGAGAATCGGTCCATGTTCAGACCTAGCCCCCATACAAATTACCCATATGAAATCGACATAAATTGCCATAAGATCCAAATTGTCATATAGATCTTACTCAAATTGGGTTTATATGCGTTCATTACATCCATTAATGAGTAGTCCAAAAATGATCCCTTTGACCCCATATAGACCTGCTTCCCGATCTTCACTTAAATCTATTAAAAAACAAAAATATTGCACTGATTCTTCTCAAATTTTGTTTGTATATATTTTTGCAAAATACAAGAGACTTTACCAAACATGATCAGGATCGATCCATTTTTGGACCTAGTCCCTATATAGATATAGCATCCGATATGAACTTTTTCATATCTGCAGCCAGAAAAATTAATAAAAATCCCACTCAAATTTGGTTTTTGCTTATTTTCTATGTCCAGTTAGTTGGGCCTAAGAGATAGGGTTTCTAACGCATGGTATAGGGTATCGTATAGTCGGTCTAAACCGACTATAATTTTCTTACTTGTTTTAGTTTCAGGTTGTTAATGACTTCTTCAGGTAGCATTTTTGACATTTCTAAAGTCTCTTGCTATTTAATTATCCTGTCTTTGACTCGTTTTGCGGGACCAGCTGCTTAAATGCTTAGTCGGCGTCGTACCTATTTCTCGATATTTCTTGATAATTCCAAATAAGTTTTGAATATTTCATATATTAATCTAGTTTTTAACTATTCAAAAAATTTTATTCTTACCACTGTTTCATAATAATTAATTAAAACATTGAAAAATACAATTGTACTTAAAAACCGTTAGATATTTTCGGAAATACATTTGAAAATTTCTGAAATTCAATCGATGTTTTCTGAAAACATTTGATGTTTTCTGAAAATCAATTGATATTTTCTGAAATACAATTCTAAACGGTGTACACAATAAAAAATAATAATCGCCTCTTAAAATATATTTTTGTTGATAAATACTTAAGTAGATACACGAGTACATACATATATATATATGTATTCAATAAATCTGTAGCAAAAAATACACCAAAAACAAAAATTAAAAAAAAAAAAAGAAATTACAAAATATTTCAAAAATAAACCCTAATTTTTTATGAATGAAAAACCAAAAGAGGCAGGTTATGTAAGACCCACATAAAAACATATAAAACAAAATGTGTCAAAACCCAGTTATTTGCCGAAATAATAAAAAAAAAAATAAACGAAAGCATGATTTCGTAGGAAAACATACAAAAAATAAATAAGAGCAAACCACAAGATGATTTATGAAAATTTTGAGTTAAAACAAAAAAAAATACAAGAAATTAACACACACATTTAATTTAATTAAAAAGATTCACCAAGATTCCGGATAAAAAAAGTTTGCCCAAATAAATAAATATTTTACGTCATCATAAAACAAAAATATAAGGCCATGGGTCAAATACATCAACTACAATTATACAAAAGTTGGATTATTGTACATATACAATGTACATACATACAAAAAAAGCTATTCCTGTTAACAGTGCAGAATTGAAACCAGTATATGACAAACAAATTGTAAAAACAACAAAAATTATGTACCAATTTGTTGTTATTGTCTATGGCCCTTTAACCATCACGATTGCTCGATTAAAATGTATATGACTCAAAATAATAATTACTTTATAAATACCCCCAATGCCAATAAATACGTCATTATTAAGGTTTTTGAGTTTGCTAAACACACACATTTTAAATCACAGACAGACAGACAGACTCAGCTGCATGTTTAGCACAACACACTAAATATACGTCAAACTATTAAGCCGGCTTATGATTTTGTTAACCCTTTAGTAGAAAAGGGTTGAAATAGGTGAAAATTGGCTTATCTTCTTTCATGCTATAGGGTTGAAATGGGTGAAAATTCATTTATATTCGAGTAATATCAAATCATGAAAAATTTAATATGAAATAAATATTAAAGTAATTCTTGGACCTTTTGATGACAAATATCAAATATCAAAGCTATAACTTTATCATGGTTCATTTTGAAGTCGTCTGAGAATGACGACATTATTCCTTATCGATTTATGATTTTCTATCATAAAACGACAAGGTTTTTTTCCATAATTTCCAAATGAAAGTAATTTTGTCGTAAACTTAACACTTGTTAATATAAATTTAAAAAAAATGAAGGAGTGAAATCACACAAATTGAAATGTAAACAGAGTTGATTTTCACTATGTCAGGTGGCATTAATGCAAAAAATATGGTGGCATTACAAATTTCAGAGTTATTTTTAAAGCTATTAGATGATAATAAAAAATTGATTATAAATAAACTATTTGGTAAGTAAGAACTAAGGCTAATCGGTTGATTAGTAAGAACCTCGTTGAGTGTGACATTTAAACAGCTGCTAACTTTTCATTATGAATTCGGGGGTTAATAAGTAATTCCGTTACAGAATTGTAGATCTTTAGTAGTAAATTCTGCTATGGAATTGTGGAGCTTTAATAGTCTACTCATTCGTGAGTCGTTGAGAATCAATTCTGATACTAAATCATATATCATTTATTACCAATTCTGATTCCGAGTCTCAAATCTGTAATAGTCAATTCCCATACTAAAATCGTGGATCTTCAACTTTCAATTTCTATACTAAATTGCAGATCTTTAATTATTAGTTCCGATACTGAATCGTCGATCTTTAATAATCAATTCGAATACTGAATCTTGGATCTTTAATTGTCAGCTCTGATACTGAATCCTGGGTCCTTCACTGTAAATTTTGATACTGAATTTGGATCTTTAATATTCAATTCTGTTACTAAATCGTGGATCTTCAACTGTCAATATTTCTACTAAATTGCGCATCTTTAATTATTTTTACCCATACTAAAACCTTGATCTTTAACTAGCAGATTCCAGCCCTCGAAATTCGAGTGCAAATACTAGGAAATTTTAGTTTTTTTATTGAATATGGTATGCTAATGAATTATAGCCAATGCACAAATCAACATAAAAAAACAAACTCATTTCTATTACAAACACATTAACAAATTTAATAGACACAAACATAGCATTGTATAATTTTATGTATGTGTTAGTAGCAACTTCAAATGCAATTTACTCAAAATAAAGGAAAAAATTTTAAAATCTGTAAATCTGCAAAATGGCTAAAAAGAAATACCTTTCAAATAATATACGTTTGGTCAAAATTGGGATAAAATGGTAGAACAAAACATCGGTCACAAGAAATAGCCTAGCCTATTAATATTATAATCAGTTCGAATACTGAATCTTGGATTTTTAATTGTCCTTGGTCCTTCACTATAAAATCTGATACTGAATCTTGGATCTTTAATAATCAATTCTGTTACTAAATCGGGGGTCTTTAATATTCCAATTTGATGCTAAATCGTGGATCTGATACTAAAAATCAAGTCTTATACTAAATCGGGGGTCATTCATATTCCATTCTGGTGCTAAATCGTGGTTCTTGCAGAGACAATATAGTTTTATATTTTTCTAGAAATTCGCAAAAGTAAATAGTGGATGATTTTTTTTTACTTTGTTGATAAAATAAAATTTTTACATTTTTATATCTCCTTAGAGGGTTAAACACCAAATAAATTTAATGACATTCGGAATTACCGAAGATCATTTGTTTACTTTTTTTCGTTAATTCGTATATGTTTAAAATTAAACTTAAAAGTTTCAGCTGTATGTGTTTTAAAGTGTTTGAACAGCAATCATGTTTTAATAATTTGCATATTAAAACACTCAGCTAGTTAAGTGTGGTCAGTAATTTCTGTGTTAGCCTTCTCATAATACAGATACTCATTTTGTTAGGATTTATATGTTTCCAAGAAATTTCCGACATTAGATTGATTAGTTCAGGAGAAGTGTGCCAGTCTTTTTCAAACACATTATTCACGGGAATTTTACCTAACAGTTCTTTGAACTTGTTAAGGTCGCTAAACTAAAACTAGTCAACTGGAAATTTGTTTCAAGTAGTATAATTTTTATTTTTTTAGTGAATTTTATTATTTGAAGAATTATATTATTTAAAGATTAACAGAATATAAATAATAGCAATTCAATAATCGTATTAATTTTTGTTTATGACCCTCATTCACTTGTTATTGTTTTTATTATTCTAATTATTTAAAATATAAAATGTTTGAATATAATTTGTTGTCATTTGATTTTGTTTTCAATTGTTATGCACTGCACGAATTTTAATAAATGTTAGCACATTCAATATTGAATTCAAGCTGAATAATAAATAACAGTGCGTAGAAAAAAAATGTAAGTGCATGATGTGCAGAAAATTGATGTAAATGAATCATCATTGCTGGTTGAAACTCGAGAGGCAGACAACTTCGCAATAATTGGACACAATAATTTGAGATTTTCAAACAATTTTTTTTTTGTATTGATAATGATCAACTTTGGTGAATCTACTTTTGTGTATGTGACCTAAATTTAGTTATTCGCATACATTAATGTCCTGCTATTTACAATATTTAAATTTTGAAACATTTTATGAATACTAGCAGATTCCAGCGCTCGAAATTCGAGTGCAATTTCTAGGCGGCTTTATTTTTCAACTTAGCCAATTCACAAACCAACACTTTAATGGTTTATTATTATTGTGAATGAAGATAACAAACACATTAACAAATTTAATAAAACACACATAGCATACTTATAATTTTATGTATGTATGTGTTAGTAGCAACTTTAAATGCAATTTACTCAAAATAAAGGAAAAAATTTAAAAATCTGTAAATCTGCAAAACGTCTAAAAAGAAATACCTTTCACATAATATACGTTTGGTCAAAATCGGGATAAAACGGTAGAACAAAACGTCGGTCACAAGAAATCGCCTAGCCTATTAATATTATCGATAATAAATGCAATATTGTAAAACCTGAAGACATAGGCTCCCTAACATCGATATATCGATACCTTAGTAAATTCAGTGCAAAATGGTCGTTTGGGTCAGACGTTTTACATTAATGCTATAAAAATTATTTTTTAAACAATAATTGATTACAATTTACTTATCAGTAGAACTTTTATCGACCTGACAAGTCAGGTCGAACTTAAAAAGACTTGCATTTTAAACTCGATTTACTATCTTGAGTGTTAGTTACTCCTGCGTTTCTTACGGCTTAGAATAATTGCATCAAGTGGGAATATTTGCATGGTCATAGCTATAATTCAAAATATTTTTCGAATACCCAGAACCTAAAACTTTCCTCTGTCATATCTTAAAAAATATTTTTTGTAAAAAAAAGTACATTTTTAAAAAAATTATTTTCTTCAAAAAGTAAACTTTCTTAAATCAGTACATTTTCTTTACAAAAGAAGTACCTTTTCCTAAAAAAGTACCTTTTCTTAAAAAAGTCCTTTTCTTAAAAAAGAACCTTTTCTTAAAAAGTACTTTACTTAAAAAAGTACCTTTTCTTAAAAAAGTACCTTTTCTTAAAAAAGTACCTTTTCTTAAAAAAGTACCTTCTCTTAAAAAAGTACCTTTTCTTAAAAAAGTACCTTTTCTTAAAAAGTACCTTTTCTTAAAAAGTACATTTTCAAAAAAAGTACATTTTCTTAAAAAAGTACATTTTCTTAAAAAAGTACATTTTCAAAAAAAGTACATTTTGTTAAAAAATAAGTACCTGTTTCTTATAAAAATGGCTTTTCTTAAAATAATACTGTTTCTTTAAAAAAAATGTTTCATCACCATTAAACCCGTGACTTAGGCGCCTTATTAAATACCAAATTCTAATAATTTTTAAATTCGTGTGTTCCATTAACAACCGGCTTTTTGTTCCTAACTAGAAGCGATTCCAGTTCTGGAATTAATAGTTAACTAAACATTTAAGTTTCTACTATTAAATAGCATTTTATGACCCTTTATTCCATCTTGGAATTATAGGAATCAATATATCAATATATATATACATATATATTAAATGCCTTAATATTTTTTGTGGAAACCTTTGCGAACGTGCCAATAATTTACTAAAACCTGACACAAGAAATTCCTAAAAGTATCTGTATCTGTCAGAAATACCATATACCACTCGTGGTAAAGGTATAATGAATTTTTGCTGTCTCTAAGTGCCAAAAATACATGGCCAAGACCAATCTTTTCGTATACCGATCGACTCAGAAGTACTTCCTAACGATGTCCGTCTGTCCATTGGCGTCGAAAACACTTTTGTAAAAATACCCTTGAAACGATGCAAATAAACAAGCTTAGTACAAGAAATAAAAATATTTTGATGGTTTTTCAGGTTACACCATAGACGTTCGTATCGCTTGTCGAGTTTTCTTTTGGCAAAATTGGGCTCAAAAGATACGCAATAAGGGGCATATTATGGAAAACATATTTTAAACATTTTGGTTGGTAATTTAGGTCCATCACAGCATCAGATTAAAGTTTTCATATTACACTTTTTTAAGTTTGATATAAAATAACTCATAAGTCGACTAAGTAGCGACAATATTTAAAAAAATATCTATATAATTATTTTTTTAACAAGTAAGATAATTATAGTTGGTCTAGGCCGGCTGTACGACCCGCTATGCCATACATTTCAAATTTGCTAGGGCAAGAACTGAATATAGAAAATATGCATAAATCAAATTTTAGTGTAATATCATTAATGCGGACTTGGTCAAAAAATAGACCGATCATGACTAGAATATATAAAAACAAAATTTTAAGATAATCTATGCAATATTTTTGTTTTTAATAGATTTATGTGAAGATCGGGAAACAACTTCATATGGAGACTATGACTAACCATAGTCCTACAGGGTATATTTTTGGACAGCTGATTAGTGGATATAATAGACATACATATACCAAATTTTATTGATACATGTATACAAGAGTGGTCGTAAAGAATTTGTTCCTTTAATTGATATATATGCGCTGTCTAAAATATGAGATTTGCTGTCATAAATGTAATTTTTCAGCTCGATCCGACGCAAAGTGGCGCCATTTGAGTTTTTAACTTTGACTTAGTCACGCGCAGTCACGCGTGGTCACGCACAGTCACAGAGTGATCTAAATGTCATTTACACTCATCCGTCCGATCTGAAACTTGGTCGATATACGTGGTGTAAAGATAGATCAACTTCGGCATACTCACGCTCAGTCACGCATAGTCACGCACAGTCACGGAGTGATTTAAAACCCATCTTCCCTTACCCGATCGATCTAAAACTTGGTCGATAGACTTGCTGTGAAAAAAGATTAACTTTGACATATGTATGTTGTCACGCACAATCACGGAGAGATTAAAGCCCCACTTGCCCTCATCCGATGGATCTGAAACTTTGTCCATAGACTTGTTGTGACGCTTAAAATGTAATAACCAAATGTGCAAGTCTTCCATGCTAAGGCCAAACTTTGAATTTTGGCATTACGAAAAAAAGTCATATTTTCCCCATATAAACACACTTGAAATTTTCAGTCGCGTTGAGGCACCTCTAAATTTTTTTTATTGACCCAGAACTTTGCATTTTGCAGTTATTTTGCTATTCGCCTATTCTAGGGGGGGTGAGACTTTAAATTCGAACACTTTTTTTTTCCCTCCATATAATGAAGGGCTACCCTAATTATGTACATATACATATTAAACTAAATTAAAGAGCTGCGAAAAAATGGGCAGGATCGGACCCATGGGCGTGGCAGGTACCATACAAAATAAATGTTAAATATCATATAACTGGCCTTGGGACTTTATGTGAGTTCATAAGTTATCAATGTTACCACTCGGAAAAGAAATGGGCGGGATCAGATGAGCGGGCGTTGCACCACCCCATACAAAGTAAACATTTATTGCCATATATGTGGGGTACTGTAATAGTGAAAGTCTTGGGATATTGTCTGAGTTCATGAGTTATGAGCGTGAATAGTCGGACAAAAATGGACGAAAATATATGAAGTACTATGAAAATGACAGTTTTGAAATTTTGACAAGTACATTAATTAGCAATGTAGTCGTAGAAAATATGGGCGGAATCGCCAAAATCAAAAATCGTCTAAACCAAAAAACGCGAATAACAAAAATCGCCAAAAAAAAAAAATCGCCAAAATCAAAAATCACAAAAAAAAAATCATAAAAGTCAGAAATTGCCAATACCGAAAATCGAGAATAAGAAAAATCGCCAAAAACATAAATTGCCAGAACTGAAAATCGAGAATAACAAAAATCGCAAAAAACAAAAATTTGCCAAAATCAAAAATCGCCAAAACCGAAAATCGCATATAACAACAATCGCCGAAATCAAAAATCGAAAAAAAAAAGAATCGATGAAGCCAAAAATCGACAACAATCAAAAATAGCAAAAAAAAAACAAAAATCGTAAAAAAAAACTCAAAAATCGCCAAAACCGAAAATCGCGAATAACAAAATCCCAAAATCAAAAATCGTTTAAATCGTTTGAATCAAAACCGAAAATCGCAACAAAAAAACACGCCAAAACAGAAAATCGCGAATAACAAAAATCGCCAAAATCAAAAAACCAAAATCTTAAGTCGCAAAATTTCCAAAACCGAAAATCGAAACAAACAAAAATCGCCAAAATCAAAAATCATCAAAATCTGAAGCCGCAAAAACAAAAATCGATAAAAATCAAAAATGGCCAAAATTTTCTACAATAAGTTTTCCCCGTTTTTTATTTCGTTACGATGGGTATAGCGAAGCGCATCGGGTCACAGCTAGTATATTATATTTGATCAAGATACATGATTAACTAGGTCTAAGGATCTGATTTAAAAAGTAGTTCTGAGTCAATCACCTACCTGTAATTATACACAGATAAATAAGTTCTTCAACATGTATTAAGGAATGATAAACAACAGAACTAATTATTCGGGTGACAGTTTACGAACAAATATCATTATTGGGATGACAAAAGTCCAACTATAGAAATGCATTCGAACACTTATTGTGTATCTATCGAATGCAAGTTTGCTGCAGATTGAAAATTATTACCTACATATTGATAATTTGACGAAAATACTAAAAAAAAAAAAAACATTCAGGGTATAACGAGTTTGTGCTGCTGTTTGTAACTACTAAAAATTATTGACCGGATCCCATCTTTTATTATACCGGAATCACTTTCTGATTCCGCAGATGGCAAATATGAATATATTTTGACTAAATTTGGTATATCTATAATATTAATAGACTAGGCGATTTCTTGTGACCGATGTTTTGTTCTACCGTTTTATCCCGATTTTGACCAAACTTATATTATTTGAAAGGTACTTCTTTTTAGCCGTTTTGCAGATTTATAGATTTTTAAATTTTTTCCTTTATTTTGAGTATATTGCATTTATAGTTGCTACTAACACATACATAAAATTACACATATGCTATGTGTGTTTTATTGAATTTGTTAATGTGTTTCTGGAATCTGCTAGTATCTTTTATTGGCCATAGGACCAGCTGGATTGAAATTGGTGTAAATCGGAGCATGCTCAGAGATCGTCTTAAATTGTCATAAGATCCAAATTCTCATATAGATCTCGATCAAATTTGGTTTATGTCTTTATTACACCCATTAATGAGTAGTCCACAAATAAACCCTATAGGACAATTCCTAGTCGTCACTAAATGCTATCAAGAAACAAAAATATTGCACAGATTTTTCTCAAATTTGGTTTGAATATATGACTTTACAAATATAGTCCGAATCGGTGGTCCATTTTTCGACCTAGTCACCATATAAATATATATTCAGGCCAAAAAATTAATAAATATGCAACTATGCCACTTTGCCAATTTGGTTTGTGCTCATTTTCTAAGCCAATTAGTTGTATCTAAACGCATCTAGATCGACTATAATTTTCTTACTTGTTTTTCTCTGAAACCCTAAGCCACTAATCTAACAGCCATCTGACCAAATTGTTATTTTGATAGTTACGATCATCATGGACTGATTCACTGATTCTGTAACGCTGTAAGATGGTGCTAGCATCGCATATGTACACATGATCTTGTAATAAAAACTACCATATACTATCGATTACTTACTACCAGTTAACTAATATTTAGCCTACTTAACCAATTTGAAAACAAATAAATACATAAAATTAACTATTTAATTTAATTCAACTTAATAACTTTTAATAAAATCGTCCTCCAGTAATTCACAGAAATCCACAGAATGAGAAGAAATTAACAATTAGACCAAAAAATCCAACAAATGACGTCACAAACAAATCTTCAAACCATAACTAGGCTTAAAGAGAAACAAAATTTTAAGTTTAAGTCAAGCTGAACATAAAGTTTTTTGGGAGATTTGATTTTATATTTTCAAACTCAAAGCCTAAACCAAAGCAGAGATTGAATTGAATTTTGTATTTAGTATAAATGGCAGCGAATCTCGACAGCAAAGCACAGTCAACGAAAAGACAACAAACGAAGTGGTTAAAAAAAGGTGTTAAAAAGAAAACAAGGATATTTATTTTATATATTACATAAGGATAACAAAAACAAAAATAAAAAGTGAGTTAAAAATTAAAGTGATAATACATAATAAATAAATAGCAAAAAAAATATATAGTTATGAAACTTAACAAAAGAAAAAAAGACCTTGATGGTGGTTTGAATATGAAAAAAAAAGCAAAAAAGAAATGACATAAAAAACGAAAGTACCAAAAATAACAACCGCACAATAAACTGGAACTAAACCGCAAAATAAATTGAAAGTGCTGAATGATTACGGCTAAAAAACTTGGCAATTACGATGAATATTAAAAGTGAAAATAGAATAATAATATAGTATTTAGCGAACAATTCAGGCATAAAGTCAGGATTCATAGAGAAATGTCATCAGAAAAGTCTTAAAATAACATAAAAGTTTAAATTTTAATTGTGATAATTTTGTTTGCTTCTTTTTTGTTATATAAAAATGTACTAAATCACAAGACACGCTGACAATATGCTGACATGTCAGCAGTAATTTTAAAATGTTTGCCATTATCAATAACAACTTATTGTCCTGTACTAAGTTTATGGATTTATTTTGTCCTTAAGTTGTCCTTAAGATTTATTTTTTTTTTTTTAATTTTAAAGGAAAATTTTTTTTATAACTGCTACTCATTTTAAAATAATTTTTTTTCGTCGCATTGAAATCGCATCACTACAGTGCTTTAAGAGACAATACCCTTATTTTTACAAAATCTTTAATTTTATTTCATTTGTTTTAAATTTTATATTACAATTCCAGGCCGTCAAGTTTGATGAAATGCAAATGTTAAAAAAAAAACTTTAAAATTAGCTGAATAATTTATATAAATGATTTCTGGTATAAGCGTTGCCAACACAGTGAAAATAAAACTGTAGATTAGAAATTTTTTAAAACAATACTTAAAAAAATTAACTATATCAGATAGTTGGCAACACTTCCTCAATCATTTTTTGGCAATTTTATTTTATATGTGAAATTGATAGAATTTTTTAAAATGTAAAATGCTACAAAAAATTTAAAATTAGCTGACCAATTTATATAAATGATTTCTGGTACCAGCGTTGCCAACACAGTGGAAACAACACAATAAATTAGATTTTCAAAACAAAACTCAATTCACTTTACTATTTTCGATTTCTTATTGCTACTTTAAAAAAAAAAACTCTATCAGAAAGTTGGCAACACTTCTTAAAATCCCTAATAGTCTTTTAGTGAGATTAAAAATAAAATAATTCGAATTCGGTTTGAAAATACAGCGAGGACAAAACAATGGAAAATATCAATTCCAAAAAATTTGATCATAAAATTTAAATCTATTTTTAATTTAAACATTTCATTAATTTAAAAAAAAATTTAATAACATAAAAAAGCTCAACTTCAGAAAAAAATAACAAAAGTTAAAATTGTTCATTTTTATACTGTTGACAAAACATTGGAAACCTTTCAATACAATAATTGAAACCTTTCGCTCTATTTTTGGTTTCAATATTTTGTTGGGGATCCACTACTGGGATTTAGTACTGTTTCACAACGCCGAGACATAGAGTTAATTAAATTGTTGATGATATCTATTGAAATTTTTTGACACTCTGAATTATATGTCTCTGTCTTGTTTGTGTAATTTCTTGGCCGTATTTTACGATCTACGATTTCCCATAGAATTTCTATGGGATTGAGATCTAGTTATTGGCTGGCCTTTCCTTAGCACTAACTGCATTAGTTTGTAGCCATTCGGTTACAACTGTGGAGGTGTGTTTTGGGTTACTGTGATATTGGAACTTCCAGTCCAGGGTCATAATTTCTTTCGCGTATGGATGCAATTCGACATTTAGAATTTGCCTGTATCCAACTCCATTTAGAGTATCTTTTACTATATGAATTGGACCCATTCCTTGGCCAGAAAAGCAAGCCCATACCATAATATTGCCACCGCCAAACTTAACAATTTTATTTTTATATTTTCGGTCTAGCCTTTTTCCCTTTGGTCGTCGTACAAACGTTCTTCCATCATGGCCTCTTAAATTAAACGTGTACTCATCCGGAAAGAGAACAGTATTCCAATCTTTTCTTCACTGGACGATAACAACCATTATCAGCCTCAATGGCTTGTCGGGAAAAAAATCGAGCACATATTTATGCCCTATACCACTATGTGGTTTGGGTATAATGACTTTGTGCTGATGTTTGTAACTACCAAAAATATTTGACCTAGACCCATCTTTAATTATACCGATCGACTGAGAATCACTTTCTGAGTCGATTTAGCGATGTCCGTCCGTCCGTTAGACCGTTTATGTGTCCATGTAAAGCTGGTAATTAAACTACCGGTCGCAAGCATGAATATATTTTGATGAAATTTAGTATACAAGGCTTCTACCGGCCACAGGATGAACGCTATTAAAATTGGTGAAAATGTTCAGACCCAGTCCCCATACAAATGACCCCTATGAGATTGACCTAAATTGCCATAACCTCCCAATTATCATATAGAATCCGGTAAAATTAGGTTTGTGTATGATTATTACATCCATTTATCAGTAGTCTTAAAATAAACCCTATAAGAAAATTCTTAGCTATAGCCCCCCCCCATATGAAGCTAGTTCCCGATCTTCACACAAATGTATCAAAAAGAAAAAAAATTTCACGGATTTTTGTCAAACTTGGTTTGCATATGTTTTGCAAAAAATAAGTGACCTTACTAAATATGGTCAAGATCGGTCCATTTTTCGTCCTAGTTCCAAATATAAATATAGCATCCAATACGAGCTTTTCAAATCCGAAGGCAAAAAAATTAATAGCAATGCCACTCAAATTTGGTTTACGCTTATTTTCTATATATAATTAGTTTGACATAAGAGATAAGGTCTCTTAACGCATGGTATAGGGTGTCGTATAGTCGGTCTAGAAAAATGATTAAATTCTCATTCATTCCATACATAAAAATAATTAATTTTTTATTTTTTTTTTTTTTTTTTGAAAAGATTAATGGCAATTAACCGCAATATTAATATATTACTTTTATTTTAAATTGACGCTTTTGAGATAAAAAGATTAATAAATTCTCATTCATTCCATAGATAAAAATAGTTTTTTTTTTTTTTTTTTTTTTAAAGAAATTGACAATACTCTGAGGAAGAAAAATTCTAATGGCAATTAACCCCAATATTAAAATATTACTTTAATTTTAAATTGACGCTATTTGTAAGATAAAAACATAATAAATTCTCATTCATTTCATATAAGTATAAAAATAATTAAGTTTTTTTTTCAAAAGAAGTTGACAATACTCTTCTAAATGTCAACAGACTCTTTGAGGAAGGAACTTTTTTATATATCTGCAACGTAATTAATGGCAATTAACTGCAATATTAAAATATGATTTTTAAATTGGTCTAAGGGCAGAGATATCTAAGTTATTACCTACATTTCAAAATTATAACTTTGAATATTAACTTTTCTTAAGTTGCCAATTTAAAAGTCTTTTATAAAATTTAACTTTTAAATAACTATCACAATGTTAGACTTTTATTTCTGTTCTTCACATTTTGAGGATAAAAAAGGATTAATTTTTCGTTAATATCATTTTCAACTACAAAAAATCTTTTATTTTCATGCATGCCAATGACTTTTATAACATATTCATTGTTAACAATATAACAAATAAAAACAAAAAACAATTGTGAAATTTTCCTTTGCTTTAAATGCAACACTGCACAAATTTACATTTTTAATGATTATTATGTATTCACCTACAATATCCGGATACAAACTTGCAATACAAATGAAACAATAATACCGTTATAATACTTTTATGCTAAATACAAAATACAATTTCTGTTACCATTATTAAGGCTTTTTTTTTTCTTTCTCTTTACTGTTTTGCATAACATTTGCGCTCCAGAAAAAGTAATTATCTTCAAAAAAAATTAAATCCCACACAAAGAAAAAAAAAACAATTGACTCAAAACCAGACGTGCCATGACATGTATGATATAACGTAATACTTTTTAGATCTGGCCAAACAACCGAAAAAGTCATAGGGCGTTGAAAAAATTTACAACTTCCCCATTAAGAGATGTAAAAAAAAAACACGATACATAAATGGCTCTCAACTGTTGCCAGCAGCTGAGCTGTCAAAGTCACAAATATCAGTGTTTATTTTCTTTTTTGTTTTTTTTTTTTTGAAAACCTAGCTTTAAATGTTCAGTATGAGTAAACAGCATTGCAAAATAATTTAAATTTAAAAACCAAAAAGGGAAGAAATCGTAACGTATAAAATAAAAATTACTTCATATAGCTGATGCTTATAAAAATTATCTTTGCACAAGCATCAGTAACAAAAAAAAAATAAACAAAATAACAAATCTTGCACAATCCAACAACCAAGCATGGAGCAATCCCCTCTACCGAGTCGTGGTCTTTCTTAGTTGTTGAATTTTTGTATGCCGGCTTTAAGCTAATGACCTTCCAACGAAAGTAAAAGTACATTGTGTTGTGTTGTTAATTTTATAAACACACACACACTCTACCATAATTTTCTTTGGCGAATCATGAGTCAAACTAATAAAATCTTTCAAAACCGGTTGTGCATAGAGCAAAAGTGTTAAAAGTTTTGGGGTTTGTTTTGTATTTTGTTGTTTAATTTTCTTTGGCTTGTTTTGAAATGTTTACAAAATATCAAAAGTAGCACAATGACCACGAGAGTGTTAGGGTATTGAGGCCATTAATGGTATGGTGTGTGTATGTGTGTGTTGTGTATTGTGTGTAGCGGAGGTGGTGTCTTCAAACACACAAAACGATTACTTAATATTCATAAGTCATTTATTAATTTGCGATGAGCTATTAATATTTTGAAGGTTAACTGACGCGTATTTTTTTTTTTTTCTTTTCATTTCTTTTTACAGCATGAGAATAACATTAAGATGGGCCCTTTTGGCCTCGGTTTTATTAGCTGGCATCTTATATACGCAGGCCGAGGAAGAATCATCATGGAGCGGTAGCTGGTCAGTGCCTGTTCAGGACTCTAATTTGAGTAAACGTTCAGCAGAGCCTGAGGCTGATGCTGAACCAAAACAAGGTGAAGAAGATGTCCAGGGACGTAATTATGCTGTGAATGAGCCTATCTATAGTAATGATACTGATATCAATGAAATTATTGATCAAATTTTAAATTCCCGCCGAGAAGGTAGAGTTTTGAATAATTATGATCAAGTCTATGAAGATGGCAATATTGATCAGGCCTTAATGCAGGGCAATGACATGCAAGCCCGCAACTTAGTGCGTGATAAATTATGTGCTTTGGGTTTGATGAGTTGTGAAGTAGAAGCCAAACGTCCTTACTATTCAAATATTTATGCTCACGGACCACCAAAATATGGTGGTGGACCATATGGTGCTCCTAAACCTATGCCTCCTCCAGGATATTTCAACGGACGTCCACCAATGTCACCTCCTCCTTCCTCAATTAACTCGTTTGGTCCTCCACGCAAGGTTGGCTATGAAAGTTCTTACAAACCTGGTTATAGACCTTCTGGACCTGGTCCTAACTACAATGGTCCTTACTTGGAAACTCCTCCTCCTGGTGCTATTATCTATGGCAGCAAACCCCCAGGTCCTATCTATAACGGTGGTAATGGTGGCGTTCCTCCATATGCCTTCGAAAATCCTGAAAAATTACAAGCCGCCAGTTCTCAGCAATCAAATTTCTATAGTCATCAAGCTTCTGCTTCAGCTGCCTCTTCCAGCTCAAAAGTTATAGTTAATGGTGCTATTCCAACGGGTTCAGCTGCTTCAGCTGCCGCTGCTGCAGCCTTGCAACAACACGTTCATCATCATTATCATCATGTAGAGGGTGGAGCTGAAGGTGTCAAGGTGCCCAGTGTAGCCATTCCAGTGGGTGCTGGTCAAACCATTAATACTGATTTCTCTGCTTTAGCTCAATCCTCTACTGCCTTTAATCCACAAACCCAGGGTTCATATCAAGCTGCACCCTATACAGCCGGTTTTAATGGTGCTTCTCAAGGAGGTTTTGGTCAAGGTTCATCTAGCCTCAATCAGGGATCTTCCAGTTTCAATCAAGGTTCTTCCAATTTTGGCCAAGGTCTTAATGGTTTTAAACCTAATGGTGATTTATACTCAAAACCCTCGGGATTGGGTTCCTTTGGCAGTTCTTTATCTTCTGCTAACACTGGTTTTGGTCAATCTAGTTTTGGACAAAGTGGTTTTGGACAATCTGGTAGCCCTGGTGCTAGTTATCACAGTCAAAATCCTGATTACTACAAGAAAGAATTACACAATGTTGGTGGATTAGCAGCCTCATCGAACAGCAATTTCAACAGCTTAACATCCGGTTATGGCAAGGAACAATTTAATGGTGTCTATGATACTTCCCGCAATCAATTTGTCGATTGTCAGTGTGTGCCCTTCAATCAATGTCCTGCTGCAGATCGTATTGGACGCAAAGAGGATTTGATATTACCTATTGATCCTCGTAATTTGGGTAAGGATATTGAAGCCTTAAGCGATGAAGCTGCTGCCAATATCACCGCAACGAATACGGCTGAAAAGAAATCCGATGATACGAATCTTAAAGTAAAAGATGATGACAAACGTACCAAACGTCAAGCTGCTCAAGCTGAAGATAAACAATCAGATGATGCTGCTGATGATTTACCATTAGATGCTCAAGGGGTAAGTTACCACTAACATAGAAGCTAAATGTTTATATTTTACTTAACTAAAACTTAAACCTCATGCCAAACTAAAGCCTCTAACATGTTAATACCCCTGCAGTTATAGCGGTTTATTAATGCTGCACACTACGCTGCCTAAACTTAAACTTCTTCATGTTTTTATCCGGTAATTAAACTCAAATTTAAATTCTCCGTTATTTGTTGTGATCTGTGACGTTGGTCTAGAAGTGCGTGAGATTAGTTTATGTGCGGTAGCGTATGTGCGTAACGTAACTAATCTAAACTTAATAAAATTTCGTATGCTAACCGCACTTTCATGGAGATAAATAAACTTGTCATGCACGCCCTTTAATAAAGCATGGTCCAGTTATTTTTAAGTAAAGCCAGATGATCCTATAATGATCAAAATACTTCTCACTCTTTAGCGGCAAGATCTTGCGGCTTTACAAGCCATCGAAATATTACAACGTAAAATCTTGCCCACATATGGTGTGTCTTTTGGCCTTCCTTATCCCAACAATCCCGGCGGCTATCCAACAAATGTTTTAGGAGATCATTATCCCGCTCAAAATCCCCATTTTGGTTCGATAGGACCAAATGGCCTTAATCTTGGCCTAATCAATGTTAATCCTTTGGTGTCTGTGCAAGTTCAAAAAACAGAATATGGCGATAAAGTGGTCAAGCCCTTGGTAAATCTTCACGTTACACCAAATGGTAATATCTTGGAAAAAGTTGGCAATTTATTCAAACACAAACAAAGTGAAGTTCATAATACACACTATCATCATCATGACCACTACTCAGGTTTTGAACATGACCATCACGATCATCATCATGGCGATATAGTTACTGGACCAGGTCCCATACATCACTATCCCTCAACAGGTCCTAGTTTGACGAATTATGAATATGAAATGGTGCCTAGCAAACCACTTTTTGAGTATCATTCAGGTCCTCAAATATATCATGTACCAATCCCACCTGTTCAGCATTATGAGCATCATCAGCATAACGAGCACTATGAACATGCTTCATTTGGTCATTCCAGTCATGGCCACTCTTCATATCCAACTACTAGTTTCGGTGTTTCAAGTCCACAAACTTATCCTACCATAGATTCAAACTATGAATCTAATCATTATCCCTCAACGGGAGGAGGAATTGTTGGATCTTTGCCTAGCTATCCCACAGGTTTTGGTTCAAGTGGATATGGTGCCACACAGGGTTATGAAAATAGCTACGATCGTAGTGCTCATGTCAATCAATCCTTAACGTTTGCGGAATCCGAACGTTATAGGAAAGGTAAAGAATTGACGTTTAACAATGATTATAAATATAAACATAATATACCCACACAAGCTCCAGGAGCGGCCGAGGGGAGTGATTTTGTAACCTTCCCTAAAGATCGTAAAAGGCGCAGTATAGAAGAACATGAAGAAGCCGGCGAAGAACGTAGTAGTGTGCTAGCAGAAACGGTAAAGCTGGAACAGGTATTAAGATACAAAGGCAAATTTAACACAACTTTTAAATACATTTAGTAAATTCTAAATACTAATATGCTTACATAATCTATCTTTTTTAGCGTGCTTATTATGGAAATCGTCCTGTTGACAAGACGTGCCGCATTAATGAAGTTTGCTGTCGTCGTCCCTTGTATCCTGCTCAGCCACCACAACAACAATTGGGACGTTGTGGTGTTCGGAATGCTGCTGGCATTACTGGTCGCATTAAGAATCCCGTTTATGTAGATGGTGATAGTGAATTTGGTGAATACCCTTGGCATGTGGCAATTTTGAAAAAGGATCCTAAAGAATCGATTTATGCTTGCGGCGGTACCCTCATTGATGCCCAACATGTTATTACAGCTGCTCATTGTATTAAATCGTAAGTTTTTCTTTATTTTATTATGTACTCCCTTACAATTGATTTCTAACAATTTCCCTTGTTCTTACAGGCAAAATGGTTTCGATTTAAGAGCTCGTTTGGGTGAATGGGATGTTAATCATGATGTGGAATTTTTCCCTTACATTGAACGTGATGTTGTTTCCGTACAAATTCATCCCGAATATTATGCCGGTACTTTGGATAATGATTTGGCTGTTTTGAAGTTAGATCAACCTGTCGATTTCACCAAGAATCCTCATATTAGTCCCGCCTGTTTGCCTGATAAATTTTCAGACTTTAGTGGTGCTCGCTGTTGGACAACTGGTTGGGGTAAAGATGCTTTCGGTGATCAAGGCAAATACCAAAATATCCTCAAAGAAGTCGATGTTCCAATTCTATCTCATCACCAATGTGAAACTCAATTGCGTCAAACACGTCTTGGTTACAGTTACAAACTGAATCCTGGCTTCGTTTGTGCCGGTGGTGAAGAAGGCAAAGACGCTTGCAAAGGTGATGGTGGTGGTCCCTTAGTTTGTGAACGTTCCGGTGTCTGGAATGTTGTTGGTGTTGTTTCTTGGGGTATTGGCTGTGGTCAAGTAAATGTTCCTGGTGTTTATGTTAAAGTTTCGCACTATTTGGATTGGATACGTCAAATTACCCAATACTACAAATGATTCGGAGTTGCCTCATCAACTTCGTCTTCGCTACGCAACAACAATTGTTGCAAGGCCCGTGACATATTTGTATTTCATTTTTAAATCGCCATGTTTATTTTTTCCACAATCTTTTTTTCCAAATCTGTTAATTTATTATTAGTGTTGTAAGCGAGCGTGCTCTCAACTATTTATTGTTTTTATTTTTCATACAAGTTTTTGTTATCCAATTGATATAAGATTGAAACGTGTTCCATTCGCACGAGTATTTATTAACTAAATATTTCCTATCCTAACTTTCTGCATTTGGAAAGCTGGTAAGGAAGTTTAACACGCGATTTCTTTAATAGTTTGTAATATTTAATTGTTTTTTATAATGTATTTAATTTATTTTTTTTGTAACAAAGATATTTTAATAAACTTTATTGTATTTATATTTTAAAATTTAATTTTTTTAATTATAACTTTTGAAAAGATATTGCAGGAAAGTAAAATCTCAACTGCTTTATAACCACAACATTTAGACATTTGTTATTATGCAGGAAGGTAAGATGGGGGGCACCTGCAAATCGCGATGAAACTTGGATGTGTTATAGATCATATTTTAGGATTAAAAATGTTCATGATTTGTCGCATTTGATCCAAAGAAGCCAAAGAAAAATTGCAAGACCTATCCAAAAGAGTGTAAGACATGCATGCTCATACTTAAAATGTCGTATTATTTTCTGAAATAAAAATATGCAAGGGGTTTTAAATAATGGTAAATATGAATTTTAAATCAAAACTCACATACAGTATCAAAAATAAGTTTCCATTGCATCATGATATCAAAAACACACTATAATATTTTAAATATTTGAAAACTGCATTGCCATGCATTTTATTTTCAAGAACCGCTATTTAGCAGACTAATGGCTCCGGCAGAGCAGCGACAGGTCAGGGTTTATTTAAATATTCCAGGCTTTTTTTGCCATCAGTTGAGTTTTTGGCGTTACAGAAGTAAATTTCCAGAGCAAGAATATCATTGTATACCTTTCCAATTTGTGTAATGTCACGTTTTAAAATAAAATATTAAAAAAGAAGTAAGAAAATTTTATTCGGTCTAGGCCGACTATACGATACCCTATACCATACGCCTAGAAACCCTATCTCTTAGGTCCAACTAATTAGATATAGAAAATAAGCATATGCCAAATTTGAGTGGCCTTGTTATTATTTGTTTTGCCTTCGGATAAGGAAAAACCATATTTATATAGGGACTAGGTCAAAAAACAGACCGATCCTGACCATATTTGGTAAGGTCACTTATTTTTTGCAAAAACATATACAAACCAAATTTGAGAAAAATCTGTGACTTTTTTGTTGTTTGATAGATTTAAGTGAAAATCGGGAATCAGCTATGACTAAGAATTGTCCTATAGAGTTTATTTTTGGACTACTGATAAAAGGATGTACTAAACATATACAAACCCAAATTGACCGAGATATATATGATAATTTGGATATTCTGGCAATTTAAGTCGATCTTATAGGGGTCAATTGTATGGGGACTGGGTTGAACATGAACCGATTTTCATCAATTTCAACAGCGTTCATCCTGTAGCCGATAGAAGCTTATTTAGTTTGATTACAAGATTAACATGAACACACACACGGACAGACGGACGGACAGACGGCCGGACGGACATCGCTAAATCGGCTCAGAAATATATTCTGAAAATTACATTTTCAAAAAATCGCACACAGACATTGGAAATTTTATTTGCGCATTCAAACAACACTTGCGGGTATGTCCTATAAAACATGCAAGCCGACGAAGAAAGAAACAACTATTTCCAATACGAATCCATTAAGAAGCGAAGGCTACGAAGTACCATCAAGCATGGACGTGTTGCAAGAAAAATTCCTTACGTTAAAGAAGCAAATTTGAAAAAAATAGTGTTTTATCAAAATCATGCTTTAAAAACTGACGAATTTTGGAAAACTGTACGTTGTACAGAAGCCAAAAATCGCCAAAATCAAAAATCGCTATAAATCAAAAATCGCCAAAAAAAAAAATCAAATCACATAAAAAACAAAAAACGCCAAAATCAAAAACCCTCTAAATCAAAAATAGCCAAAACCGAAAATTGCAAATAAAAAAAATCGCAACAAAAAACACAAAAATCAAAATTCGACAAAATCAAAAATGTCTAAAATGTTTTCCCAGTTTTTCATTTCGTTACGACGGGTGTAGCGAAGCGCATCGGGTTACAGCTAGGTATACATATTATGCTAATAGAAGTTCTAGTTGACAAGCTTTTAATTGAAACTAGCAGATTCCAGCGCTCGAAATTCGAGTGCAAATTCTAGGCAAATTTTTTTTTCAACTTAGCCAATTCACAAACCAAAACTTTGTTGGTTTATTATTAATGTGAATGAGGAAAACAAACTTATTGTATTGCATTGTATAATTTTATGTATGTGTTAGTAGCAACCTTAAATGAAATTTACTCAAAATAAAAGCAAAAATTTTAAAATGTGTAAGTCTGGTGAACAGCTAAAAAGAAATGCCTTTCAAAAAATATACGTTTGGTCAAAATCGGGATAAAACGGTAGAACAAAACATCGGTCACAAGAAATCGCCTAGCGTATTAATATTGTAGATATGATGATGCAACAAGAATGTTAAAACTAAAGATTACCAAGAATGATAATATACAATATTATGCCATCAGAATATTTTCCCTTTATATGATGTAGTATGGCCTTCACATGGGTTACCAAGTCTGTTCCATGTTCCAATTAAAATCACTTTGACAGTTCTCAAAAAAATATTAAATCAGTTCTTTTCATAAATTACAAATTTCGATTTATATTAAAAACAGTTTTAAAATTATTAAAAGCATGTAGTGAAATTTAAAAAACAAAAAAGCAGAAAAACGTAAACATGAGGTGTGCAGTGGGCCAAGAGTGATAAAATGCAAACTAAGCAATAGTAAAAAAACAAGTGAGAAATTGTGCGAAAAATTAACATTTCGGGTGTTTTTAATGAAATTATTATATTTTTTTACTATAGCTGTATCTTTTTTTAATTTAAATATAGACGTCTTATATTCTAGGATACAACAAAGGCATTTTAAGTAAGCAAATGTCGAGGTCGACAATACTTCTGAATTAGATGTACATAATTCTTTAACAGGTAAATCTCAACACACAATTTGAAATAATGCAATGTTCAGTGTTCCTTATGGTTTCTTCAAATACTATACTTAAGGGTATTAATCCTATCATCCAAGAAGATGTATTACAATCTGCAAATAGTAAAAATGAATTAGAAGAGCTGCTAGATGAAGGTTTGTGGAATTTGGCCGGATATCTTGCGGTTAACCCCCTAGAGAGCTCGACCTACACATGGATAAACCACCTAAATGGCGAAAAATTGTTGCTTACAAGCGGATATTTGAAACAAATGAAGAAGTGGAAAAACCTTTTTTTAGGTGTAGAATGTACTCTAGAATAAAGTTATTTAATGCCGAAATTACTTAAAATATCAATAAACAACGAAAGAGGAAATTTAATAAAATAACAACGTTGTATAAAAACATTTAGTAACCTTATTCTAAAGTACAGAACACTGGCCTTTAAAAATTTGTTCGAAAATTTTTAGACCATTTTTTTTTTTGGTGAATATAAAATAAATAAACATTGGAAACAATTACACCAGAGGAATGATCGTTTATCGAAAGTGTCGAACAGGAATGGTGATAATGCTGGATATTAAAGTAAATGAAAACTTTCTTATCTATTTTATTTTATTACTCAATATCAGTGAAATGGCGGAATATATTTTTATGTTTTTTTTTTATTTATTAACCAACACTCAGGGGATACCCCCTACAGATGCAGTGCATTGTGTTGATCTCAGGAAAATAGTTTATGTGAAGGAGGAAATAGGGATGAGTGTTTGTGGATATTTGACTTAAATTTTAAAATTTTATTAGATTATAACTATCAGGAACGACTTGTGAGCTTATTCCACATACGGCTAGTTCGACTGATAAACGAATTCTCTCTGCAATGGGATGTGCGGTCAACTGGCCAATAGACTACAAACGGATGTGATCTACTAGAGAGGCGGGTAGAGCGAACCGAAACTCGGGCACTTGGAATAAGTTCGCAATCTCAGAAGAACATTTTCTATGTTAGTATCTATAGAACAGTTCTACACAACCCACATTCCGACGATGTTTCAATGAATCAATAGAGTTGGATACCCTACTGTCATTGATAAGCATCAACGCCCTCCTTTGTACACGGTCCAGTAGCTTCAAAATAGACTTTGAAGCTCCTGCTCATATATGGGAGTTGTATTCCATTTTCAGTCGGATGTAAGTGGTATAGATTTTAAGGGGATCAGAGGGAGTGAAGTAATTTTTGCACCGTTTTAGAAAACCAAGACACTTGAATGCATCTTTCGATACTTGAAGAACATGCTCGTTCCAAACGAACATCATTTTCATGCCTAGAACATCAAGAGTAGCCGATTCCTCAATACCTATACCACCCATATATACAGATGACATTGTTGAATCCATGGCCCACTCGGAGATTGTTAACAGGTCTTGATTGAGTGTGTCATTCATTGTCCGCCTTTTGCCCCCCAACCTCCAAGATGCTTGGCCTAAAATAAAGGGAAAATGAATGACAAATGCTGGTGTAATCTGCAAAAAAAGTATGTAGAGTTAAAGGTTTGACCAAGAAGGTCGTTCAGAAAAATAAGGAAAAGAAAAGGAGAAAGAATGGAACCTTGGGGAACCCCTAAATTAAGCGGAAACTCATTAGATGAGACCCCATCAATAACAACACGTATTTTTCGGTCTCTGAGAAAACTCGATATAAATCGAGAGAAGTTATTACCGCCCCCAAATGCAATAAGCTTTGATATCAATGCACCGTGCCACACACGATCGAATGCCTTGGAAATATTTAGAGCAACCACTTTACTTTCGCCAAATTTGCGAATGGATCGACTCCATCGCTCAGAAAGAAGAGCTAACAGGTCTCCCGTAGAACGATTTCTACGGAAGCCATACTGTCGATTAAGATGGAAATTAATCATGCCCTCCATGAGCTTAGAGAGCGCAGAGTAGATTGCAATTGGATGGTAATTTTCAGGGCTAGCAACCTCACCCTTTTTAGGGATTGGTTGGACATTAGCAACCTTCCAGCAAGAGGGAAAGGCTCCCGCATGGTACGAAAGGCTGAAAAGGTTGGCCAATGGACTAGCTAACGTCGAGGAACACTGTTTCAGCACCAGTGCTGGTATACCATCCGGTCCCGCAGACTTATTAACGTTGAGATTTGAAAGAACCTTTTTAACTGCACATGCTCGAAAGAATATTTTAGGCTAGTACAAGATACGCTTTCAAGTTCGGGTAGTGGTTGATCGCTATCCGGCAAAAACGAGTTTTTTGCAAAAAGTTCAGCTAAAAGGTTAGCCTTATCAACTGGTTCAGTGAATATTTGGTCATTCATTATAATAAATCACCATTTAACAAATGAACAAAAGCTCCTACTACCCCGAGTAGCAGAGAGAACTTCAGCAAGAAGACGCTGGTCGTAAAGAAACTTTTGACGCCTTAGTGTTTTGGCACATTCAGTTCTCGCCTGTTTGCGTTGCAGTTCAGTGACGAAATTTTTATTTTCATGCCAATATCTGAATGCTTCTTCTCTGGATCTGACTGCATCTGTGCAAGTCTGGTTAAACCAAGATTTTTGATTAGGTTTAGGCGAAATGTACTTTGATGGACTGAATAATCGCATACCAAGCACTATTATTTTTTCCACCATTTTCGCAGCAGCATCAACATTTTTATCCAGGAAACAAAGTTTCCAGTTGAAATGCTTAAAGAAATCGTTGAACTCAGCCCAACGAGCCTTTTCGTAAATAAAAATTAAGCGCTTCATAGCTGGTGCTGAAGCACTTTCAAGTACAGAGTACGAAAAGGATGCGGAAATGGTGCAGTGATCCGAATTACCGAGGTTACAATAACAACGTAATATAAAAACAACATTATCGTAAGGTTTTTAAAGTTTTGTTCGAATATGGTTAGACCATTTTTATTTAGTGAAAACAACATTTTTTACTAACAAATAATTTGAGGAGAAAAATAATAAATTGTCCCACTGTTACAATGTTATTGTTTATGTATAAACATAACAGTTTGTCAGCTGAAAATTGTTAGACAGTAGGAACACAGTTTGCGTGACGTCATAAGGCCATCATTCTTGAATGGAATAAGTCCTAGTTGATAGGCTTCTAATTGTAAATATGATGATGCAATTTAAAATTGGCCGTGAACGTGAACAGACGTGTCATGTTTTGTTTTAATTGAAAGCGCTTCGAATCTCAGAAGGGGAATGGAGAAAGAATTAAAATTTGTATAACCGTGAAAGAAAGACAATTTGATATAACCAATTTAATGAATAATGAAAATTTAAAGTGAAAAATTTCAACAAAAAAATTAAAATTTGTTTAACACAAGAAGAGAGAGACTGGAAGTAATTTGGAAAAGTAATTGTTAATAACACTGGTCTACAAATTAAAAAAAAAATTGACTGCAGAAACGAAGAATTTTTTAACGAATCTGGGTTCAATATGAAAAATCGAAAAAATTATACTTATGCGGTTTCCAAACCAGTTCAGCATTAACCAAATGATCCATTACCAGTCATTCCCAGTGCTACGAGCAGTGAGTCCGAAACATCTTTCACCAGCAGTGGTAGTTTGTATGAGGCTGATGATGAACGCCATTTAGTAACTCAAGCTGAGCTGAATGATCTGATTCGGGATTTACATTTAACGAAGCAAGACCCAGAATTACTAGTTTCACGCATGCAGCAGTAGAAACATCTTGCAGTTGGGACAAAAGTAACAATCTATAGAGATAGAAAAGCTTGGAATTGGCTGCATATTTTGAAAAGAAACACTCTGTTCTATACTGTACTGATGTTGATGGTTTATTTCAAAAACTAAACCAGCCATATGACAAAACTGAATGGAGATTATTTATTGATGGCTCTAAGTAAAGTGTAAAGGCTCTTCTTTTGCATAATGGGAATGAAAAACCATCCATAACCAATTGCTCATGCCATTAGGAAAATTACGAATCAATACTGAAATTTTGACATTACTCAAATACAACAATCATAAATGGAAGATCTGTGGTGACCTTAAGGTGTGTGTCTTTGTATATGTAGTAGAGACCATCGTAAATAAATGGAAGATCTGTGGTGACCTTAAGGTGTGTGTCTTTGTATATGTAGTAGAGACCATCGTAAATAACTGTTAATTAATCTATTTCAGGTCATTGGTTTATTGACTGGTATGCAAGGATGTTTAACAAAATATTGTTGTTTCCTTTGTCTATGGGATAGTCGCGCTACATGTCATCATTACGTCGGAACAGAGTGGCTAAAAGGAACTGAGTATTCAGCAGGAAAATAAAATATTTCACGTTCTTCTTCCGCGGCTGCACATAAAATTGGGCCTTGTTAAGAAATTTGTCAAGGACAAAGATGGTGCAGCATTTAAATATTTGTTAGCGGTTTTTCCTAAAATTTAGTACGCCAAAATCAAAGAAGGCATATTTGTTGGCCCTCAATTTTTCACATTGTTTATTGGAGAAACAATATGCAGCCTGGAAATCTTTCAAGAGCATCGTGGACAGTTTTCTTGGAAACAATAAGAGTGAAAACTTTAGACAAATTGTTGCTGAATTATTGAAAAATTATCACGAATTAGGTGCACGAATGTCACTCAAAATGCATTTTCTTCATTCGCTTTTAGATTTTTTTTCCACAAAACCTAGGTGCGGTGAGCGACGAACAAGGGGAGCGTGCTCACCAAGATTTAATGAAAATTGAAAGAAATTATCAAGGATTTTAAGCGCCCCGGTAGGTGAGTAGGTAGCGTGCTCGCCTACCATGCGGGGGTCGTGGGTTCGATTCCCACCAGAGGCTTTGGTCTGTCGCTGCAAAAAAAAAATAATAAAAAATGCACACACTACTCCCTCTTTCCTCCTTCCCATATCTAAATCTTTCCTGAGATCAACACAATACACTGCATCTGTAGGGGGCATCCCCTGAGTGTTGATTAATAAAAAAAAAAAAAGCATGCTGGGAGACTAATACGTGAAACCGAACTACGTTCAAATAACGCCATTCACTTTTGAAAATTCATTGATTTTTAAAAAATCTAATGATTTTTTATGTAAAAAATGAATAAAAACATTTTTTTGTATCTCGATAACCTGACGTGGTAGAGAAAAACCAATTACAGATTCGAATTCAGCACACCAAATTACCCTAGGAAAGATATTTGGTTGCTCCAGTCCAAAACCTTGTTGGCTAGTGTAATTGACGGCTGCACAATTACGCTTTTGGTTGCAGCATCTTGACTTGCTATCAACGTGCACAAAACACACTTTTACGCAGATTAAATGAATTTCACCCTCATAAATCACGATGTCCTTTTCCTTCAAGCAACTTCGATCTTAACAAACAGCATACAATTTTGGTTAAAAAATTCATTTCAATTTCTATAAACAATCATGCACCTACTTTTTTTTTATATATGTATGCATGCATAAACATTTCAACCTCACTAGACGTGCCAAGTAGTTATAAAACACCCACTTCCTTAATAAAATTTTAAAGATGGAACAAATGAAAAATTCAATTATAGCAAGCATGGAGTATTAAATATTGAAAATAAGTACATGCTAACTAACAAAATGTTGGAAATGAGAAATTGACGGTTGACTAACTTGAGGTAGTTTTCCACAAACGTGGTATAAAATTGATGTATTACAAACATCAAGTGGACATTCCATAAATTATAGTTGATTAGTAATGAACAACGGAATTAATATACATATAATAGCCAGCGTTATTTTAGGTAAGTTTTCAATATTTAAGCGAAATTTAGAGACCATTGAGAGAGTTCATGAATTTTCATCTTTTAGCTCTATACTGTTCTCAAGCAACAGTGGGACGTCTGACAAAACGTAATGGTTATACTATATATCAAACACAGGCTGGTTCTCCACATAATGGTGGTGCACTCTTTCAACCACACGAACCACCACCCTCAGCAGCAGATCATGAAGAAGCCAGTGATAATGATGCGGACAAATATGACGATAGTAACTATGATTACAAAATAACTGCAGCCAGCGGACCTTCATCTCATTTGGAAAGTGAACCACTCTCACATGGTCCAAAACCGGGCTATAGTATTGGCAGTGGTTTACGTTCAATAGCTCAAGGTTCGGCTAATCAAGCTTTTAGCGCGGTAGCCTCGCAACATGCTGCCGCTAAACAAGCGGCTTTCTTGGCAAAAAATACTTTAGCGCAAGCTGCTTCTCAAGCAGCCGCAACAGCCCAAGCTGCTTTAGAGGGTAAGCAAGTGTTGTTACAAGAATTACAACAACAAGTATCAAATGCTCAAAGAGCTCTATCGCGAGAATTAGAACAATTGAAATCATCGAAAGTAACGGCAAGATTTGCTCAGCAAACTGCCCAAGCGGCTCAAAATCACGTGTCCGTACTAACTGCAGCAATTAATAATGCTAAAGCTGTTGCCGAACATGCCGAGCAGACATCACATGAGGTATCAAATCAGTTAGCATCGCAATCCGCAATGGTGGGACAGGCTAAGTCAAGGTTGGAACAAGTCGAGGAACAATTAAAACAAGCCAGCATAGATTTTGAAGCTACAAAGGAAGCTACATTAAAAGCTGCTTCGTCAGCTGCAGAAGCTCAGGTGAATGCTTCAAAAGCAGCAGCCCACGCCACTGTAGGACTGCACGAAAGTGTTCAGAACAACTCAAATGATGACGATTCATACGAAGATGCCGTACAACCTTTTCAACACTCCGGCCATTCACAACATTCAGGACACGGTCACTCTTCTATAGAGAGGCGACAACCTAAGTCTCAGCGTTCATCAATAGATAGACAAGATCAAAAAACTTAAAAGGTGAATTGATTTTTGAATATATGTAAGCGAATGGCAATTTATGTTCCATATTAAACAATGTACTAGTATGTTAACTATATTATAAAAAAATTAAAAATATTGTGATTTTAAGTTATTTAAATAAATATTGAATGAAATTTTTCAATGAAAGGCTCTCTTTACAGAAGAGAGCTTTTCTTGGAGAAACAATCTAGGTAAATTATTATTATCGTAGAAGATAATCCTTTCAGATCGACCGGATATTGTCCTTACACACTCTTAAGGTGTTAATTTGGTTAGAAATGTAGGAAAAATAAGTTGGGTAGTATTTTAGTCCGAGAATAAATTCAAAAATATTTCCACAATAACCTCATTTTTGGAAGTAATTAAACAACACCATTTTACACATTCCCAAGTGGAACTAGAAAAAGTATTAAATTTTTCTCTCTTTAGAGTGGTTTGTTTACCTCTTAAAAAATGTGTTTACAAGCATATATTAAAGTTTGCTATTCCTAACACAAAAGATTGATAAAAAAAAAATGATTTAACTCCTTGGATAAACAAAAATTTCCAAACCCTTATAAGATATAAAATCTTTTAAAACTGAGAAGAAGGGTGATGTTAAAAGGAAACAAATGCAAGAAGCACTAAAGCTTACATGGGAATGGTGCGAAGACGAGGGACTTTCCATAAATCCCAATAAAACCACAATTATCCCATTCACTAGAAGAAGGAATCTCGATATTCCATCACTTCATATAAAGAACACGGAGGTCCAATTCAAGGAGGAAGTAAAATATCTGGGTATATTACTTAATAGAACACTCACCTGGAATCCTCATCTAGAGTCGATAACGAATAAGGCTATAAAGTCAATATGGGCTAGCAACCAACTTCTAGGCAGATCATGGGGTCTAAACCCTAAAATGTCATTGTGGATATATAAACAAATGATCCTTCCGGATATTTTATATGGCTCAGTTATATGGTGGCAGAAGACAAACCAGACTGGAGCACGTTTTAAATTATCCAAAATACAGAGATTAGGACGTTTGAACATCACGGGAGCAATGAGAACAACTCCTACGGCAGCTATGGAGGTTATCCTAAATCTCACTCCGCTGCACTTATCGATCCAAGGAGAAGCTGAAGATCCTTGATAAAGCCAAAAGCATCAAAGATATGACTTTATGTAGTGATCAGGTAGATCCTGTTTTGGAACTTAAAAAGATCTACACTGTTCATATCCCGAGCAGATTCGAGCGGAAATCTAACCCTACATGGCTGCATGAAGATGCCCAGAAGTGGTACACTGACGGATCCAAAACAGCAGAAGGAGTAGGAGCGGGGGTTGACGAACCAAGGTGCAAACTCCATATCCCCCTATGTAATGAATCCACAATATTTACAGCGGAACTATACGCACTAAATGCTGCTACTGCTAAACTATTGGAAAGAAACGTGACAAGGACGAAGATAAATCTATTGTCAAATAGCCAGGCTGTATTAAAAGCACTGGACAAATCGGTATACCACCATAAATCCGTACTCGAAAGCCATAGAGCCCTAAATAAACTAGCTGAACTTAATAAGGTGACGCTTATATGGGTACCAGGTCACAAAAGGTACGAAGGAAATGAGAAGGCCGATGAACAGGCAAGACGAGGAGCGGAAAGACCAAACCCAAACCCTCAATTCGGATTCACCAGAAAAGACATAACCGAGAAATTCGACAGATGGATTAAAGGCGAATCAGTGGAGTATTGGCAGGGATGCCCTAATATTGAACAGATCCAATCTAAGACTTCTATGTGGAGCACTCACAGGGCATTACGCGTGCAACTACATCCTATAAAAAATGCATTTGGCTGAAAATGAAACATGCAGATACTGCGTGTAGGATGATGAAACCATGGAGCACATACTGGCAAAGTGTCCAGCGTTTGCATATCTAAGGCACAAAATTTTTGGCGAATCTGAAATCAGGGAGGAGGCATACAAAACATTGGCGGTGAAGGATACCATCAAGTTCCTAAACGCTGTAATGAACTAATAAAACAAGAGAGAACAAGAATCTGAAAGATGGTGCACAATAGATCTACTTGGTCGCAGTGCAGGAGGGAATAACACTCAACCCGACAACATCGTAAATCGTAGAAACTGATTGAAGAGAATCAATAATATAAATGTGAAATGTTGGAAATTTTCAAACGACAATCTTGCTAGAAAACTAAAGACTCAAATTAATGTAAAGACAGAATTTATTTTGGACAATCAGCTGGGAAAATTCGTATTATTGGACTTTTATATAAAGTAAAACACATGCAGATTTAATTCAAATTAGTTTTTTATTTAAAACAAAAAAAAGATGACGCAGTTCTTCGCCACCTCGTAAGACTGAAAGGCGAAGATCATCTTCATCATCAAAATCGCTGTCACCTAAAATATTTTTCCAGCAAGTCAGCACAGATTGTTTCCAATGACATTGCAACCAAAGGTATTGCTTCACACCAATCTGTCTTTTTGACAGATGTTTCAAAATCTTCAGATGAGGCCATCATTTTCGATAGCAGGCATTCTGATCCATCGGTTAGTTGGGTGACATAGGCGACAATATACATATATAAACCGAATTTTTTCGCCTTTAGCTACCTGCACCAATTCTTCAAGAGAAGCGCTCGGGGAGATTATGTATAGATAAACTCGATAAAAATGTAAATTTAATACAATTTTTAATAAAAAAAGAAAGACTCATACAAGCAGATTTTGAGTTTCCATAGGCAACAGACAAATCTTTGCTACGAAAACATCTTAGCTTTTGGGCTCTTCCAATCACAAAAGGTTTAATTTTCTTTGCTCCCTCAGCATTCACACACACTAAAAACATTACTCTCCTTTGAGAGTTTTCTACCAGGTGCAGAATTTTTACCTTGATATACACACGTTTTGCCCACCAACATTTTCCAATAATGTCCGATTTCATCTGCATTAAACCAAGGTTCAGAAAACACACATGAAGCACACAATGTTCTGTTCTAAAGCAGCCAACACATTATTTTATTTTCATATCAATTATGTGTGTTTTTAAATTTTGTCCGGTACCCAACACAATCATGACTGTGTTTCGTTTTAACAAGTATTACGTTATCTACACGAACATTTTTCTGTCACATATTTTTTTTTCGAACACACATAAACCACAGAGATTCGAGTGTAGCTTTATTTTAGGTTCGTTTTCTTGCACGTGTACTGCTAAAAAAACAGAACATGTTTTTCAACGCGTACATCTAAAAATTAAAACATTATCATCTCGTGATCGGAAAAATCTGAAACACCCCTATAATAACAACAACAATTGTTTCAACCACATTTATTAAAAAAATCTAAAATAATTCATTAGCAGTTATAAAAACTAAAAAGATAATAATAATAAAAAAAAATAAAAAGATAGTAATAAAATAGAAAACAGAGCAATTTTGTATGTTATTTATGGCTTAATTTCGTTTATTTTTCCGATCGGGAGTGGGTAATGTTTTAATTTTTAGATCTACGCGTTGAAGAACATATTCTGTTTTTTAGCAGTACACTCGCGATCGAAAAAAACTAAATTAAGTCATAAACAATATATAACATTTCTCTGTTTTCTATTTTATTACTATCTTTTTATTTTTTTTATTTTTTTTTTTTTTTTAATATTATCTTTTTATTTTTATTTTTTTATAACTGCTAATGAATTATTTTAGAATTTTTTAATAAATTTGGTTGAAACAACTGTTATCGTTATATAGGGGTGTTTCAGATTTTTGCGATGGCGAATGGATAAAATTTTTAATTTTTAGATGTACGCATTGAAGAACATGTTCTGTTTTTTAGCCGTACACGTGCAAGAAAACGAACTTAAAATAAAGCTACACTCGAATCTATGTGGTTTATGTGTGTTCGAAACAAAAAAAACGTGATAGAAAAATGTTCGTGTAGATAACGTAATATTAAAACGAAACACAGTCATGATTGTGTTGGACACCGTACCAAATTTAGAAATACACATAATTGATATGAAAATAAAAATATGTCTTTGTTGGTCTGAGCCATGTTTGTTTACATACGAGGGCGGATCAATAAGTCCGTGATTTTTCGTACTTCCCTCATAGTTATATGAAATGCAACACTGCTCCTATCAAGTACCACCTGTTAATAAACTACTGTAAAATTTTGAGCAAGTTCCGTCAATTACTTTGCGTTTAACAGCTTCAAAACATACAACCTCGTGGTTTTTTTTAAATGGAAAAAAGTGAATTTCGAGTGCTCATTAAACATTAGTTTTTGCGAAAAAAAAAAACCGTCAATCAAACTAAGGAAAAGCTTGATAAGTACTATGGGGACTCTGCACCATCGATTTCAATGGTAAAAGTGGTTTACTGACTTTCGTTGTGGTCGCACAAATACAAATGACGCTGAACATTCTGGACGGCCAATTGAGGTCAATACACCCGAAAATGTCGAAAAAATCCACGATATGGTGTTGGCCGATCGAAGAGTAAAAGTGCGTGTCACTGTTGATACCATAGGTATTTCATATGACAGTGTGGTTTCGATTTTAAATGATCAGTTGGGTTTAAGAATGCTGTCTGCAAGATGGGTGCCGCGTTTGCTCTCAATTGACCATAAACGTAATCGTGTGACAACTTCAAAATTCCACGAATTGGGCTACGAATTGGTACCTCATCCTCCATATTCTCTGGATTTAGCCCCTAGTGACTATTTCCTTTTTCCAAACCTAAAGAAATGGCTCGGTGGAAAGAGATTTAGCTCCAACGATGAAATTATTGATCAAACAAATGCCTATTTTATGGACCTCGAAAAATCTTATTTTTTGGAAGGGATACCCAAATTGGAGAAACGTTGGACTAAGTGTATTGAGCTAAAAGGAGATTATGTTGAAAAATAATTTTTTGTTTGCAAAAAAAACTGTGTTTCATTCTAAAACTCACGGACTTATTGATCCGCCCTCGTATATGTACGAGTTTTTTATTCAGTGTGTGGTTTTTTCTGAACTCTGATTAAAACTACTTCATGAGTACGGTCGTGCTCCTTAATAACAGCAGCTAGTTTTTTGAAGAATAGAGCTAAAAGTTCTTCAGAAGACGTAAGCTTTTCGCCAGATTCTTTGAGTAATCTTATACCAAAGTGTTTTTTGAAATTGTGGAGCCGGCCATCACTGCCAAAAAAGTCACCTCCATAAAACTTTTAATGAAATTCCAGAGCCTTACATTTTAATTGCGCACTCCTCACTGGAATATGAAATTTCCACTATTTTTAATTTTCCAGTTGCTATTCTGTAGCGGGATTTTAGTACACCTATTACATCTAAAAGATGCGCCTTCTGTTTTCTTATAGTGCAAAGGATTGACTTAGAATCCATACTTGCTACCCACCTTCATATAGAGATTTTCCACTTTCACGGGCTTCTATAATTTTTAACTTATATTCTAAATTTCGTACCAACTGACTATAAACAAGCACATTTTTTAAATCAAATACAGTCATTCGTATTATAAAATAGCAAACATTTTTTATTCCTACTAATGGACTGCCAATGCAAAAAATTTGCCTTTCGTACTATTGGAAATTCGTGGAAATGAAAGCAGGTACTATTGGACGTCCACTGTATAATAAACTCTTCTATTTATCCAAAGGAGCTGAAAATAGCCAAGATTGTACCTTTTCCTAAGGAACCCAGTTCCACGAGTTTAGAAAAAATTCGTCCAATGGTACTTTTTTACAAAAATGTACTTTTTGTGAAAGGTACCTTTTTATGAAGAGGTTCCTTTTTACGAAAATTAAAAGGTATTTTTTAAGGAATGACACTTTTATACGAAAATGTTCCTTTTTAAGAAAATTTACTTTTTTAAGAAAATGTACTTTTGTAAGAAGAAGCATTTCTCAAAGAAAATTTAATTTTTAAGAACAAGTATTTTTTCCAGAAAAGTACCTTTTTACGAGAAGGTACTTTTTTAAGAAAAAATACTTTAAAAAACATACTTTTGTAAGAAAAATTCCTTTAAAAATGGTACTTTTTTAAAAAATTTGGTTTTGAAAGAACATGTACTTTTTAACAAAAAGTACTTTTTTAAGAAAAAAATAAGTAAGAAAGTTATGGTCGGTCTAGACCGACTATACGATACCCTATGTAATGGGTTTCTTAGATCCAACCAATAAGATATAGAGAATAAGCATAAACCAAATTTGAGTGGCATTGTTATTAATTTTTTTGCCTCCGGATATGAAGAAGTTCATATCGGATGTTACATTTATATGGGGACTAGGTCAAAAAATAGACCGATCCTATCCATATTTGGTAGGATCACTTATATTTTGCAAAAACAAATACAAACCAAATTTGAGAAAAATCTGTGCAACATTTTTGTTTCTTTTGTGCAATATTTTTGTTTCATTTGTATGGGGACTAGGTCTGAGAATGAACTGATTTAATAGCGTTCATCCGATGGCTGATAGAAGGGACAGAGGAACGGATGGACATCGCTAATATCGGCTCACAAAATAATTCAGAAAGTGGTTCTGAGTCGATCGGTTTAATATAAGATGGGTCTAGGTCAAATATTTTTGGTGGTTACAAACATCAGCATAAAATCATTATACCTTGACCAGATAGTGGTATAGAATATAACAAATCTTTAAGAAAAATTAAATTTTAAAGATATACTTTAAAAAAAAAAATGGTACGTTAGGTTTTGACATCCTATTTAGACATATTGCAATTAATACTGTAATTAAAAATCCACTTCAGAGCAACATCTCTAATATATGTAAAAATACAATATGTGGAAAGTACAAACCATACATCACATCTCGCAACTCTTACGAAATTGAGATTAGTGGAAAGTAGAATGCATAAATATTCAAAAAATTAAAAAATAACGATTGTTTGTTTGAACAGAGTTGTATCTTCTGATATTAATACGAAAAAAAAGCTGTACGGTATGAAAACTAATTCTTAGCCACACTGCTCGTAGGCCTGACTGTAGGTGAGTGTGTAAAAGCACATGACCAAAAAGTGCAAGTACGAGTGTATGTGAGAGAGACGCAGGTTCAAATCTCACGGTCGCCCCCTAAGTAGACAAATTTCATATAGAAACATTCTATTCAATTATAACATAACAAGTATAACAATGTTTAATACATCGCTGATGAAGGCTGAAATGCCAGAAACCGGTCCGATTAAGAATACAGTGTAGTTATGAATTTTTAGAAATATGTGTTTTCTTCTGCTCTACCACGTACCGTTTTTTTTTTTTTTTTTTTTGAAAAAGGTAATTTTTAAGAAATGGTATTTCTCAAGATTTTTTTTAAGAAAATGTACTTTTTAATAAAAGGTACTTTTAGAAGAAAAGGTAATTGTTTAAGGAAAATCACTTAAAAAACATTTCTTGATGATAAGGCACTTCAGCGGACTTAGCCCCAAAATATTGATAGACGTATGAGTGATAATTTTATGATATTAAATGATGTATTTTTTGCGAAATCTCTATGGCAAGATAACAAAGATAACAAATTTGCTACAAAAAATATACTTTAAAAATAAGTATTTTTCATTAGTGGTGCCAAATCAATGGAAACTTAAAAAAAATAGGAGATAGTAGGAAAAAAATTTTATAAAATCTTAACTATTATTTAAATATTTACTAGAGGACCCCTGCTGCTCCGCAGCATTATATTATATTACACTAATTTTTATAATATAATACCAAAATATGCCAAGAGAAGTTAACGTACAGTAATACCAAATTTGGTCAAGAGAAGTCAACGTACAGTAAAAGCAAAGTTGATTCTCTACGCATAACTTTCCTCAAACCCAACGAATTTAAGCAGTTAATAGCTCAAAAGAAGGAGCTTGATCCACTGAGTGTTCTTAGACCTATGTCAACAGCCTACGTTAATTAGAACTCTAGTTATAGAGGTTTGAGAGAAGAAAAATATTGAAAAAAATTTTGAATGCAAAGTTTATTCGTAAATTCTTTTAATATATAAGATAGTTTCTGACGTTTTCTTCAAATGTTTTTTCAATGCTTTAATCTTATAATTAATTATTATAAAAAAATGGCAACAATACAGTTTTATGAAGCGTTGAAAACCAAAATAATAGATGATTTTGCTGATGGTTTAAGAAAATTTGTGAGAAATATTCTATGAATAAATCCATAAATTCAAATATTATCAGGATATATCATGAAAGACGTGCAATATATTGCAATATTTAAAGTTAGAGCATAAAGTCATAAAATAATTTTTTTTATTATTGCTTGCCGATGGTAGGCGAAATATTGATAATAAAAAGAAAATATTATAAACACAGACCTCGAGCCTGACCATTTGTTGCATTTATGTAAATATATGACCGAACTGTTTCCCGACGAGCAGTCAAGGTTGATCTTGGTTGTTATCGTTTTGTAAAGAAACCGCTAATATCAGAAAAAAATCGTCATAATTTAAGAGGGCATGATGGAAGAACGTTTGTAAAACGACCAAAGGGAAAAAGACTAGACCCAAAATATACAAAATAAACTGCTTAGTTTGGTGGTGGCAATATTATGATATGAGGTTTCTCTTCGATCCAACAGCATAGAAATTAATACTTTTAAGTTAAGCTATTTTATGTTAATATTTTTTTATTTTTTAAATTATTAAAACATACAAATTTTTAAATCAATAAAAAGTTTTTTTTTTGGTATTGACCGTGTTAAGTTTCGATTATATTGTCACTCTCTGTAAGTCCACGTATGACTTATTTTTTAAGACATAAACAATAAAAAAAATTTTTTTTTGTTATTATATAGTAAATCTTAAGAATGATTGTTGAGTACAATTTCAGTTAATAATTTTTGTGAATTGTATAGAGTAAGAAAAAATATCTTTAAGTTAAATAGTGAATAAAATCTTTATACTGGAGTTTATACCAAGTTCACAGAGGCTAAAACATGAAGTTATAATGTCACTAGTAAATATGCCAGTGCTCCAAGATCAGGACTTCCAAAAACGATACATAAACGATCGGAAAGGAAAATAGTCAGACGAAATACTGAAAATCTATACTAAGCTTAGTAAAACTATTCAATAAAATATAATTCCATCAATATTGATCCAGCAACCTCTGTCATTGTTTAAAAAAATAACATAATGCAAAGAAATCATTTGCTAGTCAACTGAATAACTTAAGTGCCAAGGCGGTATCTAGAGTTGATGATGTACGTACGTTACGTACCTACGAATAGTTTGGAAATAAGCTAGTTTTGCGCTGCCACCAAATTCTAAAAGATTACGTCCAATTTTAATAAACATAAAAATATGATTCGTATTATTTATTTTTCTCATGTTAAAACAGTAAAAACAACAAAAAACAAGTAAGAAAATTATAGTCGGTCTAGACCGACTATACGATACCCTATACCATGCGTTTAGAAACCCTATCTCTTAGGCCCAACTAACTGGACATTGAAAATAAGCAAAAACCAAATTTGAGTGGGATTTTTATTAATTTTTTTGGCTGCAGATATGAAAAAGTTCATATCGGATGCTATACCTATAAAGGGACTAGGTCCAAAAATGGACCGATCCTGATCATGTTTGGTAAAGTCTCTTGTATTTTGCAAAAATATGTACAAACAAAATTTGAGAAGAATCAGTGCAATATTTTTGTTTTTTAATAGTTTTAGGTGAAGATCGGGAAGCAGCTCTATATGGGGTCAAAGGGATCATTTTTGGACTACTCATTAGTGGATGTAATGAACGCATACAAACCCAATTTGAGTAAGATCTATATGACAATTTGGATCTTATGGCAATTTATGTCGATTTCATATTGGTAATTTGTATGGGGGCTAGGTCTGAACATGGACCGATTCTCACCAATTTCAATAGCGTTCATCCCATGGCCGATAAAAGCTTATATACCAAATTTCATCAAAATATATTCATATTTGCGACCTGCAGTTTGATTACAAGCTTTACATGGACACACAGACGGACGGACGGACGGACGGACGGACATTGTTAAATCAACTCAGAAAGTGATTCTGATTCGATCGGTATAATTAAAGATGGGTGTAGGTCAAATATTATTGGTTGTTACAAACAGCAGCACAAAGTCATTATACCCAAACCACATAGTGGTATAGGGTATAATAAAATTCAAATTTGGAATTTAAAAATGTACAATTTTATTTTATTTTTTCAGTAATTCATGTAGTATTTAGCAGAACGGCATTTTTATACCCTATACCACTATGTGGTTTGGGTATAATGACTTTGTGCTGCTGTTTGTAACAACCAAAAATATTTGACCTAGACCCATCTTTAATTATACCGATCGAATCAGAATCACTTTCTGAGTTGATTTAACAATGTCCGTCCGTCCGTCTGTGTGTCCATGTAAAGCTTGTAATCAAACTGCAGGTCGCAAATATGAATATATTTTGATGAAATTTGGCATGTAAGCTTTTATCGGCCATGGGATGAACGCTATTGAAATTGGTGAGAATCGGTCCATGTTCAGACCTAGCCCCCATACAAATTACCCATATGAAATCGACATAAATTGCCATAAGATCCAAATTGTCATATAGATCTTACTCAAATTGGGTTTGTATGCGTTCATTACATCCACTAATGAGTAGTCCAAAAATGATCCCTTTGACCCCATATAGAGCTGCTTCCCGATCTTCACTTAAATCTATTAAAAAACAAAAATATTGCACTGATTCTTCTCAAATTTTGTTTGTACATATTTTTGCAAAATACAAGAGACTTTACCAAACATGATCAGGATCGGTCCATTTTTGGACCTAGTCCCTTTATAGATATAGCATCCGATATGAACTTTTTCATATCTGCAGCCAAAAAAATTAATAAAAATCCCACTCAAATTTGGTTTTTGCTTATTTTCAATGTCCAGTTAGTTGGGCCTAAGAGATAGGGTTTCTAAACGCATGGTATAGGGTATCGTATAGTCGGTCTAGACCGACTATAATTTTCTTACTTGTTAATGTTAAATTTCAACAAAATTCATCAACATTTGTTGCAATTACGTGAAAATTTTTAACCATCTGTTGACTTTCTTGTAAAGTGTAATTCCTTTTCCAATGTGTGGAATTGTATTTCTACATTTTATGGTTTTTCTATAAAATTTCCGATATATTTTTAATTTTCAAAATTGTCTGAATATTCAATATTGATTGATATTGTTTCTTTTTTCAACCAGAATAATAGTAAAAGTTATGTTCCCATGATAAAAAAAAAAAGATATTTACATTTGTTAGTCGATAGCCTTAGTTGCTAGTGCTTTAGAAAAAAAAATTGTAATTTTACTGGCTATACAAATAAATAAATAAAATATTTACATTTCATAAATTTCCATATCCGACTATCAGAGAATGCTCTTTCGAATAAACCATTATAGAATTTAAAAATCAAGGTAATGTTATCGTAGCCTATTCACAGTCGTTAAAGACTCTGGTATGTTATTCAATCATTACATTTTCTTAATAAATTTTCAAAAACAATATAAGAAACAGTAACAAAACTTAACAGTAATTGATATTTAACGAAAACTTACCTTCCGGGCCGGTTGTTTAGTGTATCGAAGAATTCCATTAAATTTAGACACAAGTGGCCATTAACTTTTTCAAGGCCATCACTTACACAAACACCACTATAAACTAAAGCTAAACTATGAGATTTTTTTTTTAATTTAACACTAAATGAACACTTTAATTAATATAAAAAAGACAAATAATTAGATATTTAAACATTTGTATTAAAACTTTTCGATAATTAAATAAAAAATGATTGACAAGAACAACCCCTAACAATTTACACATATTTTTCGTAGAATAAAACACCACAGCCTTTATATTTTTTTGTAAACACTAATAGCAAACAATTTATTTTCACTGAATTAACATTTTTGCTTGCAAACACTTTAATATTTAACATTTTTGTTTCAATTACAAGAAATACTACACACAATACGCCATTTAATAAAAAAATTTGCGCTAAAAACCGTTAGTCTGTAGCCTTAGTTGTATTAACACTCATACAAAAAAGTACTATTTCTAAAAAAAAATCAGTATGTAAAAACGGCCTAACAGCTGTTAATAATGTTTTTTTAGCAGCTGTAAAAGGTCCATGCCAAAATTAACGTAATCACAAGAAATTTGTTTTTTTTGTAAAACAAATTATAGAATTAAAGTAAAAAAAATTTGGAAAAGAAACCATGGCTGCTACTGTCATTAAATATGTAGGACGTAAGACAGATTTTAAAGGTAAAACTTTATGGGAAATAGTAGGAGATCTGAAAGACTATGGTGTGGGACGTTTGGTTATACGCAACATGTTCCAACGTTATCCAGAACCATGTTATATGAGAATCTTAAAGGTACAAACCGTAGGAAATCAGGTAAACTGTATTTGATTTTAAATAAGCCTGAACAACGTTATTAATATATAGTTTTGTGTTATTAAGGATCCTGATTCCGACCGCAAAGTTAAGGTTACCGTCCAAAAGACCTGGCGTGGTGTCACTTTGGCAAAACCCATTGAAATCTTTAGCACCAGTTATAAGGCCGATTACGAACTAGTCGACAAAGAGGATGAACACAAATTTTTAAACAATTCTAAAAAGTTAGAAGAAAAGATTTTGGCCAATCAAGCGGAACTTCCTCCCCTACTCAGAGAATTCATTACGGATGAAACGGGCGAGCAGAATCCCATAATGAAGGTTCATTTTAAAGAGAATGATAATAAATTTGTACGCCTAGCAAAGGATGGAGAGACAGCCAATATAAAAATGGTCATGAGTTTGGGTCAACCTTCGCCAGTGGCTCAAAACTTATATGAGGGATTATTGTAATATAAATGTGTTGGGGTTTTTTTTTTTTGTTGAAATAAAAAAGGCTAAAAATAATTAAAATTTTAAAATGTCTAATGATCTCATTCGTAAAGTTTTAATTTGCCAACCCAATTAATTTTAATTGCGGGCAAATTTTTGTAAAAGGATTGTGTTTGTGGACAGCTAATAACACTACAACGAAGGAAGTAGGTATAAAAAACGTTCTATTTAACTAAAGTAATGTTTTTTCTATAGTTTTACAAAAATCACAAAATTTGTAAGGGGCCCGCCAAGAGAGGGGATAGGAAAAAAATAAGGTCTGTCATATATGTTAACCCTCTCCGGCCCTCTATTGATTTAGTTAACAATAGGGGATTAGGACTTGTCCCTCCTTGTAGAACAAATATCTGATGTGACCCGAAAACTGTCTTCGGATTTAGCGCCTTTGAAAACATTTAAAACCACCATGAGACCCAAGCAAAAAATGTTATTACATTAGTTTAAGAAACCATTTTGTTTCGTTTTTTCTATTATTTACATTTTTCTACAAATATTTGCTATACAATAAACAGGTTTGAACATGCCAAATTTTACATAAACTCCAAAAGTTTACAAATACATTACAAAATATTACAAATAACATTGAATTTATGGAATAGTTAAAATTTTTTTTTTTTTTCAATTTACTACTACTGTCCTCCTTGGTTGGCTTCAATTTGCCTTAATTTTCGTGTTAAATTGTCGACTTCCAAACCTAAAACATCCAAATTTTCCTAGAAAACAAAACAAAAAAAATGTTATTGAATTAACAAAAAACTTTTTAAGTTTTGTTTTCACCTTAAGGGTAATATTTTTCAATAAAGTATCCTCTAAAACGGCCTGAAGCTTTTTATTGATTTCGAGCGATAATTCCAAAGACATACTTTTATTTTCCACCCCTTTAATGCCACCATATATGGCAGACATAACACCGTTGCCATATTTAGCCAGTTCACTTTTATTTTGATCACTTTTGGAGGAAGTCAAGGCACCGGCCTGATCACGTAACATATAGTATTGGACCACTTTAGATTTCTTTTGTAATTCCGCTACCAGAGAAAGAGTATGTTGTTCGAGAAAATCGATTTTCTCAGCTTGACGGGCGGAGGCTTGTTGTAAACGTAATATACGTTCAACTAAATGTTTTTTGGAGGGACCCTATAAAAAAAAAAGAAATTTAATATTTTGATTTCCAATTTATAAATTTTATTACTGACTTTATTATCATCTTTAAAATCCATTTCTCGACCTGTAACTGTATCCGATTCGGAGGACTCACTGCCTCGTCTACTATCCGTAATACTATGGCCACCTGTTGTACTAATACTGCTTTGACGACTGTTGGATCTTTTCATTTCCAGAGTATCCATTTGTGATACTTTAGCCTCTTGTTCTTTGTGGTAACCATTCGTTTGTGTAGAATTTTGACATCTACTACATATAAAAGTACGATGGTTATCCGAATACTGTTCGGCGTTCCTTTTTAACTTGATAATTTCTCTATGCAGTTCTTTAACTATGGTTGCATGCTTATGTTTTGTGGCTTCAAAATCGCCCAAAAGATTTTCTAATTTCATTTTTGTGTTTTCATAAAGTTTCGTTTTCTCGGACAGATGTTTGGCCAGTAGTAGACGTTCTTCATTCTTTTGATTTTGTTCTTGCTGGAGTTGTTTTTCGAGACTCACATATTTTTCATCGTATGCAGCTCTTTCCTTTTTCAATAATTCATTTTCAGCTGCAGTACCTTGAGCCTAAAGAAAAAAGAAGAGTTTTTATTAAAAATTTGTGTAAAATTGAAAACCAAAGCAGATTTGAGGATTATATAGAAATATACAAGGGCTGCTGAGCAGCTTTAATCAATTGGTAGTAATAGCCTCAATTGAAAATTCAGATTTCTTTGTACTGACTGAAACGCACTTGACTGAAGAAATAAATGAAAAAGAGATAGAACTTCAAGGTTAAAACATACAGATAACTTTTCCAATTCTACAAGAACTTTTCGAAAAAGTAAATAACTCAAAATACAAAAAAATATATTTCATTTTAGTGGCAGTATATAGATGACCAAATTGTAGGTAAATCGGAGTTTGTGAAGTTTTTGAAGAAACTTTAGACGAACTTGATGAACAAAAAAAAATGTGAATATTATTTCTTTGAAACATTTGGTTTTGGTTTTTAATGTGTAAACATCTATGCGCGCAAGGGGGGGGGTAAAATCCAATTTCACAATACAATCACAAAAACAACGTAAAGGTGCTATTACATGATGTGCTTTTTACATATGTACTGTCAAATTTTCCCACAACAAAAGTTGATACATATGAAACATTGTTTATGTACTATACATGAGGAAAGTCACATGTACATTTTTCAATTAGAACAGGTTCTATTTGTGCATGACAAACATATGAAAATACAACACTGCTTGTGGCGAAAGAAAAACAGAGTAAATTTAAAAGATTAATATTGAAAGAAAAATACATTATTTAGTATTAGTTAACAATTAAAAAATATATATATTATTTTTAACAATAAATTTTTGTAAATTCACAAATTAAATCAGCTGTTGTTTACATTTAGAGGTTATGTAATAAGGAAATATATATGCACGTGTGATAGCAAAAATTATGAATCGTATGTAAAAGACAATTTTGACAGACATGAGGAATTTCATATGGATAAAAAAAGTGACAGTACATATGTAAAAAACACTTCGTGTAATAGCACCTTAAGGGAAATACGGTGTGTGGTATATGTAAGTGTATTGGTATATTTAGTAAGCAGAACCACCGAGTTCGCTGTCTCTTTAGCAAAACAACAAACCTTTTTCGTTCAGTTTATATATTTAAGCTATTGCCCGCTAGGTGTGCTGTGAGCTTAACATGTTCACAAACTTGTAAGCAGAACCGCTAGGTGTGCTGTGAGCTTAAAAAGCTAAATACTAGGAAAATTTTGAAGAAGTCGAAAATAAACTTTTTTTAATTACTGCAGCTTTTCCAATTGTATTTCAGAAAACATCAATTGAATTTCAGAAAGTATCAATTGTGTTTCAGAAATAATTAATTGATTTTCAGAAAATATCAATTGAATTTAGAAAACATCAATTGCATTTCAGAATGTACCAATTGTGTTTCAGAAAACATCAATTGATTTTCAGAAAATATCAATTGTGTTTCAGAAAGTATCAATTGTATTTCAGAAAACATATATTGACTTTCAGAAAGTATTAATTGAATTTCAGAAAACATCAATTGACTTTCAGAAAGTATTAATTGAATTTTAGAAAACATCAATCAATTGCATTTCAGAAAGTATCAATTGTGTTTCAGAAAAAATTAATTGATTTTCAGAAAATATCAATTGAATTTTAGAAAACATCAATTGCATTTCAGAAAGTATCAATTGTGTTTCAGAAAACATCAATTGAATTTCAGAAAGTATCAATTGTGTTTCAGAAAACATCAATTGATTTTCAGAAAATATCAATTATGTTTCAGAAAGTATCAATTGTATTTCAGTAAACATCAATTGACTTTCAGAAAGTATTAATTGAATTTCAGAAAACATCAATTGTGTTTCAGAAAGTATCAATTGAAAGCATCAATTGATTTTCAGAAAGTATCATTTGTATTTCAGCAAATATCAATTGAATTTCAGAAAATATTAATCGAGTTTCAGAAATTATCAAATGTATTTCAGAAAATATCAACTGTATTTCAGAAAACATCAAATTTATTTCAGAAAATATCAAATGTATTTCAGAAAACATCAAATGTATATCAGAAATTATTAAATTTATTTCAGAAAATATGAATTGAATTTCAGAAAATATTAATTGAGTCTCAGAAAAATAGTCAGAACGCTATATAAAAAGTATTACACTGGGTTTGTAATATTTCTTGAAAACTACATATCGTCACCTAAAATGCAAAAGGCCGTAACCAATATTTTTATTTCTTTACATGGGAAGCAAAAACATCAGAAAACAAAAACTACTTTCAACTTAATAACCAAATTTTAGAATCAAACTGAAAAATAAAGATGGTAAAATAGTAGTTTTTAAGTAAAAGACCATAACTGCAATACAAAAAGTCAATTTTTAACTTTTTATTAGTTACGGCCTTTTGCATTTTAGGTGACGATATAAACGTGTTTTTTTCAAAATGATGACTTCAAAATCGGTCAAAATTATATCCTGGTGTTTATAATGTAGCTGATTAAGTCCTCATCTTCTTTCGATTAAAAGGCCGCCATTGATAGTTTATTTTCCAGTGCATAACAAATAAGGCCAAACATTGCAAAACATTTTCTGCGACTCCATATCACTAATAGAAATAATAACTTTTCGGTATTGTAGGGTAAACTACTTTTTAATTCCGAATTTCAATAGATATTTTCTGAAATCCTTTCCAAGATCTTTGAAAAGATTTTGGCTAAACGTTTTTGGAAGCTCACTAAGGAAAACATTTCTAAAATTCAACATGCTTTTATTCCTAGACATGGGGTACATACGATATGTCACCAGCTGGAAGACACACTTCGCCATAATATTAAAAACAGGAAACACAGTCTTGTTCTTTCCGAAGATATAGAAAAAGCATTCGATAAGGTGATTTCAACCTATATAATTATAGAGCTTAATGAATGGGGAGTCCCAATGGAACTCCTTAAATTGCTAAAGTCTTTTCTCGAGAATCGTAGGGTTATAGTTAAAATCGATGGCTTTTTCTCATCAACATATCCTCTGGATAATGGACTCCCTCAAGGCTCGCCATTGTCTGTGGTTCTCTACACCATATATGCTAACTCTTTGGCAAGGGCAATTGAAAATCTTCCAGGAATTGATTTTGTGGGAATTTAAGCAGATAACATTTTTGCTGTTTCATCAGGTAAGCCTGAAATAGTTCAAATGAATTTATTGAATTTGGATAGCAAAGCGTCTCAATGGGCTAAAAATAGAGGAGCAGTAATTCCAGCTGACAAAATAGAAATTCTTCAAGTTTGCCGAAAAAACGGTTGTAATGCTGATACATTTTGTATCAGAAATACTAATATTCAACTTTTAGAACAAATGAGGATTTTAGGCATTCAATTTACTAAAAATTTACTCTGGAATCATCATATTAACTTTTTGTCTACAAAATTAAGCAAAATAAATAATCTTCTTAAATTAATTTGTTCTCGTAACAAGGGGCCTCACATCGAGACTGCCTTATATATTTGCCGTTCGTTGACAACTGGTGTCCTTCTTCATGGAATTACTGTTTATGGTTGGACCTCTAAAAGGAACATTACAAAGCTCAACACCTTAATAAACAACTGCTTTAGGACGGCTATAGGTCTTCTAAGGCCAACGCCCATCGTGTCTCTTAGAAATGAGGCAAAATACTCTGATTTTCAGAACCTCTTAGAGAAAACTGCAGTCAACATGGCATCTAAATCCATAACTATACCATATGAAGGACTTCATCAAACATTCTGGAAATATCTTGATAATCCACAACATAACACACCATCTTCCATCAAATATATTATTTTTCTCTTGCATAAAAACAATATTTCATTACCACCAACACCCTTACCTAATATAAATTCGGGCGCAATGATCAAAATAGATGACAGCTTACGAAAATATAAAAAAGATGAAACCAATCCAACCTGCTTCAAAAGATTATTGGCGGAAAAAATTACGCATTTTTCTCTAAACGTTATATTATACAGTGATGGATCTTTTCACTGTGGTACTAAACTTTTGCTATAGTCAATCAATTATCGCCAACTCATTTTGAAACTGTTAAACAAATACGTCTACCAAATCATGCTGGTATATTCACTGCCGAAATTGCTGCTATTAAATGTGCCATTGAACATGCTGTTGAACTCAGGAGTACTACTTTAATATGCACAGACAGCGTAAGCGCCACTAGGGTTCTGATGAAAAATCAAAATGGGACCTATGATGATATGCTTTACCCGAATTCCAACTTTTCTATTTCGCTGCTTTGGATACCCTCTCACATCGGGATTCAAGGAAACGAAAAAGCAGATTTCGAGGCAAAGGATGCACTTAACCTACCTGATATTACGAAAATACCTTGCTTCCCAAGAATTATTATGAACCAATACTTGATGAATCATAGGGAAGATAATGAAACAACTCAGAGGCCTAGATACAACAACAATTTCAGTAGATCCCAATGTATTACGATGGCACGTCTTAGAGTTGAACAAATTGACAGAACAAATCCCCCAACATGTATTTTCTGCAATGTAGTTCTTACAATTCCTCACATCTTTTCTGAATGTCCAGAATTCCGTATTTATGTACCACTGGAGAAGATTTTGGACTGTGCATCCGACGAATACCTATCGGAGATACAGCAGTTCCTTTCGAAACAACACATTAGTGATGTATAAGGTCAAAATTATATTATATAAATATTATTTTTTAACACTAATTACAACCTACACTTTAATTAATATGTTTCATTTATTCTATTAAACTCATTAAGAATATCTTTATATGTATGTTAAAATGCATATAACAATGTAAATAATCTCTTAATTTGTAACTGTTTCCATTTGTTCAAATTCGTGCGCATTTGGTCTAGTTACCCGGCGCCTTTAATTTATATTTTATAAATTTATTTGTAAAATATTTTCTAAATAAATAAATAAATAAATATTTTCCGAAATTCAATTGATATTTTCTGAAATACATTTGATACTTTCTGAAATACAATTGGAAAAGGTGTAGATGTTTACACATCTCCCCTGTGATCGGACTCACATTGATTTTTTTTCACTATGCGGCCATGAAGATTATTTTCAGTCAGAAGCCTTCTTACGGTCGTCCAAGCACGATCCAATCTGAGATGATGTGAGGAATGGGTATATTTTGCTCATCCGGGCCATAAGTCTATCTTCCACTTGTGCGTTGTTTATGTCTTTGCAAATTATCAAAAGTCTTACATTTTTGATAATATCTAATGTTTGACACACAGAAAGTTTGTATGTCCAAAAGTTTATATTAATTTGTAAAGCATCTTTAGAGATTTTAAAAGTATTTTAAATACTACTATTAAATAAATAAAAAAAAAATAAACATTCCCTACCTAATAATAAAAAAATATGAGTTGGCAACTCTGTTGCAAAATCAGATTCTAAATGTTACAACACTGTACTATTCTCGCTTATGCTTAGATGTAGAACATTTGTGGCCACATAACTCATAGCCTCGGTGGCGCAGTAGGCAGCGCGTAAGTCTCATAATCTTAAGGTCGTGAGTTCGAGCCTCACCCGGGGCATTCGCTTTTTTGCAACTTTTTTAGAAAAAATTTTTTTGTTCACAAGACTTACCTGAGATTTTAGCAAACATATTTGATTCTGTAAATCCACTATGCTCTCACTCATTTCTTTGTTGAAACTTAGTAATTCTTTTTCTTTAGCATGAAGTTGCTGTAAGTCTTGTTCGTTATCTTGTAATTTCAGTGAAGCTTCTTTTAAATCCTGAGTTATAATGGATATTTTTTCTTCATTTCTGCAAGAGAATCAATATTATAGAAAGTAAATGAAAACAGTTGGCCTAAACTTACAAAGTATTTTGTGTTTTCAATAACTGCAATTCATCTAACTGGCCTCGTAATTTGGCTGATATCAACATTTCTTCACTGAAGGCATTTTGTACTTGATTATGGTCTTCTTGTAACGATTGAAAACTGTTCGCTAATTTGAGACTCTAAATAATATTAATGTTAGCGTTATTATATAGCAAATATTTTAAATTATAATTTAAAAAAATATTTAACCTCTTGAGTTTCTTTATGCAATTGCTCTTGCAATTGTTTAATATAATCTTTTTGGCTTTCTGTTTCCTTGAAAAGTTTTTCCAATTGTTCCGTTTTATTGGCAATCTCATGCTTGAGCAAAATAGTTTGAGCCTCAAATTCAATTTTGAGTTTTTCTAAAATAACATTTAACAGTAAAAAGAATTTTCTTTAAATTATAGTTTTGATATGTAAACATCTATACGCGCAGGGGGGGGGGGGGGGGTAAATTTCAAAAACAGCGAAAAAAAATTATGATATTATGTGATAACCTGTTTGAAAATTAAAAATAAAAAATAAAAAATTAAACATGAAAAATAAAAAATGAAAAATCAAAAACGAAAAATTAAAAATGAATAATGAAAAATTAAAAATGAAAAATAAAAAAATTAAAAATAAAAAATGAAAAATAAAAAATTAAAGATGAAAAATGAAAAAAAAAATAAAAATTAAAAATGAAAAACGAAAAATGAAAAATAAAAAATGAAAAATAAAAAATGAAAAATTAAAAATAAAAAATGAAAAATAAAAAATTAAAAATGAAAAATAAAAAAATGAAAAATAAAATATGAAACATGAAAAATGAAAAATAAAAAATGAAAAATAAAAAAATGGAGAATAAAAAATGAAAAATGAAAAATAAAAAATGAAAAATAAAAAATGAAAAATTAATAATGAAAAATGAAAAATAAAAAATGAAAAATAAAAAATAAAAAATTAAAAATGAAAAATGAAAAACGAAAAATAAAAAATGAAAAATGAAAAATAAAAAATTAAAAATAAAAAAATGAAAAATAAAAAATGAAAAATGAAAAATAAAAAATGAAAAATAAAAAAATGAAAAATAAAAAATGAAAAATGAAAAATGAAAAATAAAAAATGAAAAATAAAAATGAAAAATAAAAAATGAAAAACGAAAAATAAAACATGAAAAACGAAAAATGAAAAAAAATTAGAAATTAAAAATAAAAAATTAAGAATAAAAATGAAAAATAAAACATGAAAAATGAAAAATAAAAAATGAAAAATTAAAAAAAAAATAAAAATAAAAAGAAAAAATAAAAAATAAAAAATGAATAATAAAAAATTAAAACTAAAAAATGAAAAATAAAAAATGAAATATGAAAAATAAGAAATGAAAAATGAAAAACTAAAATTAAAAATGAATAATGAAAAATAAAACATGAAAATTGAAAACTAAAAAATTAAAAAAGAAAAATAAAAATTGGAAAATGAAAAATGAAGAAAAAAATTAAAAATAAAAAATGAAAAATTAAAATTAAAAAATGAAAAATTAAAAATAAAAAATGGAAAATTAAAAAAGTGAAAAATGAAAAATAAAAAATGAAAAATGAAAAATTAAAAATGAAAAATAAAAAATTAAAAATGAAAAACGAAAAATAAAAAATGAAAAACGAAAAATGAAAAAAAAAATTTGAAATAAAAAATTAAGAATAAAATAAAATAATAAAAAAATTAAAAAAAAATAAAAAGAAAAAATAAAAAATGAATAATAAAAAATTAAAACTAAAAAATTAAAAATAAAAAAATTTAAAAAAAAATGAAACATAAAAATAAGAACTGAAAAATTAAAAACTAAAATTAAAAATGAATAATGAAAAATAAAAAATGAAAATTGAAAAATAAAAAATGAAAATTAAAAAATAAAAATAAAAATTGGAAAATGAAAAATGAAGAAAAAAATTTAAAATTAAAAATGAAAAATTAAAATTAAAAAATGAAAAATGAAAATAGAAAAAAAAAATAAAAAACGAAAAATTAAAAATTAAGCGGTTAAAATAATATATAATAATAAATATTTTTATATTAACAGAGCCCCTGCAGTTGATGGCTATAAGTGATACGCTTTCTGTTTGATTTTAAGAAAGTGCTATAAAAAAATCTTTAATTACTAGATGTTTACACATCTCTCCTGCGATCGGACTCACATGACTTTTTTTTAAGGCCGACTTACCATTGGCTTTTTCTTCCATTTTATTAGGAGCATTTCGTTCTTCCTCTAGTTTCTTTTCCAAGGCCTTGTTGGGAATATACAAAATAAAAATCTTTTTAAATCTTTTTTTATTTTTAAAGAAAATTTACCAATTTAGCTTCTGTTTCCATATTTAATTTATTGATGTGATATTTTAGTTTTGATTCCAAGTGTCCATAATCGGTTTTAAGTTTTTCACATTCCCTTTGATATTTTCTAACTTCATTGCACTGTTAAAGACGGATTTTTGTGTCAATAAAAAAAGTTTCAAATTATTTATATACTTCTTACTTTTTCATCCATTAAATAGGTTATACGTGATTTCTCTTCATTTAATGCCTGGAATTTTATAGCATAGTTTTTATTTTCTTTTCTGGCTTCCGCTAATTGTTTTTCGAAAGTTTCCCGTTCTTTTTTAGCATCTATAACGGATTTTTCTTTCATGGCAAATGTGATGACAGTTGATTCTCTCTCTTTGTTGGCCAAATCTTTCTCTTTGCGAAACTGTTAAAGCAAAAATATAAAAATGAAATATAAATTTTACAATCTATAATATTAATAGGCTAGGCGATTTCTTGTGACCGATGTTTTGTTCTAGCGTTTTATCCCGATTTTGACTAAACGTATATTATTTGAAAGGTATTACTTTTTAGCCGTTTTGCAGATTTTCAGATTTTTAAATTTGTTCCTTTATTTTGAGTAAATTGCATTTAAGGTTGCTTCTAATACATACTTAAAATTATACATATGCTATGTGTGTGTTTATTAAATTTGTTAATGTGTTTGTAATAAAAATGAGTTTGTTTTTTATGTTGATTTGTGAATTGGCTATATTTGATTAGCATACCTTTAGGGTCTTTATTTAATGAAAAAATAAAATTTCCTAGAATTTGCACTCGAATTTCGAGGGCTGGAGTTTGCTAGTAATCTATAAATTCAATTTGAAAAGTTTTATTTATTTTACGGTTTCTATTAATTCGCTTCTTTTTTGCCTGTTTGTTTATTTATCTGTTCGGTACAAATTTTGCAAACGATTTTAAACCAACTTCCCGATGAAACTTTGGAATGATAACTTCTAATGATAATTTTGAATTCAAACGTTTTAATTTTTAATACAATCTCAACAGTGGTATTTTATTTTGTTTCTAAACTTAGTTTAATTTCAAAATGAGTTTTTTTATTAAAGTTTGAAAGATAATTTAACAATGTGATCCTTAAAATTTAACTCATTTATAGTGGTACGTAATTTTGTTCTTAATAAATTGAGCATTTTAAATTCAACCCTTAATTTAGAAATAAACTTTATTTTACTAAACTTAGTTTGATGAAACTGAAGTTTTCAAATCTTTGGTAAAATAGTTTGAAAGTTATTAGTGTTTCAAAATGTGAGTTTAATTAAACTAAGTTAAACTGACTTCTCAAAAACTTGGCCATAATAAAGTAAGATTTTGCTACACATTAATCGTGGTATGATTTTCGTTTTTTTTTTTTTTTTTTTCTGAAAAAAATTATGGTGTTTTATTAAGTATTTGACTTAATTATTAGACTATTTAATGTTTAACCAAAAAAGCATGTAGAAGTGAGGAGAAACAGGTTCAAGTACACAATACTGATGCTTATGGAGTACTTTTACATTCAAATGCTTTTTAAGTTTTCGAGCAAAAAGAATTTATTTTATTATTTTTTCGGGCCTAAATTTGTGAATTTTTGATTTTTTCGGACAAAAATAAAGGTAATTTTTTATGTGTAAACATCTATACCCGCAGGGGGGTAAATTTCTATTTTACAATACAATCACAAAAACAGCGTAACACAAATCGGTGAGAGCTGTAACGCAAATCGGTGTGACTTATGATTGTATTGGTGAAAAAATTATAATATAAAATTGTTTTTTTATGCCACTTTTTTAAAAGCGTCATCTATGTATCACTTATATACGTTTATATTGGGATATTTTTAACGTTTTTACAGCAAAGGGTTGTTGAAATAGCTGAAACAGTTTTTGCTATAAGTGATACATAGATGACGCTTTCTGTTTGATTTTAAAAAATTACATAAAAAAATCTTTAATTATTAGATTTTTACACATCTCCCCTGTGATCGGACTCACATGATTTTTTTTTTATTATTTTTTTAAGTTATTTAAAAAATAATTTCAGACAAAAATCTTTTTTTATTGTTTAAGGCAAAAATAAGTTTTTCTTAATATTTTTCGAACCATTTTTATTTTTTTTCAGACAAAAATATAAGTTATTTTTGATTTTTAGTTTTCAGATAATATAAAAGTTTTTTTTAATGTCATTTCTTCGAGCAAAAAAAGTTTGTTATTTTATTTTTTCAGACAGAAAAAGTTCATTTTTTATTTTATTATTTTGGACATAAATTAGTGAATTTTTGAATTTTTGCGAGCAAAAATAAAGTTAATTTTGTTTTTATTATTATTATTTTTTAAGCCAAAAATAAGGTTTTTATTTTCCAAAAAATATTTTTTTTTTTATTTTTTTCAGACAAAAATAAAAGTTCCATTTCGAAAAATTGTTATTATTTTTCGGGCAAAAATAGTTTTTTTCCAGACAAAAATAAGGTTATTTTATTTAATTTTTTCAAGCAAAAAAAAATTTTTCAAGCAAAACTAAAAGTTATTTTAGTTTCTATATTTCAGCTGTGATACTAGTTTAAGACATTTTTGCTGTTATATTCACTTTTATTTATTTTCTACATTTGCTTTAAATTAATTTTGTGTTTCATGTTGTGTATGTAAAACAGAATATATTGTTTATTAAATGTATTAAATTTGACAAAAAAAAAAGACTATATATTAATAAAATTATCCCTGAGGATGTTGGGAATCTGCAATGAAACGTCGGATGAATAATAAATAAATATTCTTTTATTTATTTTGAAAACAAATGACCTTAGAAGCCCACTTTAGTGAATTCTAAAAATCTTAACAATAAAAGTTATATTTTGTTATTTTATTTTTTGAGGCAGAAATAAGTTACGAGTATTTTTTACAATTTATTTTCTCGGGCATAAATTAGTGAATTTTTTGATTTTTTCGAGCAAAAATAAAGTTATTTTTTATTTTTTCGGGAAAAATACCGTTGTTGTTGCTTTTTTTATTTTTTAATAAAGTTATTTTTCTTTTTTTTTCAGACGAAAACAAGTTATTTTTATTTAATTTTTTCGAGCAATAATAAAATATTTTTTTGGGCATAAATTAGTGAATTATTGATTTTTTTGCAAAAATAGAGTTAATTTTGTTTTTATTGTTATTTTTAAGGCAGAAATAAGTTATTTTTTTTATTTTACAGGCAAAAATATTTTTTTTTCATATTTTGGATCAAAAATACAGTTAATTTTTTGTCAGTCAAATTAAAGTTATTTTTGATTTTTATTGCTTAGTTAAAGTTAAAGTTATTTTTTTGTTACATTTTATCGAGCAAAAATAAAAGTTATGTTTTGCTATTTAATTTTGTTTTTGGCAAAAATAAGTTTTTTTTTTATTTTATATTTCATTGAGCAAAAATAAGGTATTGTTTGATTTTATTTTTTCCAGCAAAAATAAGTTATTTTTTACTCATCATGCAAAAATAGTTATTTTTTGATTTTAATTTTTCGAGCAAAAATAAGAAATATTTTTTATTTCAAAAAAGTTTTTTTATTAAAATTTTTTCGGTCACACATATATCAAAGTTTTTTTTAGTTTTATTTATTTATTTTTTTTTTGCAAAAATAAAATCTATTTTTAATTTTTTATATTTGAGTAGATTTCAAAGTCGTTTTCAGATTTTCGATTTTTATTTCAGTTAAAAATTCAAATTTTTTGTGATTTATTGTAATTTATTTGTAATTTTTATTTATTTTTTTTTTTTTGCAAAAATATGTTTTTTACTTTTATTTTTCAGACAAAAATAAAAGTTTTTTAGTTTTTTTTTCGAACAAAAATAAAAGTTATTTTTGATTTTTAGTTTTCAGATAAAATAAAAGTTTTTTTAATGTCATTTCTTCGAGCAAAAAAAAGTAAATTTTTTATTTTTATTATTTTGGACATAAATTAGTGAATTTTTGAATTTTTTTGAGCAAAAATAAAGTTAACTTTGTTTTTATTATTATTGTTTTAAGGCAAAAATAAATTTTTTTTTTTTTTTATTTTTCAAGAAAAAATATTTTTTTTGACAAATTTTTATTATTTTTTCGGGCAAAAATAGTTATTATTTTCAGACAAAAATAAGGTTTTTTTTAATTTAATTTTTTCAAATAAAAGTTATATTTTGTTATATTTTTTTTTTTTTTTTTTTTTTGATGCAGATATAAGTTATAGTATTTTTTACAATTTATTTTTTCGGGCATAAATTATTGAACTTATTGATTTTTTCAAGCAAAAATAAAGTTAATTTTGTTTTTTTTTTACTCTTTTTTAAGGCAAAAATAAGATGTTTTTTATCTTTTTCGACCATTTCTTATTTTTTTTTTTTATTTTTTTTTTAATCAATATAATTTTTTTTAGGCGAAAACAAAAGTTATTTTTTATTTAATTTTTTCGAGCAAAAGCCTTTTTCGATCATAAAATAGTAAAGTATTGATTTTTTTTTAGCAAAAATAGAGTTAATTTTGTTTTTATTGTTATTTTTAAGGCAAATATAAGTTATTTTTTTACAGGCAAAAATAATTTTTTTTCTTATTTTCGCTCAAAAATACAGTTAATTTTTTTTCAGTCAAATTAAAGTTATTTTTGATTTTTATTGTTTAGTTAAAGTTATTAAAAAAATTATTATTTATCGACCTTTCTTTTTATTTTTTTTTTTTTTAAGTTTTTAGTCAGGCTTTTAGTGTCACTAATTGATGCAAATAAAAGATTATTTTATTCCATTTTTCATCCAACGTTTTGGTGGGATTTTTCCACCATCTTCAGGGATTTAAATTTATTGAATCTGGTAACCAACCATAACAACAAAAAATAATAGCATGTTTTTAATAAAAGGATATCTCAACATTTAAAGAATAATATAACTTACATATTAAAGTTTTTTTTTGTTAAATTTTATCGAGCAAAAATAAAAGTTATGTTTTGCTATTTAATTTTGTTTTTGGAAAAAATAAGTTTTTTTTTTTAATTTTATATTTCATTGAGCAAAAATAAGGTATTGTTATTGTTTGATTTTATTTTTTCCAGCAAAAATAAGCTATTTATTTTACTCATCAAGCAAAAATAGTTATTTTTTGATTTTAATTTTTCGAGCAAAAATAAGAAATATTTTTTATTTCAAAAAATTTTTTTATTAATATTATTTCGGTCATATACCTATCAAATATATTTGAGTATATTTAAAAGTCGTTTTCTGATTTTCGATTTTTATTTCAGTTAAAAATAAAAATTATTTGTGATTTATAATAATTTATTTGTAATTATTTATTTATTTTTTTTTTTTTTTCAAAAATGTGTTTTTTTATTTTTATTTTTTCAGATAAAAATAAGTTTTTTAATTTTTATTTTTTAGTTTTGTTTTTTTTTCGAGCCAAAATACAGGGGCCAAATCACCGCATTCGTTATCGAAATTTTTCGATCGTAATCATTTTTTTATTTCCCAAAATAAAATGTTAAGAATAATTTTTCTTTGTCGCAGTTGAAGAATTATGGCCTCTGATTAAGAAAAGCGAATCGTGGTCGAGCGTTTGTCCGTCATCTTCAAATAAACCAAAATATGAAATTTCGATTGACTCCAGATATTTTTGTTTAAATTTTTTCAGGCAAAACTTTTATTTCTGATATTTATTTTAAAACTTTTATTATTTCGAGCAAATATAAAAGTTAAATTTTGGCTTTTATCATAAAAGCCTATTTACTTCGGTTCCAGATTTAAAATGAAAAATTAAATGAAATTCCTGTGCTTAGTTTTGTTGCAATATTACTTTAAATCCTGAGTTTGACACTAAAGCAAATTGACATTTTCTAACGTTTGTAGAATTTTTCTACTTGCACTTATGTGAGATAGACGCAGGTTAAAACCTCACGGCCGCCCTAAGTAGAAAAATTTCATATAGAAACAATCTATTCAATTATCACAATTTTCAATAAATCGCTGATGAAGGCTGAAATGCCAGAAACCGGTCCGATTAAGAATACGGTGTAGTTATGAATTTTTGAAATATATGCTTTCTTCTTCTCTGCCATGCACCATTTAGACTAATTTCTATATTTAAAGTTAATCTCCCTATATTAGGGGTGGGCAACATGCGGCTCTTTGGATGTGAAGCTGAGCCTCTTTAGTTCCATACACAAAAAAAAAAAAAAAAAAAAATTTAAAAATCATTCTGAATCGATTAACGAGGTTAGCCACCGATTTTATCTCTCAGCCACTTTTACTCGCTTTTCACCCCAAATTCACGACAAATGGTTGCAAAAATTTTACTTTATGGTGGATATTAGCGAAATTAAATGAGCTGAATCCAAAACTGCAAGGAAAGCGAAACGCAGCCTATGTTTTAGTAGAAAAATTGGTTTGTTTTGAAGAAAAATTAATTCGTTTTGAAGAAGATATTCAGAGCGGTAAATTACTTAATTTTCAATCTCTAATAGCGCGGTTACATCTAAGCAAAATCTAGTATATACAAGATTTCGAGCGAAATCTAGCTCGTTTTTACTAGATTTCCCATACAAAATCTAGCTCGTTACTAGATTTGTGCAAAGTCTCACAAAATCTAGTCAAACTTGGGCACTACCAAATGATACTACTGTGTTTTTTTAATATTGTAGTAAAGAAATATTCGACTCGTGGAATAGTTTTCCACATTACTACAGTGATGTAAAATATATAAATAGATATTTTTCTTATGAATAGATATTTTTTATTATAAATAGATATTTTTTCTTATGAATAAATAGATGTTTTTTTTTTTTATCAAAAACTCTATTTATGCGAGTACTATTTATTGTTGATAAGAAAAAAATTTGCAGCTCTTAAAAAACTTTGATATATTGTAATTGTAATTTTTGACTCTACCAACTCAAAAGGTTGCCGACCCCTGCCCTATACCTATTTAATTAAAAATCAATCTGATACATAAACCAGTTTGCTCAGGTATTATCAACAGATATTATTATTTTAAACAGTCTTACTCTTACCGCTTCTTTTTCTTTTTCTAGAATAGCATTTTCTCTTTGAAATAATGTAATCATATTATCTTTTTGTTGTAAAGCAGCATTAAGTTGTTCCAATTGTTGATCAAATTGCAATCTTTGTTGTTGCAATTTTAACTCATATTCATCATGATGTTTACTTTTCGTGTCCTCCACCGCATCAACAACTAAGATAGCTTTTTCAGTTAAAGCTGAAAAACTTATAGAGGGAGAGTTTGTCTGAGATGATGTCGAGGTGGTAACACTTGTTGGTATATTGCTAACAAAAACATCAACATTATTACTGACATTGTCTTGTGACGTTGTTTTTGTGACCATTACATTAACCTCCGCCGCCTTGTCTGACACCCCCTCACCAACCAAGAAACCAGACGTTATTGATTTTTGTTTATCTTGTATTTTAGCCAAATTTTCTGTGGAATTTTTATCACACAGTATTGTTGTTGCATTTTCTTTATTTTCAAAAGAATAAGTATATTCTTTTGCGATTTGTTCCATATCTTTATTATTTTTATCTACAGTCTGCTCTTTTAGCCCCTCAACATTGTTTAAATCTGGCGTTAATTGGGTTTTCTCATCGTTTACTATGGAATGTTGTTTTTCTGGAATGTCTTCAGTTGTCACTTTCTTTGTTGAATTTCCAATTTCCATTTTATATAAATTTATTTTCAAATATAGATACACTTTAATTTAACACGATATATTCATATCTTATTTATATAAAAAGTTTATCAATTGCATTTTTTATAAAATAAAAATTTCACCAAATTCTTTGGAGCAGACAACAACAAGGTTTACGCGTCAATTACAAAGCATCTAATTATAATGTAAAATCGGCCGAAACAAAAACAGCTGCTAAGCCAGTGTTGCTCAACGTATGAAAACAGCTGTTTAAATATATGAGGATATTAAAAACAATTTTTTTTACAAATAAACGTAACAAAATATATAAATTTTTGTTTATATGGCTTGTGCTTTAGGAATAGAAGGAAGTGCCAATAAAATTGGTATTGGAATTATCAAAAATGGTGAAGTTTTGGCCAATGTGCGTAAAACCTACATAACACCACCAGGGGAAGGTAGTTCATATAAAATTAACTTTAATGTTTTTTAAAATTTTAAATTCCTTGTTTTCTAGGCTTTCTTCCCAAAGAAACGGCCAAACATCATCGTGAACAGATATTGGGCTTGGTTAAAGCAGCTCTGAAAGAGGCCCAATTAACGGCAGAAGATCTAGATGTTATATGTTACACGAAGGGTCCCGGTATGGCTCCGCCCTTACTAGTTGGTGCTATAGTCGCTCGGACCTTGTCTTTGCTGTGGCAGAAACCATTGGTGGGCGTTAATCATTGCATTGGTCACATTGAGATGGGTCGTTTTATAACAGGAGCCCAAAATCCTATTGTTTTATATGTTAGTGGCGGCAATACCCAGGTTATTGCCTATTCGAACAAACGTTATCGTATCTTTGGTGAAACTATAGACATTGCTGTAGGTAATTGCTTAGATCGTTTTGCTAGAATTATCAAATTGTCTAATGATCCTAGTCCGGGTTATAACATAGAGCAATTGGCCAAGGAAGGCAAACAGTTCGTTAAATTGCCGTACGTAGTAAAAGGTAAGGAGCTAAGAATAAATGTGAAATTATGAAAATTATTTTAACATTGGCTTAATTTCAGAATTATAAATTTGGCCGAAATATTCGCTAAATATATATTTTTTTACAAAAAAAAGCTATATTTGTCCAAACAAAAAAGATCAGAATTTTTAATAAACTTTTTCCTCTGTTAAAACAGGTATGGATGTCAGTTTTTCTGGGTTATTGTCGCATATTGAAGAAATTGCTGACCCTTCGAAAAGACGTAATAAACGTAAAAAACCCGATGAGTCAGAAGATCCGGAATATACCAAAGCTGATCTATGTTATTCTCTGCAAGAGACCATATTTGCCATGTTAGTCGAAATAACCGAAAGAGCTATGGCTCATTGTGAATCAAATGAGGTAAAATTTTCTAGGATTTTTGTTTTATATGTCATGTAATTAAATAATATCTCTTAGGTCCTTATTGTTGGCGGTGTTGGTTGCAATGAACGTCTGCAAGATATAATGCGTATTATGTGTGAAGAACGGAATGGTATATTATTTGCTATCGACGAACGTTATTGTATAGATAACGGTTTAATGATAGCTCATGCTGGTGCAGAAATGTTCAAATCTGGCACTAGAATGAAATTCGAAGACTCATTTGTTACACAAAGATATCGTACAGATGAAGTGTTGGTAACGTGGAGAGATGATTAAGCTAAGCGAGTGTTATTTTTGTTTTTAAATAAAGGATATTGCAAGATTTTTTCAACGAAATTATATGGTCAGGAATAAATAAATACTGCAGGTAAAATCGGGTAACTTTTATTTTTGTTATTATATATTGTTATATATTTATTACTCTTTCTATTAACTAACACAACTTATGATTTTGATATTCTACTCATTTAATTCCTTTTCAATACCTGTCCAATAACGTTTCATTTCTAAAGGAAACAAACGTTTTCCTTCTATTATATAAACTGCTCCATTTTCATCCTTTTCCAAAGCATTTAAAATGCAACGTGAAACATCAGCAGCACTTTGTTTATTTAAACGATCTAATATCTGATATGAATGATCATCCATATCGGGAAATAGCATTTTTTCCGTAAAATTTGTAAACATATCTGTTATTGTGGCTCCTGGACAAACAGTGATAAATTTAACACCACACCGAGCATAATGGTAATCTTTCTGCAATATTAATAGAATCAAAATGCAATCAATGTCTGTACTCAATAAAGTAGTTAAAAGAAAACTTACTCCCATGCAGCGAGTAAAATTTATAATGCCCGCCTTAGTAGCAGCATATACAGGAATCAAAAACATCGGATCTAATCCAACCACAGATGACATATTACATATAATGCCTCCATTGCCACCATGTTCAGTACTCATTGCTTTCATGGCGTTTAAACTGGAATTAATTATGCCACCCAAGTTCACCAGTAAAGTACGTTCTATGTTTTTATCGTTAAACACACCAGCCACATTTACAACGATATCCAACTTTCCAAATGTTTTTAATATTTCTTCATAGGCGGCTTCGATGCCTTTTTGATTTGATACATCCATTTTGATTAATATTAAGCCTTGTGTAGGAAAAGCAGCTCTAAAACAGATAATATCTTCCACATTATCCTGTATATCGATTATGGCCACATTCTTTAAGTAAAACACTTCACTTTAGCGATATTTAAGATCGAATCAATAACCACTACTTTCAACTTACATTTGCTTCATTCACCAATAATTGTTTGACCACTTGTAAGCCTATGCCATTGGCTCCTCCTGTTACTACGACATTCTTGCCCTTGAAAGACATTTTTTTTTTTAATTCTTTTGTATAAATTTTAACTTAAATGAGGCTCTTTATTGTGTTCTACTATTCAAAATTTTTTAATGGTAATACATACACTTTGCTTTTTATTGTCTGGTGTTGAATGTGGTTGGTTTGATCGTATCGATAGAGCTTATATACCTTTTCCATAGTTGTTATATGATCTTTTTCATATTGGTTTTCTATAGTCCATTAATTTTTTTTATTGTATTACATAAATTTAACATTATCCAACAACACTGCACTTTGTGGGATGTTGATATTGATTTCAATATTTTTTTTTTCTTCTGTTAACTAATAATCAATCAAGTGTGTACCTTCAATTCTGCATAGAAATAATTGTTTTGCGAATGATATTTAGTAACAGTTACACTTAGCCCTGATATACTAAAATTGTTTTTTTGATGTGTAAACATCTATACGGGCAGGGCGGTAAAAATCTATGTCACAATACAATCACAAAAACAGCGTTAGACGTAAACAAAATCGGTGCGACTTATGATTGTATTGGTGAAAAAAATTATGATATCTAATAACCTTTTTGAAAATTAAAAATTAAAATTAAAAATTGAAAATTAAAATTAAAAAGGAAAAATTCAAAATTTTAGTTTCATTCTTTAGTTTCTTACTTGTTTTTTTTTTTATTATTTTTGTTTGTTTGTACTAAATAAAATTATTTTAAAATTTCCTTTTTTTAATATTAATAATTTGTAGCCAAGAATCATTCGAATTTTTTTTTTGAATTATAAGAATCAAACTTTGAATATTATTATGATGCCGGCTGCGTTAAATAATTACTTTCATTGGTGTTCTATGAAGTACTTAGGGGTTTTCTACTCTAGTAAAAGAAAAATAATGAAATTTTTCAAATAGTAATTAATTAATATGTAAAGGTAAATTTTTAGTTCCCTTTTTAAACAATATGCGGGCACGGAGGAGTGTGAAAATTGGCATAGTTATAGAGAACGATAAAATTTATGTTTAATCTGTCTTAAAAATATATTAAATTAAATAAAATAAAATAAAATATTTAGAATAATTCGTTACACCCTGTTAATGCGAATGATTTAAATTAATTCTTAAGGAATTCTTTAATTCTTTTTAAGGATCATTGTTTTTTATAATTGAAATTGGCCAACAAGAAAACCAATTAACTTTAAATTTAATTGGCATTCGGATTTAATGTTTCAGTATCGGCTGCAATTTGAAAGTGGCAGCCGTAGCTAATTCTGGATCGAAGGTATCAAAAATTCGGCAGAGCCAAATTTAATACTCCTACTTGTTTTTTTTCTAAACTCACAAAATAATTTTCATAAAAGAATTTTTTGACATTACTTATAACCGTTCTGTCCGTGCGGAGTTGCATGTCTTCCATCGGACGCGTCCTCAGGTGGCGGACAGAGGGATGACCGGTAGATATACAGGGTAAGTGGGAAATAAAATACCACTCGCGGACCACAACATGCACCTAAATCCATGTAATGTCTGTTTCAGAATGAACGGTTCATGGTAGGCGTCTGTTCCTCTAGTAGAGGCGGCCTTACATAAGAACAGTAAGCCTGGATACTCAGCTAGCAGCCCTAGCATCAGGATCGGGTGCGGCAGGCTAATCATCTGCTTACCCTAAATCTAAATGATTACAGACCCCACAACAGAAAATGAATATGAACGATTGGACCAAAAGATGACGACCTTTAGCATGAAGTACGGATCACGAATAGGAACATGGAATGTCCGGACTCTTCTAGAACCCTCCAAACTGGCACAGCTTTGCAGGGAGTTTAATAGATACAACCTGTTAGTTCTCGGTATCAGTGAATGCAGATGGCCAAACTCTGGGGAAATCGTTGCTCCAAATGGTTGCAGATTTATTTTCTCTGGTAAAACCACAGGTGGTAGGCGGGAAGGTGGGGTAGGCTTCCTACTGTCAAAATCCGCTTATGCTTTACTATTAGATTGGAAATGCCACTCAGAGAGAATTATATCTATTAGACTTCAAACAAGAGCCCGAAATGTGACCATTTTAGAATGTTATGCACCCACAGAAGTCTCGGAACACGCTGCGAAGGATGAATTCTATAGCAGTCTATCGCGAGCCATCGACAGCATCAACAGGGGGTGACATTCTGATCGTTATGGGTGACTTTAACGCACAACTATGCTCAGACAACAGAGGCATGGAGAACATAATGGGTCGACATGGTGTGGGATCAACAATCACTGAAAATGGAGACTTATTTACAGAGATGTGTTCTAAAAACAACCCATGCATAGGTGGAACCATCTTCCCCCACAAACGAATACACAAGGTCACCGCACCGAGAATCAAATTGACCACATTGCCATCAGCCGCAAATGGTGTGGTTCCTTATAAAATGTGTGGTACAAAAGGGGTGCAGACATTGCAAGCGATCACTACCTGGTAATAGCAATGATCCGCCTAAAAATTGCAGCTATTATTGACAAAAAACCCATCCAGTAGAATGAGGCGTATTGATGTGGATAAGCTCCAGAACCCCACTACCAAAGCCAGTTATATAGAGGCACTGCAGAGCGTTTCCCGAAACAGAGATCCTGCCAATAGCGCGGACTGGACAGAAATAAGAAAAGCATACATGGAGGCAGCAGAACAAAATATAGGCTACCGAGACCACGCTCGGAAAAACTGGATTTCAGACGCCACTTGGAAAGATATAAACGAGAGGAAAAGCCTCAAAAATAAACTTAACAACTCAAAAACAAGAGCTGCCAAACAGGAGTGACAAAATAAGTACAAGGGCGGAGAACGCACGGTCAAGAAAAGCGCAAGGAAGGACAAGCGCGTGTGGATAAATAAAAAAGCATCAGACGCACAAGCAGCCGCTGCCACGAATCGCAGTAGAGACCTTTATAAACATGCTAGAGAACTATCAGGCAAGCAAATGGTGGCATCCAGACCACTCTTAGACGGGAACGGCGTGCTTACCTCATCGAAACAGAAGCAACTTCAAATCTGGACTGAGTATTACTCAAAAATGCTGTCAGTTATGCCGCCTGCTTCTCAACAACTATGTGACTGCAGCAACCATGCAGTCACCGAAGAGATGGACATACAATGTCGAAACAATAAAGCACCTGGGCCAGATAATGTACCTCCAGAACTATTAACAGCTGACCCTGAAACGAGCGCGCATATAATACTCCCAGTTATAGAACACTTTTGGGAAAATGAGTCCCTTCCCAGTATATTGAAGGATGGCATCTTAATCAAGCTCCCTAAGAAGGGCAACTTAGCGGATTGCAAAAATTAGAGAGGCTTATCACTTTTGAATGTCGTGTTGAAACTAATATCGCATATTGTGGCCACGCGGATTGTCGAAAAATTGGAACCACTACTACACTACACGCAGATCATGCATTGATTATGTGAACAGCCTGCGCGTGATTGTTTACCTAGGATTTATTGACTTCGAAAGAGCATTCGACACCATACACCATGGCGCAATCTGGTGCGCACTGGAGTGCAAAGGCGTCCCGAGAAAGTTGATTAACCTTGTTAAGGCCTTGTATGATAATGACTTCTATACGAAGGTCAACTGAGCGACAAAATCAACATTCTTGCAGGAGTAAGACAAGACTGTGTGTTTTCCCCACCTGCTTTTTAACATCGTTTTGGGCGTAATAATGAACAACGCAATGAGAGGTTCCTGCGGAATAAAATGGGGAATGCAGGGAAGCCTGCTCGACCTCGATTATGCGGATGACATTTGCCTGCTCACTCACAAACATACACATTTGGCGGAAAATCTACATGCTATTCATGCATACGCAGCTAGAGCTGGATTAAAAATAAATGTTGGTAAAACAAAGATGATGTCCATCAACACAATGCCGCCCCCAAGTATCACTATAGATGGAAAAGTAGTTGAAACGGTCAACTCGTTCATGTATCTCGGCAGCATCATAAATGACAACGGAGGAACCAAAGAGGATATACTACAAGAAAGGACGTGTAGCTTTTGGAGCATTGGACAATGTGTGGCGGTCTCGGTTCATCTCCAGAGGGACGAATCTGCGGATTTTTAACTCAAACGTCAAGTCCGTCATTCTTTATGGCTGTGAAACGTGGGACGTAGCGTTGACTGAGCTAAAGGCACTGCAAGTCTTCACGAACACGTGCCTACTTAGAATCATGAGGAGATTTTGGCCGAATGTAATATCTAATGCAGAGCTAAGGAGATTGGCTAAGCAGAAACCTGTAAGCCAGAAACTAAAAGAGCGCAAATGGAAATGGATAGGCCATACCTTAAGAAAACCAAGAGACTATATTGCCAGACAGGCACTGGAGTGGAACCCGCAAGGGAGTCGTAGAAGAGGTAGGCCTGCAAACACCTGAGGAAGATCTGTGGAGACGGAAGCAGCGAGAATGGGACGAAGCTGGAGTGAAAATAAATATTTGACATTAAATAGATCTGAATTTAATAATTTTGTTGTGGCCCTATGTTCCTCTCAGGAATAAATAGGTTATATATATAGGTTATATATAGGTTATATATATAACCGTTACGGTCCCTGGTTTGTATATGATTTTGTAAAAAATAAGTGACTACCAAATATGGTGAGGCTCAGTCATTTGTTTGGCCTAATCCCCATATAAATATAGCATCTGATTGAACTTTTTCATATCTACAGGCAAAAAAGTTAATAACAATGCCAAACAAAATTTATGGTTATTTTCTATATCCAATTAGTTGGACCTGAGACCCCCCTCTTAATTCATGGTATAGGGCTCTATTTATTTATTATTTTATCAATCATAAGAATAAATTCTAGGATCAATGAGGAATTTGTGAGCACTAGCTGCCTAGGCTATCGGTTCATTATAATAAATATTCAATGATGTCAATGATTACAATAGTTCAGATTTTTTAAATTCTTAGTTTAGTTTCTTTAGTAAAGTAATAGATTTTGTTTATATTAGTGACGGATGGATCACGAAGTAGACTAAATGCTGGCTTGTTGTTGGATAAAGACGGACACTCATATAGAACGTGTTTGATAGAGAGGGTGCTATTACATATATGGCAAATCGGGGTCGTTGTTTTCTTTATTAAGGGTTAATGAGAGAAAATTGCGTGAACGAGTTGAAGTCTCCAAAAAAACTATTATTTTATTGGGCTATAAATTTCTTACTTGTTTGTTATTGTTTTTGTTATTTATTTTATTGTAAAAAAACACAAATAATTTCTCATAATTTTCGAAATAAATTGATATTTTGGAGTGGGCTTCATGGTGCATACTTATTTTTGTGATACACTGTATGTTGCCATTGTAGTCTACACCATCTCTAATTGAAATTGAGAAAATTCCAAATGAAATTGAGATTTTTCTATTTGTAGTTGAGAGAATTCCAAATGAAATTGAGATTTTTCAATTTAAATTGAGAAAATTCCAAATGAAATTTCGATTTTCCATTTGAAGTTTGGAAACTTCCAAATGAATTTAATATTTTCCATTTGAAATTGAGAAAATTTCAATTGAAATTGAGATTTTCCATTTGAATTTCAAATGGAGTAATGGAGAAATTTTCATTTGGAATTCAGAAAATTACAAATTTTTTTTTTTTTTTTTTTTTTGTAACTCATCTTTATTTATTGAATCTTCACATAGGTTTGTGAACCAACAATAAGTTATTCAAATCTTAAAACTAAAACTTAAATATTAAATCCAGCCAGTGCCAGACAAAATTTCATTTATTCTATATACATATGTAATCTAATGATAAAAAAAAAAAATTGTATCAATCCATTTTTCATCCAATGAGATCAGCATTCTCCCTTCTTCTTAAGCGTTGGTGGATACGATTGTTGATTAAGTTACGTGCTAGAGGATTCGGGTAATACTCTAGCTTTTCCAAATAATTTGCACTATACTAGAGAAACATTTAAGTCTCTGTGCAAATGTGAGTTTCTCACGTACCATGGTGCGCCTGTAATCATTCTCTGTAAAAGAAGATGTGCTGTTGAGTGGTTTTCGTGTACGCTTAAAATTGCAGTATCATCCGCAAAAGTCGACGTAAGTGTGTTTTCATTTGTTGGCATGTCTGATGTGTAAAGAATGTACATAAGCGGGCCCAAGATACTACCTTGTGGTACACCAGCATGAATTGTCTGTGGAGGGCGCACAAAATTTAACTTTATAGAAGATTCCCTCGTGCTCGGTCGAAGTCTTGCGAGACGTCTATAAAAAGTGCAGAGCAGTACTTTTTCTCTTCAAAAGGTCTTCTTATGGCACTTACAATTCTATGAACTTGCTCAGTGGTGCTGTGTTTTCGTCTGAAACCAAATTGATGTGCTGGAATGACATTATTTTGATCTACGGATATTGTAAGTTTATTTACCAAAATTCTCTCGAATAATTTTGACAAGTTGGACAGTAAACTTATTGGTCTATACGAATCGACCTTTATGTGATCTTTACCTGGTTTAGGTATCATTGTAACGAGTGAAACTTTCCATTTTGGGGGAAAATGTTCAAGGCGTATTATAGCATTAAAAATAAACAGAATTATTCTTAATGCTATTCGGGGTAACTCCAAAAGCATTTTATTACTGATCCTATCGATCCCCGATGCTTTTTTGGGGTTTAAATTAACAATAGCCTTTTCGACCTCTCGAATCTCAAAACGAAGGGACACTGCTCTATGTTGTGAAGCAACAGGTGGCAACTCATCAATAGAACTAGGGGTTATATTTGGAGTAAAAACTTTTTTTAGATGTTCCACAAATAGATCTCCCTTCTATTTGTCATTCCTAGCTCATCCTCCACTTTCCTTTCTTCGAGGAGGCTTACATACAGAAGGTCTTTTAAGATTTTTTGTAGCACGCCACAAAGAGTAATCAGTTTTTTCTGTTGGATCCAGTTTTTCAAGATAACTATTCAAATTAGCATTTCTTTGTGTTTCAAGCAGTTTCCGTAGGTTTTTCGTGCATTCTTTCAATTGTTGCTTAAGTTGAGGAAATCTGTGCAGTTGCCACTCTCTTCGAATTCTTCTTTTTTCACCTAATAGCCTTTCAACATCTACAGAAGTAGTTCTATATAGTCTGGTGTGACGAGGAGGTTTAGGTTGAGCAGCTAGTTTGAGATTTTGTTCGAAGTTAACAATCGAGAGGTCAATATCATCTGGTGTTCTTAGCGGAAAGCTTTCTGTGCAATGGGTACAAAGAAACTTTTTGTATTTTAGCCAATCAATATTGCTTGAAAGCGTTAAATCACCAGATGGGGACACAATTTTTTGGGGGTTCGAAATAGTAACAATAACGGGTGTGTGGTTAGACGAGAGTTCCAATGAATATTCTACATGCACAATTTCTTTTGCGATGTTCTTCGTTAATCCGAAATCGATCAAATCGGGTATTTTTTGCCCATCTGTTGGCCAGTACGTTGGCTCTACGCTTGAGACCACATCCGTACCCATTTTAGAAATTGTGTTGAACAAAACACGACCCTTCGGGGAAATAAGCCGTGACCCCCAGAATGTATGCTTGGCATTGAAATCGCCAGCAACTATGAAACGAGGGCCTAGTGATTTAAAAAAAACTTGTATATTGATTTTCTGATATAGAAAACCTTGGGGGAGAATATTTGATGAAATCACTAGGCTGTTTCCAAGTTCTTCAAAGCAAATAGTAGTAGCTTGAAGGTAGTTTTCACAATAATCACACATTAAATAATGTCTTAATCTGGATTTAATTAGGATAGCTGAGCCACCACATGCTCTTCCTCTTGGATCCTTAGTATCATACAAAGTGTATCCGCGCAGTGAAAAGTGACTCCTACGGGTCAAGTGAGTTTCAGAGACAAGCAAAATATCTATTTGATTGTCTCTAAGAAACTGATCTAGTTCGTCTTTATGTTGGCTTAAGCCGTTTGCGTTCCAGAAACATATTTTCAAGCAATTCATGGTTTACTCAGCATAGCTTGCAATATCATGGATTGCATTTTCAAATTGAGATCTTTCATTTGGAATTGAGTATTTTCCCTTGCAATTGAGAAAATTACAAATGAAATGGAAAAAATAACAAACGATTTTTTAATTTTTTGGTAAAGACTAAATTACAAATTTTTATTGAAAATTTATGAAAAAATTAAATGCTAGTTTCCAACTTGCATATCCGCCTTTGTAAAGCTGTTTGGTGAGGGGTTGTTGCATGATGAATGTCTCTACTGCAATTTTGAAATGTTATATTCCTTTGGAATCATCTCTTCTGCTTTCTAGCATTATGAAGCTTTGTTCTCCATGTTTGATTTCACATGGCTTTTGATTTTGGACCAAATATTTTTAATTGGGTTCAACATAGTAGGGGCTCATTCTAAGCAGAGTAGTAGGAGATGTTCCAAGCACTTGCTCCAGTCTGCTATGACACGGGGCATTACCGCAGACTTAAACGAGCTCAGATAACGTGTTACCGGTTTCGTCCCATTTCGGACACGGTCTTGCTCACAGTACTTCTTGTGCAATGTTATTTTCTCAGTTTAAAATGGAATTTTTTAATTTCCTTATTAATTTCGTGATTTCACTTGTAATTTTCTCAATTTCAAATACAGGCCAATTCTAAACAAAAATTCCGCATGAAATATCTCACTTCTCCCTTTTCCCCTATTATGAATAAAAATTCCTTCGGAAAAAAAATTCGATGGGAAAAAAGTAGTTATTCTCAATGCACTTGATTTTAGTTTTTTTCCTCAAAAAATTTCCCTTGCAAAACAGACGGGAGTTTACATAAAAATGTAAAAAGTATTTTGATAAAACAAAATTGAAATAAAAAAAATTAATATTTTATTGTTCTTGTAGGTTGAAGACCACAAATAAAGTACAACTTCAACTTTTGTTAACTTTAATGAAATCCAGTTCAGGCATAATTTTTCTTTAAAATAAATTTATATTCGTTTGCACACACAAAAATAAATAGAAAATTGACTGTCAATAAGCAAAACAACTGGCTTCGAAATTCAATGATGCCACTTATTCATTTTTTTGTTCACGCGGAATTTATAATTGGAGAATTTTTTTCTCGAGAAAAGTATTTTCCGTGAGAATGAAATTCCTTGAGAATATTCGTAATTGGTCTGATAAAAAACCTCAATTTCATTTGGAATTTTCTTTATTACAAATTGGAAAATCTCAATTTCAATTGGAATTTTCTCAATTTCATTTGAAAAGTTCTCAATTTCAATTGGAAATGGTGTAGTTGTTAAAATATTTTAAAATCCAGAAAAATTGGTCGTTACGCCTTTCTTTTTCAAGAATCATTTGTAAATGGCCAAATAGTATTAGAAAATTAATATTTTTAAAATCAAAAAAAGACGTAGGGGTCTTCCCTCTTCGTCTAAAGCCCTAAACACATTCACTGCGAGTTGCGAGTGCGAGTAAATATAAACTTTTTGCATGCGAGAATTTTGCTATTGTGCTTTTACAAAATCATCAAAATGCTTTTTACAAATTTTACAATTTTTCAAATCTACAAGCAAAACAACTTACAATAAATACACACTGATTCTCCTATCATATGTTCATAAATACAGCTAATTCTCCTGTCATCTGATTTTTCTCGCACAGAAAATAGAATCAATTCTATTTCCCTTGCGAATGTTTTTACAACCTAAGTTGTCAACGCCACACAAAAAAGCTTTACCCTCGATCTCGCTTCCACATTAGAAAAAATCATACTGTCTCATTCTCGTTTTTTCTCACACTCGCAACTCGCAGTGAATGTGTTTAGAGCTTAAATGAGCCTAATTAAGCCTTTTCGGAGACAAAATTTTAACTGGGTAAATAATCTGATTAACTTAAATTATGCTTTAATTAGTTACTTAAATTTTTTTATATTTCGACCTATTATTGCATTCCTGACAAAACACAGTATTAGTACACACATTTTATTTCGAATCTAGTTTATAAGATTTATTGAGTTCTACAAATATTAATACGTTTTAAAAATGTTCCAAGAGTTCAAAATTTTTTATAAAAAATGGGAAAATTTGAACTATTATTTTATGTAAAAATTAAAAAAAAAAATAATTCAAAAATAACATCACAATTTATTTAATGAAGAAACGAATTAGCTAAAAAATTTATAAAACTAAACACACTATTTAAATACAATATAAAAATTTGCATATTTGTTATAGTATTAATTGCAAACTGTCTGAAAAAATTAAGTTAAACTTAAAAAAAGAAATTGTTTGTATTTAAACATAAAAAGTTAGCTTTTATTGCTTTAATCTTCAATAAAGGGGAAGGAATTACACAGACCGCAAAATTTGCCTGGTCTTACTTGACTAATTTATGAGGCTTAAATATATTTTGTATTGGTATTGAATAAATACGTAAAATTTAAAAATATAAAAGTTTTATTTTATTATTATTATTATTTTATGAAAAATTTAAATTTAATTTGCGCCAGTATAAGTATCCTTATTTTGATAGCCAGACACATAACCGGAAGCATCGACTAAATTTTTGCGACCCGCTATACCTTTACCCTTACCGGTGGCATCGAAACGTTCCTTGTGAGAACCAGTATATTTGCTGGTATCCGTTAGACGATCAACAGCGGCCGAAGCTTTGCCAGCCTAAAATGAAAAGATTTTTTGTTTTACGATATATAAAATCTTTAGCATAAATTTTCAAATGTGACTTACCGATACCGATAATACACCGGGAGCTCCACATGAGGCCATTTTTTCTTTAATTTCTGACAATTCAACTCTTCTGGTTTTAGCCAAATCTTCTAAGAATTTATTGTAATCAGCAGCTGAGATCTTCATAGACTTGAATTTCTTGAAATGAATGCCAGTATCGGTGGTAGTAATTTTCTTATCGATAACTTTGGCCTGTTTCATCCATTTGTCACTTTGTGACAAAGTAATCGTTTTGCCATCGGACTTTGAATCGCCAAATTTGGAGAAAGCTTTAAATTGATCGAGAAATGTTACTTTGGGTTCTTCCAAAGCCATTTCAGCTAATTCTGCGGTGGGTGGAGCTGAATTGGGAGTGGCACTGCCATTGGTAGTTTCGTCAGACATAGTGTTTCTTAAACGAGACGGTAAAGTAAAAATATTGTAAAAATTAAAATTAACCAAATAGAAATTTTCGCACAGGGCTAGTCAAAGTTTTGGAGTGATTTTTGAAATGGTGAATTGTTTGTTGAAGATATAAAAAAAATTATTTTGGAAATATATAATTGTAGACCCCCCAATTTTCCTAAATTCTCAGATAGTTTCCATAAATTTTTAGTTTTCCAACATTTTTTTTATGACCGTTCTAGATCTATTTCTTTCACCACCGGTTCCATAAGCTAGACTTCGAAACTTATTCCTCGTAATGATTGATGAAATAGAAGTACGTGCTAAAATTATAAAATATTTTTAACAAAATCCGACTTGGTCCTATGAAAAGAAGTCAAAGAATCAAAGATCTGCATTCAAACTATTTCCAATATAATTAGAAAGTATCAGGAGAATTTGAACATTGATAAGAAACCTGTTTCGGGAAGAAAGAAAAGTTCATATGATGTTTTTAAGGCCAAGAAAATAGAAAGCATGTCCAGTTAGCTTGGTATTCGGACTAAATGGTGTTGAAGCCAATGCAGATTGGAAAACACACAAAGTAAAAAATTTCCACACAGAAACGCCATAAAAAAATTTAGAGGCCAAAAACAGAGCAGGGAAATTGAAGTCATGTTTCATTAAAAAATACTGCTGCTGCTTAATGGACGTCGAAACGTATGTACAGTAGAGTTTTCCTTAAAAATGAAAATGCGATTTTGAGGAGTGTCGGGGTCCAGTTTGTTTCCTTTCTATTCAAAACTAATAAATGTGAAGTTTGGGGACAATCGCACAAAGAAAAGTCGCGCTGGAAATCGATTGAAAATTTCAAGTGTGTTTATATGGGGAAAATATGAAATTTTTTTTCAGATTTTACGAAAATTTCGCTCTACAGTTTAATTTTCTCGACAAAGTGTTATATGAATTGATATTGGTACTAAACTAGCTGTTTTTAACCGGTCTTGGCCGGGACCCAAAGGACTTTGAATTGAAAAATGATTCACTATGCTTACCAGGCGCTGAGTACTTAGTGCCCAATGAACAAATTCCTCAAAAAAATAAACTTTCTCCCCAAAAATTTGTATGGGATTGGGGAATTTGTTCATAATGAAAAAAATTCCCCAATGTTTACGTTTTTTGGGGAGTAAATTCATTTTTTATTTCAATTTAAAATTTTTAGATTTTTTAATTTAGAAGTTTTTTTAAAAGACGTTACAACAAAAATACTTCAAAAATAAGCTGCGAAACCGCTTGAAGTGTATTTATTTTGTAAACATCAAATATAACGGAATCGTTTGCAAATTAAAGGAATCAGAAGTTTTAAAAATTGAATATGTCATTATCATTGAGCAGTGATGTCAAATTTACATAAGTTTCAAAAATAGAAAATGAATGCGACGTTTAAAATTGTGCCGCAAAGTTGCTTTAAGCAGCTGTTTATAGTATATGTATGGCCTATTTTGAGCAACAGGTAATTATTGCACATACGTAGATAAAATTTATCGTAAGACTTTTCACTGAGCTGTGCTCCGCGAGCGAGTCGCGTCCGCGTCCGCGCGTTTGGCAGCTACGCGTCCGCGACCCGCTTCTGCTCGTTTCTCAGCCACACCAGTGCTGCCGCGCAGTTGTTGTCAACTTATTGTAATTGCCAAATTGCATTTTCAGATCGTTCCGATATTTTAGCTAAGCTCTGTTCCGCAAGCTCGTCGCGTCGCGTCCGTGAGCCGCTTCCGCGCGTTAGGCCGTGCTGCCACGCAGTTGTCGTCAACTTATTTTAATCGCCAAAATATATTTTTCAGATCATTCCGATGTTTTAGCTAAGCTGTGTTCCGCGAGCGCGTCAGCGCCCCGATTCCACGCACCGAAATGATGTTATTGAAAAGAATACAGATATTAAATAAATTTGTTGTAGGACAGATATTGAGAGCAGTATGGGGAATTTGTTCATTTCTTTCGGGGACATTTTTTTAAAATTTTTGGAATTTGTTCATCGTGAAGTTATTCCCCAATTTTTTGGGGAATAAGTTATTTTTTTTTTTGGAATTTATTCATTGGGGACTAAGTACTCGGTGCCTGCTTACCATTACAACTAACCATGATTATTCATGGAGTATTATGTCTAAAAGTTACGAATTTTAGTTATCCTAGAGCTTTGTGATATGCAACATTTCTGGTTTTTCCTTCTGGTGCATATACGAAAATATTATACTCTGGAGCAGGCGACATAAAATTGTCTATGTGAAAAACAGTCGTTTAAGGAGTTTCAGATTCCCTGGATTCAGTTTGTCTTAGCCGCTGGATTTCTAGACGAACTTGAGTAGATTCAGGCATTTCCGCCTCTCTTAACAAAGCCTGCTGTGCTGCGTTCCGCGAGCGCGTCGAAATGATGCTATTGAAAAGAATACAGATTTTAAATTCGTATATTGCTGGACTGGTATTGAGATCAGTATGCAAGTTTTCACTTAAATAAATATTTTACAAAATTCATTAAATATGTAAAACTTTAAGAACGAATTTGTGGAGTAAGTTCATTTTTTATTTCGTTTTTAAAAAATGGGAAATTTGTTCGTTTCTGTTGGGGACCTTTTTTTAAATTTGGGAAATTTGTTCATCGTGAAGTTATTCCCGGTGTACCAAATTTCAGAGAAATCCGTTGAAAAATACAAATTTGTATATCGAACAAATGTACCAAAAAACAGAAAATGAGTTTTATAAAAAAAGGTCAGAAAGATATATAATCTGACCTTCGCTGGAGTACAGAAATCACGTGTACCAAATTTCAGAGAAGGCCGCTGAAAAATAAAAGCTAGTATAGCAGTCAAACAAAGAAACAAATAAAAGGAAAAAAAAATTAATTTTATATACATAGAAGTAGGCGCAAAATTACGCGTGGCCGGTAAGAAGCATATGGCGACGTTGCTTGGAGTGCAAAGATTGTGCGTACCAAATTTCAGAGAAATCCGTTGAAAAATAAAAATTTGTATAGCGAACAAGTATACCAAAAACAGAAAATAAATTGTATATAAAAAGTGGGCGTAAAAATGGGCGTGGCCGGTAAGAATCATATGGCGACCTCTCCTGGGGTACAGGGATCGTATGTACCAAATTTTAGAGAAATCCGTTGAAAAATAAAAATTTTTATAGCAAACAAATATACCAAAAACAGAATATAAATTTTGTATAAAAAATGGGCGTAAATGTAGGCGTGGCCGCAAGAATCACATGGTGACCTTGCCGTGGTGCAGAGGTTGTACAGCGAACAATTATACCAATAAACAGAAAATGATTTGTATACAAAAAGTGGACGTAAAAGTAGGCGTGGCCGGTAAGAATCTTATGGCGAGCTTTCCTGGAGTACAGAGAACGTGTGTACCAAATTTCAGAGAAATCCGTTGAAAAATAAAAATTTGTATAGCGGTCAAACAAACAAACAAACAGAAAATGAATTTTATATATGTGACCTTCTCCGAGAAGAGAGACCTAGTGTGTGAAAATTAAGTTTTGAGAAAAAAACACATTTAAAGTTTCTACACCCTTTTAGGTACCAGAATCCACCGTTTCTGACACAACCCGTTTTTTGACACACTAGGTCCCTTTTCTCGGAGAAGGTCACATATATAGATTATCTCTTTTAAAAGCTATATAACTTCAAAATCGAAAAAAATTTTGCCAAGAAATTGCAAATGCCCCAGACCACTTTTGTGCCAAAAAAAAAACTAGGTCATGAAATTTGATGGCATTTTTTTTAACTTTAAGAAATTGATTAAAACAAAATTTTTTTTGTCTCTATACCTATAAGTACTCAGATATGAAGTATTGTTTTATTACCACGTTGTTAACCTAGTGCGCATTGAGACCGAAAATCTAAATTTTTTTGATAAAATTTTGAAAACTCTTTTTCAAGTTTAAAAAAATTTTCTTAAACAAAATTTAAAAAAGGATCTGGTACTTTTAGGTTTTGTTAAATACATATTAGAGATTAACTGTGTGAATTTTGAGGTAAATTCCTGTGTCAGATTTTTTTGACAAAGATTTTATTTTTGCGGATTTTGAGAAAAATGGGATTTTTGTGAAATATTCAGTATATTTAATCTCTCTGAATTCTTTATATCAAAAATTAATCAGTTCGTTTCTTTTAAATACTATATTTTATCTTAATAGCCTAGGGTTTTGGAAAAAATAATATGATCCCATTAACCCTTTTGGAATTGAGGTCACATATGACCCCAAGCTAATAAAATATAATTTATTCAAAAAATTCAAATATTTTGTAAGTGATGTTGAGTTTTTAGATGTGACGCTTAAAATATAATAACCAATTGCAGGCAATTGCACCAAAGTGAAAGATCCTTTTTTTAAATTTTGTTTTTAATCGAAAAATTTTCCCATTTTCGGTCTCAATGCGCAATAGGTAAACAACGTGGTAATAAAACAATACTTCATTATCTGAGTACTTATAGGTATAGAGACAAAAAAAAATGTTGGCTTTAATCAATTTCTTAAAGTTGAAAAAATTCCATCAAATTTCATTACCTAGTATTTTTTTGGCACAAGAGTGGTCTGGGGCATTTTCTATTTCTTGGTGAGTTTTCATTCGATTCGAAGTTATATAGCTTTTAAAAGAGATATTTAGCACTAATTGTCGAAAAAATTAAACTGTAGAACGAAATATTCGTAAAATCTGAAAAAAAGCTCATATTTTCCCCATATAAACACACTTGAAATTTTCAATCGATTTCCGGCGCGACTTTTCTTTGTCCCGATTGTCTCCAAACTTCACATTTATTGGTTTTAATTAGAAAGGAAACAAATTGGACCCCGACACTACCCAAAATCACAATTTGAAGAATCTCCATATAACGTAGGGTCACTCTAATGTACAGCTTCCGGGTCAATATTGCTCGAGGAAATATTGAAGATAAGTTTAGGAACAAAAAGTAGGCGAAACTTAAAAAAAGAGTTTATAAATACCGTAATTTATATTTAGGAGTGTTTGTAAAAAAGACTCCTTCCTTTCTTAAGTCAACACATCCTGTCACTAAAGCTCTTGAGTAGAACAAGAACAAAAATGTGGTTTTTGTACCAATGGAGGCAAATCCTAGAAACTATGTGGAGCTTAGACCAGTGCAGAGTTACTGGATTCTTGTGCAAAAGACCAAAATGTGAAAGCTTTTAAAGGGAGATGGACTACCTGTTCACAGAAACCACTATAAAATCCTAACGGATGGGCTTCCGCATAAGGTCCGTGAGTTCATAAGTTGGAACCATATAAGTTCTAATTCGGAGAAAAACAACCGGTTGATAAAGAGACAATCTAAAGCGAAAATTTTAAAAAATAACAAATAACTGTGCCGTAACTTATTCCAGAACTAGTTGAAGAAACAAAACGCTTTTTAAAGAAATACAAAGAAGATATTGTTATTACAAAATCGGACAAAGGAAACAAAACAGTTATTATGTAAAAAAAAGATTATGAAGAAAGTATGAAAAAATTACTGGACGATAAATCTACATATAAAACGATTCGAGAAGACCCAACACGAAAACTACAACGAACCAACAACAAACTAGTAATGGATTTATATAAAGAACAATACATTTCAAAACATGAGAAAATAATATTAACATCTAATGCAGCTACAGCTCCTAGATTATATGGGCTACCGAAGATTCATAAACCGAATATGCCACTACGACCTATATCGTCTGTAGAAGTCCCGTGCTACAGTTTTTCAAAATATATAGGAGGAATTTTAAAAAACATATTAGAAAAATATAATATCAGGAACTCTCTACAACTAAAAGATAGATTAGATGAAATAAGTCTGGACGAGGACGAAATACTAATATCTTTAGACGTGGTATCGTTATTTACCAACATACCTATACATTTAGCGATAAAAAACATTATGACACAGTGGAATACCCTAAGTAAATATACGAAGATTCCCAGAATGCAATTCTTAAAAATAGTACAATTTTGCTTGAACGATAATAACTATTTTATGTATAGCAGAACATTTTACCATCAAACTTACGGCATGCCGATGGGCAACCCATTGTCACCAACCATAGCAGACGTCGTACTTGACACATTGCTAGAACAGGCCACAGAGGATTTGCGGAAAGAAAACGTTCAAATAAAAATAATAAAATACGTAGATGATTTATGTGCAATTATTAAAAAGAAAGATGAAAAACAAATTCTAAAGACATTCAATAACTACCACAAGAAGATTCAATTTACAATAGAAAATGAGGATAATAAAACAACTCTATTCCATATCTTGATATGAGAATATATAGAGAAGATAACAAAATAATAACAGACAGGTACACAAAGTCAATTGCTTCTGGACGTCTAATAAATTATAATTCTACTATTTACATTTATTATGACCTTAAAAGCCCATTAGAAGAATTTCTAAATATATCAAAAAAAAAAAGGAAATACTTCTTGTTTGAAACAAATGAAGAGCACTAAAAAAATTGGAGCAGTAACATATCATAGAACGTGTTGAGAAGTGGAATAACGGTTTGTTCAACATCTAATATGGAACCAAAAATTTTTGTGGGCTTACTTTAGTTTTTAATCAGTTAAATAATCTATAAAACTTGAAACACACCTTAATTCCCTTATCTTTAACCGGTCCGTAATAAAATTATAGCCTTATCATGATTGTTTACGATATTTTGCTACCATTGTTCCCCTTTGTTGACTCACCTATGTGCTGCAGTTCGAGCAATCATACTATGCATGATTCAGTAGAAGCTGTTAACATTAAAAATAATTAAAAAAATTTTTTTCTAATAATAAATCTAACAATCTAAAGACATGTCTGTGGATTGTTCGAAACAGAAATGGTGCTCTAAAATAATTTTTAAAATATAACAAAAAAATAAAAAATTTTAAAAATTTTGTGATCTAAAATATAATTTTAGGGGGCGTGACATATTTAGTAACAATCATTTGTAACATGGCCTTAAGCCTCCATAAAAGGAAGCACCGTATAACACTATATTTGTATCCTAAATTGCGATACACATGAAAATAGAGGTCATATAAAGTTCAAGTCGTACTCAGTTTATCATTTTCTGATCTTCTGTTCCTTTTGAAGGACCTAATTATTAAAATACTAAAATTGCATAAACTCTGCGATATTTTTGTGATTTATAACGAAAAGAATATTATGTCCTTTGTCCTTTTATATCCTTAAGAATTTTAGATATTTTTTTTAAATATATGTCGAGGACTTATATGCAAGAATATTCATATTTTTCCTATATGAAATTTTGAGAATTGTCGACTGTGAACATGTTTGAACCTGGGATAATTTTAATAATAATTTCTTGTGACCGATGTTTTGTTCTACCGTTTTATCCCGATTTTGACCAAACGTATATTATTTGAAAGGTATTTCTTTTTAGCCGTTTTGCAGATTTACAGATTCTTAAATTTTTTCCTTTATTTTAAGTAAATTGCATTTAAAGTTGCTACTAACACATACATAAAATTACACATATGCTATGTGTGCTTTATTAAATTTGTTAATGGCTTTGTTAATGAGTTTGTTATCTTCATTCACAATAATAATTAACCAAAAAAGTTTTGGTTTGTGAATTGCCTAAGTTGAAAAAAGCTTCCTAGAAATTGCACTCGAATTTCTGTAATCTGCTAGTATCATCTAATATCAAATAGAAGATATAATGTCAAGATTAAATTTGTTTAAATCAAAATTGTTAAATATTTTAAAGTTTAATGAAATTGTTTCATCTTCACCAAGTGCAAGATTACCTAAGTTTTTATTATATAATTAATTTTAAAATTTGATATATTTTTACTAACTATATTTGATATATTTTGTGTAACTTATAAAACAATAATTTAAAACTAGTAGAGACCAGCACTCGAATTCCAGTGCAAATACTAGAAAATTTTTAAATTAAATTTTATAATAAATATTTATTGAACGCGCAGAAGATATGTATATAACTAAGTTTGTTGATAAATAATTTTATAAGAGCATAAAGGCATGCTAATCAATTTTAGCTAATTCACAATTCAACACAAATTTAATAAACCCACACACAGCAGTGTATGCGTATGTGTTAGTAGCAACTTTAAATAAATTTTACTACAAAAAAATGTACTAGATGGGGCAAATCTGTAAATATGGTGCACATCTTCAAAGAAATACCTTTCAAATGGTATATTTTTAACAACCGAATTTTTTTGGCAACCGAATTTTACTCCAAAAAAATGTACCAGATGGGGCAAATCTGTAAATATTGTCAATATCGGTAACTAAAAGTTTAAAAGGAAAAAACGGTTTCATTGCGGCTACCGAATTTTTTGCCAACCGAATTACGATGAAGTTAGCAACCGAATTTTGGGTTGATTAGGATTGAGATTCTGTTGCCTTAACAGTAAAAATTTTATCAGTATAGAAAATAATTAGCTTTTATTAAATTTCGGTTGATTCAATCGAAAATACAGTTGTTCAATATTAAAACAATTCGGTTGGAGAATTTTTTTCTGGGTGTATTAATAGATACAACTTTTAAATTTATGGTGGTATTTTTTCGTTGTGTATACCCAGGCAGAAATGTACCAACAATAAAGCGTTGCTAAAGCACTTCTCAGGATGGTAAAATTATCTGCAATATTGTACGTACGATTTTTGAGTGCTTTCCAAACACCCAAATGATATTACTGAAATGGGCTTGGTCGATTGCACATTTAAACGGTGGCAAACCATTGCCACAACAAAAAACAAGTATAGTCGGTTTGATATTTTAACGGAGCTTATAGACCAATAGGACCTTGGAACCACTATTTATGTATATACGCATGATTGGATGTCTTTGAAGAAAAACAAAAAAGGAGCACTCATTTATATACTAGCCGACAGTCAAACTGCACTAAAGACAATTAAAGGCAACGTGACGTCTGAACTTGTTTTGGATTGCATGGAAGTGCAAAACCAATTAAGCAGATGCAACAAACTAACTTTATGCTGGATTCGAGGACACGAAGTCACTTTTTTCGATATTTTTTTTAATATATACATACATATATGTATATGTATAAAACCAAATTTTGGAAAAATCTGATCAATACTTATGTTTTTAGGTAGATTGAAGTGAAGATCTAGAATCAACTTTATATGAGAGCCATGGCTAAAATTATCCTACAGGGCTTATTTTTGGGGTACTAATCAATGGTTGTAAGAAACCAAATTTTACCGAGATTTATATGATAATTAGGATCATAGAGCAATTTAAGTCGAACTCATACTGGTCATTTGTATGGGGACTAGAACTGATCATGCGTTCTTCCTACGGCCGACAAATGCTTATTTACAATATTTCATCAAGATATATTCATATTTGGGCCCTGTAGTTGGATTATATGGTTCACATGGACAGACAGACAGGTGGACGGCCGGACACCGCTAATCTGATATTTTAAGTAGTTACAAATATCAGACGAACTCATTATATTCAAACCACATATAGATTATAGGGTATAATAACGTGCTTAGATCGACTATACGATACCACCATGCGTTTCGCGAGAGGGTTTGAATCCAACTTGGCTGAGGCTATAACTGAATATAGAAAATAAGCATAAACCAAATTTTAGTGGTATTGTTATTTATTTGTTCATATCTGATGTTATTTTTATATGGTCAGAAAATGGACCAAACGTGACTATGTTTAATAAATAAATCAAATTTGAAAAAATATCTATGCAATATTTTTGTTTCATGATAAATTTAAGTGATGATAGACTTAAGGAATCAGCTTTATGTTGGGACTATAACTAAAACTGGTTATATAGTGTTTATTTGTGGACTACTGATTAGTAGGTATAATAGACATATGTATCTATATATATGTATGATATATATATGTATATGTATATTAGAGTGGTCCTTAAAAACTGAAAATGCGATTTTGGGGATAGGCGGGGTCCAGTTTGTTACCTTTCCATATAAAACTAAAAAATCTGAAGTTTGGGGACAGTAGGAAAATTTCAAGTGTGTTTATATGGGGAAAATAAGGCTTTTTTTGAGATTTTACGAAAATTTCGTTCTATAACTTAATTTTTCCGACAAGTTGTTGTAAGTATCGGGATCAGTATTAAATCGTCTATTTTAAAAGCTATAAAAATTCGAAATCGAATAAAAATTCGCCATGAAATAGCAAATGCCCCAGATCACTTTTGTGCAAAAAAAAACTAGGTCATGAAATTTGATAGCATTTTTTTTCAACTTTGAGAAATTGATTAAAGCGATAATTTTTTTTGTCTCTATACTTATAAGTTATCAGATATGAAGTATTGTTTTCTTACCACGTTGTTAATCTATTGCGCATTGAGACCGAAATTTGGAAATTTTTTTGATAAAATTTTGAAAACTCCTTATTCAAATTTTAAAAAATTTTCCTAAACAATATTTTATAAAAAGGATCTGGCACTTTGAGGTTTATTAAATACATGTCAGAGATTAGCTGTATGAATTTTTAGGTAAATCCCTCTGCCCGAATTTTTTGACAAGGATTTTATTTTTGCGTATTTCGAGAAAAATGGGATTTTTGTAAAATATTCTGTAAATGTACTCTTTCCAAATACTTTGTATCAAAAATTCATCATTTTTGTACTTTTAAATGTTATATTTTATCTTAATAGCCTAAGGATTCGGAAAAAAATAATATGACCCCATTAACCCTTTTGGAATTGGGGTCACATATGACCCCAAGTTAGTAAAAGACAATTTATTCAAAAAAAATTCAAATATTTTGTAAGCGCTGTTGAATTTTTAGATGCGACGCTTCGAATATGATTACCAAATGTGTATAACTTCCATTCCTAAAAATTGGGATAAATCCGAGAGCGTTAACCCATTTTTTGCTAAGGCCAGCTTTGGATTTTAAGATATTTATAAATAAAAATGACCGAAAACGGGTTTTTCTATTAAATAGAAAAGTAATTCGGTTAAAATATCCATTGTGATATATGCTTATATGCAATTATATGCTTATTGCTCGCGAATATAAATTAAAACAACTTTTAACCAATTTTGTTATAAAGTTATTTTATGTAATCTCTGATATGTATTTAATAAAACCTTAAAGTGCCAGATCCATTTTTTAAAATTTTGTTTAAGAAAATTTTTAAAAAATTGAAAAAGGAGTTTACAATAGGTTAACAACGTTGAAATAAAACAATACTTCATATCTGAGTACTTATAGGTATAGATACCAAAACAAAATGTTAATCAATTTCTTAAAGTTGAAAAAATGCCATCAAATTGCATGACCTATTTTTTTTTGGCACAAAAGTGGTCTGGGGCATTTGCTATTTCTTGGCGAATTTTTATTCGATTTTGAATTTTTATAGCTTTTTGAAAAGACAATTTAATACTGATCCCGATTCCTACAACAACTTGTCGGAAAAATTAAGCTATAGAACGAAATTTTCGTAAAATCTCAAAAAAGTCATATTTTCCCCATATAAACACACTTGAAATTTTCAATCGAATTCCGGCGCTACTTTTCTTTATCCGATTGTGCCCAAACTTCACATTTATTAGTTTTATATTGAAAGGTAACAGAGAGGACCCTGCCTGTCCCCGAAATTGCATTTTCATTATTAAAGGACTACTCTAATAATATTGATCTTAGGACAATTTTAGTCGGTTTGATAGGAGTATTTGTATAGGGGCTAGGGCGGAACATGAACCGATTTTCACCAGTTTCAACATTGTTCGTCCTATTACCGATTAAAACTTGTATATCAAATTTCTTCACAAAAAAATAATATTTGTGACCTGTAGTGTGATTACAAAGTTTACATGAACACACAGACGGACGGACGGACAGATATCGCCAAATCGACTCAGAAAGTGATTCTGAGTCGATTGTTACAATAAAAGGTGGGTCTAGGTCAAATATTTTTGGTAGTTACCATATAGTGCTATAGGATATAAAAACAAATAGAGATTTTCAGACTCTGTGTTCGTTTAGCACACAGAGCACGTACTTTGGTACGTGCTTCACCAGAGCTTTGTGTATATTAAATTCCATAGACAGTTTTTATACCCTATACCACCATGTGGTTTGGGTATAATGACTTCGTGCTGCTGTTTGTAACTACCAAAAATATTTGACCTAGACCCATTTTTTATTATACCGATCGACTCAGAATCACTTTCTGAATCCATTTAGCGATGTCCGTCCGCCCGTCCGTACATCTGTCCGTCTATGTGTCCATGTAAACCTTGTAATCAAACTACAGGTCGCAAATATGAATATTTTGATAAAATTTGGTATATAAGCTTTTATGGGCCATAGGATGAACGCTGTTGAAATTGACCCCTATGAAATCGACGTAAATTGCCATAAGATCCAACTTGTCATATAGATCTCAGTCAAATTGGGTTTGTCTGTGTTTATTATATACATAAATCAGTAGTCCAAAAATAATCCATATAGGACAATTCTTAGTCATAGGCCCCATATAGAGCTGCTTCCCAATTTTCACTTAAATCTATCAAAAAACAAAAATATTCCACAAATTTTTGTCAAATTTGGTTTGTATATATTTTTTCGAAATATAAGTGACTTTACCAAATATGGTCATGATCGGTCCATTTTTCAACCTAGTCCCCATATAAATATAGCACCCGATATGAACTTTTTCATATCTGCGGGCAAAAAATTTAATAACAATGCCACTCGGATTTGGTTTATGCTTATTTTCTATATCCAATTAGTTGGACCGAAGAGATAGGGTCTCTAAACCATGGTATAGGGTATCGTATAGTCGGTCTAGAACGACTATAATTTTCTTACTTGTTTATTTTGTAAATCAAGCTCTGACAAATCATTCTAAACAAATGCTTCCCAGTTGTTTTGTTTAAACGTATTAAGCTTTTTATAAATTTTGTATAACAATTACTGGCAAAATACCTCTTGTGAGCGTTTTTAAGTCATTCATAAACAGTGCTTTGCCAGTACTTAATCTTTTTTACGATCATTGTCGGCATAGTTTCAAATTAAGTTACAAAAGAAAAAACTTAATTTACATAATTTGAATTTGGTAAAAATGATTGAGAAAAAATCTTATACAAGTTAACAAAAAATTAAAATTCGATACACGCAAAAAAATAGAAGTAATATTGTTTTTAAACTCTTTCTTTTAACTCGTATTCTCTGTCTGTCTGTCTGTCGTGAGTCAACCCCATTCCCCATATCCAATTGATCTGAAACAACAAGTCACGGAGTGATCTAAATGTCATTTGCTCTCAGCCGATCGAACTGAAACTTGGTCCATACACTTGCTGTTAAAAAAATATTAACTTTGACTTAGTCAATCACATCACGCATGGTCACGGAGTGCTCTAAATGTCATTTACCCTTATTCGATCGATCTGAAACTTGATCGATAGACTTGCTGTGAAAAAAGATTAACTTTGACACAGTCACGCACAGTCACACATAGTCACGCACAGTCACGGAGAGATTAAAACCCCACTTCCCCTCATCCGATGGATCTGAAACTTTTACCATAGACTTGTTGTGGCCAAAGATTAATTTTAAGATAGTCAGACACAGTCACGCACAGTCACGGAGATATTCAAAACCATATGCATAAGGAAAGAAAGAGTTTTAATAAAAATTTTGTTGTTATGGGTTAGATTATTTAAATAATTATTTTGTCAGTTAAAAAAAACCATAAATGATCTTTAATATAGTTATAAAAGAAAAACTTAGGTAATTTAGCATATTTTGAAGGTGGCTAGAATTGTATGTGACAAATAATAGCGTACTTAACAAAAGTTCAAAATCGATTTACATATTTAAATCTTATATATTAAAAAAAATTTATGAAAACTAAAGTCAGTCCGTCTGGCCGTTCTATCCGGCCGATTTCCTTAATTTTTTTTAAATTAAAGGTATTTAGACACAGATATGTCATCAAGCATTGGAATTTACTCAAAGCCCACCTTACTCAAGTTATACGTTTTTTTCAAGATTTTTCAATATTTTCCTTCACTCAAACCTCTATAACTAATTAGCGTAGGCTGTTGACATAAGTCTAAGGACACTCAGTGGATCAAGCTCTTTCTTTTGAGCTATTAACTGCTTCGTTGGGTTTGAAGAAAGTTATGCGTGGACAATCAACTTTGCTTTTACTGTACGTTATCTTCACTTGGCAAATTTTGGTATTATATTATAAGAATTAATATAATATACACCTCTGCTCTTGAAACCACTATTTCAAAAAAAAAAAAAAAAACTCGTAAATGAAAAAATTGTTAAATCTACGAGTTTTTTGCTGTTCTCTAATTTCAATAAGAATATTTTTTCTAGTTTTAATTCACATAGAAGAGGCTTTGTGAAATCAAAACAAATGCCCTTTTTTCTACTAAGCAGGTCTTAAGAGATAAAAAAAACTAATTAATATTTAAACTCTAACATGTTTTTTATTGAAAATTGTCATTATTTTAAAAAATTAGACTTAAATTTTATGAAAAAAAAATGATTTTAAAAAACGTCTACATTTTGCGCTGATTTAAAAAAAAAACTCGTAATAAGTGGTCGATGTTAATAAAACACACTTTTTACGATGATGCTGTTCTATAACTATAACAAAAACTTTTTATTTACACAATCTATTTTCCATTATAATTTTTTCAATTATATCATAGATTCTTTATGCACTAATTATTGCAAATAAAGAATTTAAAAAAATTTTTTCATCAAATCACATATTTTTATTTTTTTGCATATGTTCGAAACAGTAGTGATGCCAGTCAAATCCAATTTATTTGAATATCGAAATTTTTTTAGGTGATGCCTAACTTTTTAAAAATAAATAAGTCATTTTTAATTGAATGAAATTGAAGAACAAAAACAATTAAATGAACAAATAAGTTGTTATTTTAAAAGAAAATATTTTTCTTTATACTTTTTCTATAAACTTAAGAAAAACATGCACAAAATACTTAATAGTTTTTTGTGAAACTGAATAAAGAACCATATGGCACCTCGGTTTCTAGATAACATATGTTAACTCAAACATATGGTTCTTAACTCAAACGTATGTTTCCATTAAATAAATAAAAAAAGTGGTTTCAAGAAACCCAAAATTTCAATTTCATGTGATTTTAAATTCACTCTTATTCAAATAACAACGTTTCAAGAACAGGGCTGATAATATAATATAATATAATGCCGTCCGTCTATTTGTCTGTCCGTCCGTCTGGCTGTGTATACAGGTAAACCTTGTAAATATAAAGTTTGTGGCTAATATGACAATCCCTATTGAAATTGGTGAAAATCGGTACATGTTAAAACCTTGTTCCCATACAAATGACCTCTATGAGATCTATCTAAATTTGACAAAATATCATATAGATCTTGGTTAAAATTGGTTTGTGTGTGTTTATTACAACCATTAATCAGTAAATGATCCTATGATCGATCTTCACTAAAATCTATGAAAAACAAAAACATCGTACAAATTTTTCTCAAATTAGGTGTGTATATGTTTTTGCGAAAAATAAGTGGCTTTACTAGATATGATCATTATCGATCCAGGTTTTGACCTAGTCCAGACATAAAAATAGTAACCGATATGAACTTTTTTATATCGACAGGCAACAAATTTTAAACAATGCCACTCAAATTTAGTTTATGCTTATTTTCTATATCCAATTAGTTGGATCCGAGACCCTTTCTCTAAGCTCATGGTATCGGTTTAGACCGACTATAATTTTCTTCCTTGATATGTGTATAGTTTTAACTTAAACAATTTAGTGTTAAACGAATTTTTAACATGTTTCTGAATAACATGTTTTGTGTGTATATAGTGGTTCTAAATGTTCGCCGTACCTATGCAATATCTGTTAAAAGTTCTGTCATCTCTATATATTTTATTTATTTATTATTTTTATTTTTTATTATATATGAGGTACGCTATATACAATTTGCTTTATTAAGGTTTCGACATTATAAACGATCTCTCAAATGAAGATCTAAATAAAAGTTTGATTTCTATCTCATTCAAAGTTAAACAAATCTAACGACATCAAAATTAATACGAAAACAGCGTTTTTTGTCTAATTTTTCACTCAGCTTAAATTGTGTTATTTCAACACCCTTTTTTTATCAAACGTTTAAAATATTGTTCTAGGTCATGATGTAATTAATAAAAAGCACAAATAAAAATATTTAAATTTTTCACCACAAAAATATGGAAGTAAATAAAAATATGTTATAATAATTTATTTGATTCATATTATTTAAGCAAATTATTTTAGAGGAATGTTAAGCCTTTAAACTGATATATAGACTTTAAGTTTGTGTGTTGATATTTATTGTCTATTTAAAAAAAAAAAAAAAAATACTAATTAACACAGTCTTATCATAATTTCAAAACAATTTTTAAGTGATGTCATATTTTTTTTTTTTTTTACTTGAGCACTATTCTATTTCAAAACAAAAAGAGCGAAAATTTTTATCTGTAACTGTTATCAATTTGTAATTTCAACACTATTTTTATGCATTTACTTTATGTATAAATAATGTATTTTTTTTAATTTTAATTTTTTTTTTTAATTTTAATTTTTTTTTTTAATTTTTTGCTCTATAAACTTTCTAATGTTTCTTCTTTCTTTTACGTTAATATTCAACTGAATGATGAGTTTTTTTTTTTCAATAAAATATTTGAATAGCTTTTTTAAATATATTTATTTATTCGTTTTTGTGAGATGATATCATAGCAAAATTGAACAACAAACTAATACCACTGGCAAAATTATACATACGTGTACCGGTATATCGCACTGATATGTTAAAAATTTTATTTTTTTTTATTTAATAAAGAAAACAAAGTATACATTGGTTCCATACCTTAAATAAAACTCTTATCAATTGCTAACAAAAGAAAAAGAAATAGCTAAGTAGATTAAGAGAATTTTTATGTCTTTTTCTATAAGTAGAAGTCTTCAAAATTTGAGGGTTTTCCTCAGAATCTAAGAAAGAGTCTTTTTATAGGAAAAATTCATCTGAATCTGAGGGTTTTTCTGTGGGAATATTCTGAGTATTTTTTTATGGGAAAAAGACCACGGAATCTGAAGGTTTTTCTATGGCAACAAGTCCTCAGAATCTGAGGGTTTTATATAGGTAAAAGTCTTCAGGATATGAAGGTTTTACTGTGGGAAAATTCTGAGGGTTTCTCTATGGGAAAATCTGAAGGTTTTTCTATGGGTAAAAGTACTCGGAATATGAGGGTTTTTTATGGGGAAAAATTCTTAAAATCTAAAGGTTTTTTACGGATCTGAGGCTTTGTCTATAGAAAACAGCCTTCAAGTTCTATGGGTTTTTTCTATAGGAAACAGTCTTCAGAATCTGTTTGCTTTTGCATAAGAAAAAGTCCTCCGAATCGGAGGGTTTTGCATGGGAAAAAGTCTTCAGAATCTGAGGGTTTTCCTATAGGAAAGACTCCTCCGAATCTGGGGGTTTTTCTATCGGAAAAAGTCCTTATAAAGCAAAAAGTCCTCAAAATATGAGAGGTTTTCTATGAGTAATAGTCATCAGAATCTGAGAAATTTTCCATCAAAAAAAGTCCTCAGTATCTGAGGATTTTTCTATAGAAAACAGTTCTCGGAATCTAAAGTAAAAACTGAAGGTTTTTCTGTAGGAAAAAGTCCTCAGAATATGAGAGTTTTCCTATAGGAAAAAATCCTTAGAATAGGGGAGTTTTTCTATAAGAAAAGTCTTCAGAATTCATTGGAAACGATCCTCAAAATCTGAAAGTTTTAGTATTGGAAAAATTTCGAAAGCTGAGGGTTTTTTATAGCAAAAATTCGTGCGAATCTGAGGTAATAGTTCTCAGAGTATAAGGATTGTTCTCCAGGAAAAAATCATCAGAATCTGGGAATTTTTCAATAGGAAAAATTCCTCAGAACCTGAGAATTTTTTTATCGGAAAAAGTTCTCAGATTCTGAGGGTGCTTCCACAAGTACAATACATATATATGGTCCTTGGTAAAAGCCATTAGAATCTGAAAGGTTTTTCCATGGGAAAAAAGTCGTCAGAATCTGAGGGGTTTTCTATAGGAAACAGCCCTCATAATCTATGAGTTTTCTAGAGGTAAAAGTCCTTAGAATCAAAGGTTTCTCTGTAAGAAAAAGTCCTCAGAATATAAGAGTTTTTCTAAAAGAAAAAAATCATCATTTTCTATGAGAAAATTATTTAGAATTCATTGGAAATGGTTCTAAGAATCTGAAAGATTTGTATTAGAAAAATTTTTAGGCAGCTTATTTCCATAGGTGCAACTCTTTAGAATCTTAGGAAAAGTACTCAGAATCGAAGAGTTTTTCTACAGGAAATGCCTCAGTATCTGAGAGTTTATTGGAGAAATACCCCAAAAACTGAGTGGTATTTTATGAAAAAAAAGTCTTCAGTGTCTGACTATTTTTCTTTATTTATTTATTTATTTATTTGTTCATAAAATATTACAAGCCCTTTGGGGCTAATTAATACAGAAAATACATATGGCAGTAAAATAAATATCTAACCCATAAAAACAATGTTTATATTAAAACTCTTTCTTTCCTTATGCATATGAGTTTTGAATCTCTCCGTAACTGTGAGTGACTTTGCGTCACTGTTTTAAAATCAATCTTTGTTCACAGCAAGTCTATGGACCAAGTTTCAGATTGATTGGATGAGGGGAAATGGGGTTTAAATCTCTCCGTGACTGTGCGTGACCATGCGTGACTATGCGTGACTATGTCAAAGTTAATCTTTATTCACAGCAAGTCTGTCACCCAAGTTTCAGATCGATCGGGTAAGGGGAAATGGGTTTTAGATCACTACGTGACTGTGCGTGACTATGCGTAACTGTGCGTGACTATGTCAAACTCAATGTTTTTTCATAGCAAGTTTATCGACCAAGTTTCAGATCGAACGGATGAACGAAAATTACATTTAGATCACTCCGTGACTGTGCGTGACTACGCGTGACTACGCGTGACTGTGCGTGACTAAGTCAAAGTTATTCTTTTTTTCAAAACAAGTCTATCGACCAAGTTTCAGATCGATCGGATAGGGGAAAAGACATTTAGATCACTCCGTGACTGTGCGTGACTATGCGTGACTGTGTGTGACAACCCCAAAATCAATCTACAGTCACAACAAGACTATGGACCAACTTTCAGATCGATCGGATGAAGGAAAATGACATTTAGATCACTTCGTGACTATGTCAAAGTTAATCTTTTTTCATAGCAAGTCTATTGACCAAGTTTCAAATTGATCCGATAAGGGGAATTGGGTTTTAGGTCACTAAGTGACTGTGCGTGACTGTGCGTGACTATGTCAAAGTTAATCTTTTTTCACAGCAAGTCTATCGACCTAGCTTTAGATCGATCGAGTAAGGGGAAATAGGTTTTAGATCACTACGTGACTGCGCGTAACCATGCGTGACTGTGCGTGACTAAGTCAAGTTAATCTTTTTTCCACAGCAAGTGTGTGGGCCAAGTTTCAGATCGATCGGATGAAGAAAAATGACATTTAGATCACTCCGTGACTGTGCGTGACTATGCGTGGCTGTGCGTGACTATGTCGAACATAATATTTTTTTACAGCAAGTCTACCGACCAAGTTTCAGATCAATCGGATAAGGGGAAATGTGTTTTACATCACTACGTGACTGTGCGTTACCATGCGTGACTGTGCGTGGCTATGTCAAAGTTAATCTTTTTTCACAGCAAGTCTATCGACTAAGTTTCAGATCGATCGGATGAGGGGAAATGTCATTTAGATCACCCCGTGACTGCGCGTGACTATGCGTGACTGTGCGTGACTACCCCAAAAATAATCTTTAGTCACAACAAGACTATGGGCCAAGTTTCAGATCAATTGGATGAGGGGGAATGGGGTCCACCCACGACAGACAGACAGAGAGTATGAGTTAAAAGAAAGAGTTTAAAAACATAAAAAAACCAAGGTTCAGAAAATACACACACGAAACACACAATGTTCTGTTCAAAAGCAGCCAACACATATCTTTATTTTCATATCAATTATGTGCGTTTCTAAATTTTCTACGGTGCACAACACAACCATGACTGTGTTCGTTTTAATATTTCGTTATTTACACGAACCTTTTTTGTATCACATACTTTTTGTTTCAATCACACATAAAGCACACATTTTTGAGTGTTGCTTTATTTGAAGTTCATGTTCTGGTACGTGTAATGAAAAAAAAACACAGAACATGTACAATAAACAGGTTCGAGTTCAGTTATATTTTAAGTCGTGTTGTGGCTCGTGTAGTAAGAAAAAACACAACATGTACAATAAACAGGTTGGAGTTCAGTTATATTTTAAGTCGTGTTCAGTTATATTTTAAGTCGTGTTGTGGCTCGTGTAGTAAGAAAAAACACAACATGTACAATAAACAGGTTGGAGTTCAGTTATATTTTAAGTCGTGTTTAAAATATAACTGAACTCGAACCTGTTTATTGTACATGTTGTGTTTTTTCTCACTACACGAGCCACAGCAATAAAAACACAACATGTACAATAAACAGGTTGGAGTTCAGTTATATTTTAAGTCGTGTTCAGTTATATTTTAAGTCGTGTTGTGGCTCGTGTAGTAAGAAAAAACACAACATGTACAATAAACAGGTTGGAGTTCAGTTATATTTTAAGTCGTGTTTAAAATATAACTGAACTCGAACCTGTTTATTGTACATGTTGTGTTTTTTCTCACTACACGAGCCACAGCACGACTTAAAATATAACTGAACTCGAACCTGTTTATTGTATATGTTCTGTGTTTTTTTTTCAGTACACTTACCAGAACATGAACTTCAAATAAAGCAACACTCAAAAATGTGTGCTTTATGTGTGATTGAAACAAAAAGTATGTGATACAAAAATGTTCGTGTAAATAACGAAATATTAAAACGAACACAGTCATGGTTGTGTTGGGCACCGAAGAAAATTTAAAAACAAACATAATTGGTATGAAAATAAAAATATGTGTGTGTTGGTCTAAGTTATGTTTGTTTACATATATGTACGAGTTTTTTATTCAGTGTGTGTTTTTTTCTGAACTCTGAAAAAAACTTATCTATAATATTAATAGGCAAGGCGATTTTTGTTACCGATGTTAGTGTGTCAGTTTTAATCCTATTGTGACCATACATCCTTCATTTGAAAGGTATTTCTTTTTAGGTGACCACCAGATTTACAGATTTTTAAATTATTAATTTTTTTCTGAGTAAAATGCATTCAAAGTTGCTACTAACACATACATAACATTATACAATGCTGTGTGTGTGCTTATTAAATTTAATGTAAAAAAAAATTAGTTTGTTTTCTTCATTCACAATAATAATATGTTGAATTGAAAACTAGTCTTGGACATAAACCAATAAATAATAATATTTAAAAAGTGTTGAATTGTGAATTGATTAGCACACCTTTAGGGTCTGTATTAAATAAAAAATAAAATTTCCTAGAATTTGCACTCGAATTTCGACGGCTGGAATCTGCTAGTTACTATTACAATTCAATTTTATATAATTATATTTTCCATAACTTTAAAATAAAGCTTCTGAATAAAATAATACAAAAATATATATATATATATATATATATATTGTAAAGAAACCCCCCTATTTTGCACAAGCACTGAGAACAAGACTAATTAGAAACCATGGTAAATTATTGGTAAAGGAACTTCACTTTTTTTAATATTTTACTATTTAGTTTTTTATTTAATTAATAAAAGTCCTTAAAATTCTGAGAGTCTGACCAACTATTTTTAATACGATTAAACATGTCTTCTTTTAAACGAGTTTAATTTAGTTTTTACAAAATGTATCCATGCAACAAATGACATTGTAATTATTATTATCACCTATCATGATCGGTTATGGTCATCTCATACATATCCAACATATAAATATATACTCATATACTAATGTATAAATCAAAACTAAATTAACAAGATAATGAATACTGATTTCATATGTTGAGGTAAATACCTACAACCAACGGCACATGTAACCTACGGCGATTTCTTTTTTTTCTCCAAAAAGCTGTGCAACTACTAAAAAAGTCGTCAGTCAGACTTTAACGGAAAACAATTTTTAATTTAATATAAACAACCGTGAAATTAATGACTTTGCCACAATTGTTCGATGTATGTGATATTATGAATTATGCATTGTTCATTGTTCATATTCTGCATTAAAATATCTGAAGTAGTTGCCGTTTTTGATTGAAATAATTTCGTTAACCACATAAATTTTAATTTTATTGGCTATTCGGTAAATTTTAAAAATTTATAGTGTTATTGTTGATTTATTCGGAGATGATTTATGTATATTAAAATGGGGGTTGTTGTAGTAATAATTATTGAAAATCAATTAATGCAATTTTCCATTAATAACCTTTTGAAGTGTTTTTAGTTTGTTAAATGTTTTGTAAAAATTTTTTGTCTTTATGTCCATGAAAATCGTTCGTATGCTTAAAATTCAAAGTAAGATTGCCAATTTGCAATGTACCCGATTTAGTTTGATTTTAATAACGTAATACCCAGATAATCATATATATCCATAAATCAGCACTTAGTCCCCATATAATTAAATTCATAGCGGATATGGTTACTATATGGAGACCAGATCAAAAAATGGTACGATCAAGACCATATTTTATGGGGTCTCCTTATGTGTTCCAAAAACACATACAAACCAAATTTGAGTAAAATATGCTATACCTGCAAGTGGTTAGATTATATGATTTAAGTGAATATTATGAGGCTCCTTTACATGCAGACTATACCTTAAATTAATCCTAGACTCTCAATTTTTTTAGTGATGATTCATGAATATAATAAACATACAAAAACCAAATTTGATCACGATATCTAGGACAATATTGGCCAATTTCAATAGCGCTCATCATAAAGCTTATTTACCAAATTTATCAGTATACACAGAACTAGCAGAATATCCGCTTCGTTTTTAGTGTTATTATTATATATTTAAATACTTATATAAACCACGATACTATTTAAAAACAATAAGAAATATAGTGTAACTAAATGACAACATGATGGAAACTTTTAACAAAAAATATTTTTAACGACTGTCCAAGTCAATACCAAAAAATTTTATTATGCAATTAAAAACTCTATTATTAATTTAAACATTTTTTAGTTTTATTTATATAACAAAGAATGAATATTAACATAACAATGCTTAAAAATATTAATTTTTAATCTATTGACCAACAAATGGAAATTTTTACTATAAAATAACACTCTGGAATAAAATGATGGTCATGGTCTTGGAGGTGGATGATTCTTATACCAAACGATTGTATTAAGTTATTATAGTATAACCCCCAAAGCGTTTGGGGGTATAGGCAAATTTTATGGCCGTTTAAATATTCTATTTTATTGCCAATACTATTCGCCAACAGTATTCTAATTCCAGTTCATGTTTTCCCACAGGACGATAACAACCAAGATCAGCCTCAATTTCTCGTCGGGAAACAGTTCGAGCACATAATTTTACTTTCAGATTGTTAATGACCTGTCTTTGACTCTTTTTATGGGGCCTGCGGCGCAAAATTAAATTATGGACTTATTCATGGAAAATATTTCTCGCAAATGTTCTTTTGCTTACAACCAGCTCTAAAATCATATAATAACTCTTCCTAAAACTTTATTCTCGCCCTTATTTTATAATAATTGAAAGAAAGCGTCAGAATCTAAAAATATTTAAATAACAGTTAAGATCTGTTACATTTTCTTTCACACCTTTTTCTATTTGTATTGTTTTAATGAACTCTGGTAAAGAAGTTTAAAAGTTTCCACTGCATAGTGGATCCTTCTCATAGAGATGGCGGCCAAAAATAAGAGGAGGTTACCTAGAGCAACGAAATTTTGCAGGCTTACTTTTTTTTTTACAAAAAAATAGTTTATCCACAAAAACTCGAAAAAATTGGACGAAGGACACGCCCACCTCCCATATATTCTTAAATTTAAAATATGAATAAAATGGTTAATTATCAGAGAAATTTGAATAAAATTGGCAGAACCCCGTTTTTAGCAAAGATACAGCAGCGTATGAAATTGTTTTGAAATTGGACCAAGGACACGCCCACCTCCCATATATCCTTAAATTTAAAATATGAATAAAATGGTTAATTTTCAGAGAAATTTGAAAAAAATTGGCAGAACACCGTTTTTAGTAAGGATAAAATAGCGTATACAATTAGCATCACTAAGAAAAGTATTTCTTTTTTCGTTTGTCTATTTTTTTAAATTGTATTTGTTGCAACAAAGTTGTTACCATATGCCATATTTTATATGCCTAGATTAGTTTTTTTTAGAAGATAGACGTTAGAATTACCAATAAATTCATACTTGACTGATGCCCACGTATTCGGTGGAGTCGTATACCAAAATTCATATATCTATAATATTAATAGGCTAGGCGATTTCTTGTGACCGATGTTTTGTTCTACCGTTTTATCCCGATTTTGATCAAATGTATATTATTTGAAAAATATTTCTTTTTAGCCGTTTTGCAGATTTACAGATTTTTAAATTTTTTCTTTATTTTGAGTAAATTGTGTTTAAATTTCTTGTGACCGATGTTTTGTTCTACCGTTTTATCCCGATTTCGATCAAACGTATATAATTTGAAAAATATTTCTTTTTAGCCGTTTTGCAGATTTACAGATTTTTAAATTTTTTCCTTTATTTTGAGTAAATTGTGTTTAAATTTCTTGTGACCGATGTTTTGTTTTACCGTTTTATCCCGATTTCGATCAAACGTATATAATTTGAAAGGTATTTCATTTTAGCCGTTTTGCAGATTTACAGATTTTTAAATTTTTTCCTTTATTTTGAGTAAATTGTGTTTAAAGTTGCTACTAACACATACATAAAATTATACAATGCTATGTGTGTGTTTATTAAATTTGTTAATGTGTTTGTAATAAAAATTAGTTTATTTTTTGGGTTGATTTGTGAATTGGCTATAATTGATTAGCATACCTTTATGGTCTTTATTTAATGAAAAAATAAAATTTCCTAGAATTTTCACTCGAATTTCGAGGGCTTGAATCTGCTCGTATAGATTAATATGTTAAGAAGATGAAGAAAGGTACAATTTTTACCCTTTTTGGGCTTTTTTTTTTCCTTAAATGGCCGGATCTTTAAGTTCTGGGTCGAAGGGTTTGGGCTGGGCGATGATGATCAATCACGCAACTCTTTTTTATATACTCTATAGATAAGAAAAATTAACCACGCTGAATTATTTTATTTATATAAGGTTTGTTGCCTTTAATAAATTTTTTTCAGGTATAAAACCTAAAATAGGAAGACTGAATTCATAATACAAAGAAACTAAATTTACATTAAATATTGCTTAAGTTAGGATATCCTTAACTTATAGGATATCCTTTGGCTATTTTATAGTTATTTTATCCCACTCATACAAAATGACACTTTTTAATATATCTCTTTAGGTCAAAAACTCTATTGGATTAAGATCGCATAATTGAAGTGCTGAATTCAAATTTTGCTTTGTATAAGTGAGCTGCAATCTCTCACTTACTCAATGCACTTAGAGAAATTTATAGTTAAAATAAGGAAACGTACGTAAATAAAAAATTTTATTAACCTATTTTAAGGTTCATGTTGTATAAAACAATCAATATCAACATCATATAGGCAACTTTTTATACGAACAAGATCTTCAGCATGTGCAACTTTAGACGATTTCTATTTTTATTTTAAATCAACTTCAAAGAGGAAAATGAAGACAAATATTTTTCCAAAACTCAATACCAGTTGTAAGCGGTAGAACAAGTCATTTCCCATTTTTAAAAGTTTTTTTGATATCAACATTTTGCTTTTGAATATTACATAAAGGACTATTATGCACTTTTAGTGACAGATAAAAAGCGTTGCCAGAGTGAAAAACTTCATTAGATAATTTTTATTTCAGCTTGAAGTTCTGTATTATTTATAGTACAGCGGGCATTAGTGGGTTAAATAAAACTTGACCATACAAATATTTTTATTGCGATTTTTGTGTTAAACAGGCCACAATATATAAAAAAATTGTCGCACTTTAAATGTAGACGTCTTCGTATTAATTTTGGAGGGGAACATAAAATCGAAAACTGAGCGTCGCAGAGCAAAATTGTTGAAATTTTGTCCTTTGTCTTTAAAAACTATTTTTTCGGGTTGCCAGATTGAAAAATAGAAAACTCTGGCGTATTACATAAAATTGCTTATATTTCGAAATTTTAGTTGAAATTTTTCCCCGTCATGAATAGGGCGGTATCGCTTTTAATGGTTGCTAGATTGAAAAATCGCTTATATCTCGAAAACTAAGCCTCGTTAAAAGTGCCTTTCTTTACAAATGTATTTTCATACTTTAAAACGGGCACCCTAGTCCCTAATGACGACTAATTAGTCGCCAAATAATGCCACAATTTGTTATAGGGTACCTAAAATCGCTTATATCTCGAAAACTAAGCCTAGTAAAAAGTGTCTTTTCTTAAAAAAAGTATTTCCATATTTACAAACTGGTGCGTTAGTCATTAATTACAACTAACTAGTCACTAAAAAATACCACAAATTGTTACATATTTTATTGGTTATGTCAAGGTTACTTAAATCAAGCTTTTATGAATCCACTTCCGTTTGGTAATACCCAAATAATATACCACCCATAAACCACCTTAAAAAAATAATAAAAAAAAATCATTTTTACCCGCTGACATCAACAATTGCATAAAGTAAACATTTTCAAAACAGAAAAACTAGATTATAGTACAGAAAAAAAAGTTATGTCATTGTAATTGACATCATTTCACTACAATAGGGAGTGCTCATCTAGAGCACACAGGATATATATGGGTTACAAGGCTGTGGATTTAAATTATAACATTTTCAGTAAGCAACAATTCTACAATTCTATCTAAAGCCATTGTTGTTATTTCCCAAGTTTTTATAGACCGCAGGATATTTATAGGCTGTCATATTAAATTACTAAATTTTTTCTATGCATATTATATGTTTGCCATTTATATTGTGGGTAAAAATTAATCTTCTTATAACTTAAACCCCTCCACTATTAATGATCATTGTCATTTTTCAATATTACTACGAGTGAATATTGTATTTGTTTACCCCATAATATTTTTATTACTTGTATTATATCATGTTGTGTACTCGTACTTTACGTCATGTTAGTTTTTTATTATTTAAAATAATTGTAAAATTAAGACAAAAGAAAATGTTTTGGTCAAAAATAATTTTTAAGCTATTTACTGATAAGCATGTCTATTGATTTATAAAGTTGTCTTTATTTTATCCATAATGGGATATTTTCCAAATTTGGTCCGAAGTATTATAATTTAAAATTATTTTGCATTATCTTTCTTGGGTTGGCTTATGTTTAATTTTTTTTTTAATTTCCTTATTTGCAAAGTTTCGAATGTTAATCTTTTGATGTAGTTGCAGTAGTTTAATTTGGTCGAATCACCAAAAAATTTATTAATAGTTTGTCATAGGTTGTAATTTAGCAATCTCGCTATAAATTTAGCTACTTTGTAACTTTTTTTAAGCATGTACAACAAATCTCTAACAACTTATTTATTTAATTACTTTGGATGTTATAAAATAACCAATTTATTTAGAAGTTCTTCACTTCTTGCTAAGTATTTTTGTAGAAGAAAGACAACTCCGACAATCATAGTGGCCTTTGAAAAATTCATAAGAAATAACTAAATCAATCTTCAAAAGAAATATTTTAGGTCAAAACAAAACGAGTAAGAAAATTATAGTTGGTCTAGGCCGCCTATACGATACGATGCGTTTAGAGACCCTATCTCTTAGGTCCAACTAATTAGAAAATAAGCATAAACCAAATTTCAGTGGCATTGTAATTAATTTTGTTGCTTTTGAATATAAAAAAAGTTCATATCGGAGGCTATATTTATATGGGACTAGGCCGAAAAATGGACCGATCCTGACCATATTTGGTAAGGTAATTTTTATACCCTATACCAGTGCTTCTCAAACTGTGAGCCGTGGCCCCCTAGGGAGCCGTAGAACTTTTTTAAAGGAGCCGCAAAACATTTAAGTATTTCTACATTTATGTATTTAGTCTTTAAAATATTTTTTTTTATTTCATAAATTTCTTTGAAAATGGTGTATTCCTAAATTTAAAATCGTAAAATTTGTTCAAATTAGATTTCACAGAAGGCTTAGTTACACAAAAGTATATTTTTAAATTTTGTTAAATTTTATAAAATTTGATTTCGTAGTAGGCTTAGCTAGACAGAAGCATATTTTTTACCTTCCTAGAATTTTATTAAATTGAAAAATTTATTTCCGCAGTAGGCTTAGTTAGTTTTCAAAAAGAAGCACATTTTTAAATTTTATCTTCATTTAGTTATATGCTTTCAACATTGACGATTTTTGTAGTTTTTTTTTTATGTAATATTAAAAAAGTTAAAAAAGTGAATATATTAAAGCAAAAAAAGTATAATTAAATATTATAAAATAATTATATTTCATTCTATATTCAAGGTAATTATTATTATTTCTTTTAATTAGGTGATAAATTTAACTATTATTTTCTTAAAATTTTAACGATTTTAGTACGGGTTTAAAAAAGGATAAGTAGCTAATAAAAATACCTAAAGAGCGAGAAAATTATGAAAGTGTACATTAATTAATAGAACTTACATCTGAACATCTACAAGAACCAGTAGAATTATCATCTTTACCAGGAACTTCTACTTCAACATCGAGATTAACAACTGGTAATAAGAGTAAAGTCGCCGCAGATAATATACCTCAATTGAAAAATCGTAAATATAATACTGATTATTTGAAATGTGGATTTATTTCGTCAACATTTAATAATCAAGAAAGACCTATGTGTGTAATTTGTTTCACCTAACTATCAAACGATAGTATGAGGCCAGGAAAACTACTGCGTCATTTACCTACTTTGCACCCAGAATATCAAAGTAAGCCACTCGAATTTTTTCAAAGAAAGGCAGCAGATAAAAAGGAAAAAAACTGGTTCTCTTACAAAATATACAAAACTTAATGATGACCTGCTAAAAGCATCTTTCGAAGTTGCCCTATTAATTGCAAAAAACAAAAAACCTTATACGATAGGAGAAGATCTTATATTACCAGCAGCAATTAAAATTTGTGAAACTATATACAGTGAAAAAATTGCTAGTCCTTTGAAGTCTATTCCTATCTCAAACGATACTATGAAAAGAAGAATTGATAGCATGGGATATAATATTAAAACCCAATTAATATCTCGTATTAAACAGAGCAACTTCTTCGCGATACAAATTGATGAATCTACTGATATAACAAATTACGCGCAGTTAATGGTTTTTGTAAGATATCAGTATAACTTCCAAATTCATGACGATTTACTTTTTTGTCGGGAGCTATTAACTTCAACAAGAGGTATTGATATTTTTATAAAAGTAGATGAGTTCTTTTCAGAGAATAAACTTGAATGGTCAAAATGTGTAAGAGTGTGTACAGATGGTGCAGCAGCGATGACTGGGAGAATTTCTAGATTCAAAGCAGAAGTACAAAAAGTATCACCAGATGCGCAACATATTCACTGCGTAATACACAGAGAACATTTAGTTTTTCGACGAATGTGTTCCGAACTCAGTGAAATTTTGAGTGACATTACAACTATTGTTAATTTTGTAAAAAATCGTGCTGTAAACTCTAGATTGTTTAATATTTTATGTAAGGAGATGGGATCAGTGCATGAGGTTTTGTTATATCATATTGAAGTAAGGTGGCTTTCACGTGGAAAAGTTTTAAATAGAATTTTAGAACTTAAAGATGAGTTACGATTATTTCTTTTAGATAAAAAACCAGATCTTGCTACGCACTTTAGTGATGAAAGTTGGATGTGTTTAGCATCATATTTAGCAGATTTTTTTGCTAAAATAAATGAATTAAATCTTTCTCTACAGGGAAAAGAAACCAATATTTTAGTTTTGAATACAAAACTTATTGCTTTTCAACAAAAACTTTGTTCATGGTCAAACTCTATTAACGAAGGAAATATGGAAATGTTCCCATGTCTGAATGACGTTGTTTGCACCAATGAAATATCAGTATCAAATTCAATTAAAAAAACAACACTGAACCATATTGATGAATCTAAAAGATTTTTTGCTAAATATTTCCCAAACATGAACGAGGAACGAAAATACGACTATATAAGGATGCCATTTGCTAAAACATTGAAATATGATCATATTTCTTGGGTAGCTCAAGAAGAATTGATTGAAATTAGATCAGATAATTCTTTTGAATTAGAGTTTAACGAAAAAAGTTGTACAGAATTTTGGATAAGGCGACAGCAAGAATATCCGACTATCGCAAAAGTGGCATTGCTAAAATTAATACCTTTTGCGACAACGTATCTTTGTGAAACAGCATTTTCTTCATTACTAGTACTTAAAAATAAACATAGATCGTGCCTTTCAACGAGCTCTTTGGAACAAAACCTTCGAATTAGTATTCCTGAAATTTCATCCGATATTGATTATTTGTGTAAAACTATGCAATCACATCCTTCTCATTAAATTATTATATCGTAAAAATTAGATATTCTTTTTGTAAAAGTTATTTTTATATAATATTATTTTTGAGTTTATTTTAAAAAGTTTTTGTTTAAAAAAATTGATTTAAATGGATTTATTATTTCTAATAAAAATATTACTTAAACAAAATTAATGATAAATAGGGGAATGAAACTTTTGTTTCGAAATTTAGGGAGCCGCAATATGAAAAAGTTTGAGAAGCACTGCCCTATACCACTATGTGGTTTGGGTATAATGACTTTCTTACTTGTTTTTTTTTTGCAAAAACATATTCAAACCAAATTTGAGAAAAATCTGTGCAATATTTTTGTTTTTGATAGATTCAAGTGACGATCGGGAATCAGCTTCATACGAGGGCTATGGCTAAGAATTGCCCTATAGCGTTCATTTTTGGACCACTGATAAATGTATGTAATAAACATAATCAAACCCAATCTGACCTAGATCTATATGATAATTTGGATCTTATGGCAATTTAAGTCGATCTCATAGGGGTCATTTGTATGAGGACTGGGTCTGAACATGAACCGATTTTGACCAATTTAAATAGCTTTCATCCTGTGGTCGATAGAAGCTTATATACCAAATTTCATCAAAATATATTCATATTTGCGACATATAGTTTGATTACAAGGTTTATATGGACACGCAGACAGACAGACGAACGGACAGCGGACATCGCTAGATCGACTCAGAAAATGATTCTGAGTCGATCGGTACGATAAAAGTTTAAATATTTTGGGTAGTACAAATATAGGGTATACAAATATGAAGTACGAGCAAAATTTATATTGCAACTGAAGCATTTTTAGGCCATAGTATTGTTATTATATCTCTATATATCTGTGGTCACAAGCGATAACCGCCTAAGTCGACTTGAGAATAATTTGAGTTATGTATGCTATCATATTCTACTAAAAACGCTTTATATTTACGTGAAATCCCCATTTCTCTATCACTGTTTATTAAAAAGTTATTAATGAAAACATGCTGACCATTACATTTATATAAATTACATTTATATAAAAAGTTATTTTTCTCGAAAGCATGATTTTCGACTTAGGCGGTTAATGCTTGTGACCACAGATATATTGCATTTAAGTACCAATCTACTAAATTTAATAAAAATTTACATATATGATCTATGGATAATGAGAATGGTTTAAATAAAAATTGTTTTAAGTCAAAAAAAAAATTGAAATGTCAAATGCTATTGCTTTTTGGCAACACAACACGCTTGATACGAAATAATACAACACTGCCTTTTGAAATTGATTACTATGGATCATATGTTTGCCGTCATTTTTGAATTTAACGAATTCGTTATTTTTTCTAGTGTAACATTAAATTTTTAAATTAATTTTTGTTAAAAAATTTGATGGAATTAATTAATGTAATAACATTAAATGTATTAAAGAATTAATTGAATTATGAATTAAAGAATTAAAAAAAATTATTTCACCGAACACTACTTTGACTATAGAAATGTGAATCTATCTATAACGAAACTTGATAATTTAAAAAACGGATATTAATTGGCTTGCTTATGTATATGCAAAATAAATCGGTTCCATCCTGATATTCCTTTTTCTTAGCTTCTAATTGTTAAAGCAACGTTGCACTCTTCGATGTCTTATTTACCTTTTAAAATTTCTTTTGTAAAATTAATAACATCAGCATAATTTCTTTGAAAAAATGAGTAATAGTATTTTTATAGTAAAAATAGAGGATTCTGTGAACTCAATTCTTATTTGCTAATTTATTTGTATGATTCTTCAACATTGGTGTCAAAATAGATTTTTTGATACCATAACTTAAATACCAACGAACAGATTCGATCTTATTCTTCACACACAACTATCCTGCGGTAAATCTTTTAACTTTATATACATCTGATAAAATTTAGGCCAACCAAGTACGTTTTATTAATTTAACATTAACTGTTGTATATAAAAGACGCTATAAGCACTTAAAACGGAGAACGGAAAGCGCCAAATGGAAATAATGTGCTTTTTGGCAATTAGCGCGCAAAACGCTAAGTTGGCATCGCTGCTCTCCTGACATAACACCCGCAAATCCATCTCTTTTTAATTAACACGAGCACAAAAGCTCATATACATTAGCGTGTCTCTTTATCCATAAATACCGGCAAATTTTGTAACGCTTAAAGTCTTAAACGATGCGTTTTGTCGGGCTTATTGTGAGAACATTAAAATAGGGTCCTATTAGGCCGCTACCAGAAATTTTTGCCGTCGAAGCCGTTTTTGGTGAAAGTAGATTTTTATGACCTATACTACTCTGCAGATAGGTTTTGCAGGGTTTGATTTTTGTAAGTATCAAAAAATGTTTGAGCTACACCACCATTTATTATAACAATCGATCAAAATCTCTTGAAGCCCATGATGTCCGTCTGTCTGTATGACCACGCAAACTTTGCAGTAAAAATACGTAAATAGTAAAATATGATCTTTTATCGAACATATATATGACGATTGCATTTGAAATGAAAATGGATGCATGTTCAGACTTAGACCCCATACAAATGTCCCCTATGAAGTCGGCTTAAATTTTCCTAATTTCCTGATTATTACATATATCATGTTTAATTTTGATTTCTATATGTTCAATATACCTATATATCACCATTCCAAAAAAGTAGAGGGTATATGGGCACTATAACCATATGAAGTAGCTTTCCGATATTCACTGCAATCTATCTTAAGTCTTTAAAGTATGACATATTTTACTAAAACTTTATCTGTGTTGGCTTTTGGAACAGGAACAGCTAAACCTAGTCCTACTATAATTTTCAAAACTATAAACTATAATATACATTTGCACTTGTAAAAGCTTACTTAAATAATATTATTTTTTTTAATCATATCAGTCCTAGAAAATATAACGAAATAGGTTTTCCATATATTATCAATATTTATTTTACTTTAATACTGATTGTGAAGGCTGAAAAGGCCTTTCAAAACAATCGCTTATTAGGTTAAAGTTTCTCGGTAAACAGTTTCCCGGGTTATCAAAAATTGTAACGAATGTCTTAATTTTAAGACAAACCCGAGCAACCGGGCTATACTGACCCTGACCCTGACACTGACAAGCTTAAAAATTTATTGCTCAGAGTCTTTTGGAGTTATTGGATCGTGTACAAAGAAGGGCGTTGATGCTGATTAGTGACAGTAAGGTATACAACTCTATATACTCGTTGTAACATCGTCGGAATATGGGTGGCACTGTGCTATAGATACTACCACGGGAAATGCTCTTCTGAGATTAGCGAAGTCATTCCAATTGGCCGAGTTTCAGTTCGCTCTGCCCGCTTCTCTGGTAGATCACATCTGTTTGTAGTCTATTGTCCTTTTGATCGCACAACGCATTACAGAAAAAATTCGTTTATCAGTCGAACTAGCCATATGTGGAATAAGCTCCCCACACAAGTCTTTCCTGACAGCTACAATCTAATAATATTCAAGTAAAATATCTACAAATCCTACTCCCTCTACCCTCCTTATAGTCAAATGACTCCGCTTTGAAAAACCACACCACTCGAAAACAATATAACAAAAGTACTAGATCCAACCTGTGATATAAAGGCAGCGTATAAGATCAGTCTGCTCTTAGCCCGATATCCCAGATAGGTCGTCCAGTATGTGCTTGCCTAGTGAACCCACGTCTGCCTTGCAGTCCTATATGTGTCCATATTCTTCCATCTTCCATTTTCCCCTGCTTGTAGGTAGTGGATGAAGATTGCTCCCTTAATGTTTCCCAGTGGAGACGTAGCCAATAGTAGAGTGAATGTCCGCGATCAATTTAAGACACAAAAAAGCTTTTATTTCGTCAACCTATTTGCAGTTGTAGGAAAATAAGTATTTCGTATATGACAATTTTTAAAGCAGCATGAGGTATCCACGTTTTTGCCTCTTCGAGAGAGAGTCTTGGACCAACTTTGCTGTGGCAATAACTGGATATAAGAAATAAGCATTGTTATTAATTTGGGGCCTGCAGATATGAAAACTTTCATAAAGAAGAATTTTAATTAAAATTCCCAGGCCTCGAGCTCGAATATTTTATTTTTACAAATTTTTATATATTTATATTTTTACATATTTATATTTTTATATTTTCATATTTTTATATTTTTATATTTTTATATTTTTATATTTTTATATTTTTATATTTTTATATTTTTATATTTTTATATTTTTATATTTTTATATTTTCAAGTTTTTATATATTTATATTTTTATTTTATATTTTTATATTGTTATATTTTTATATTTTTATATATTTATATTTTTATATTTTTATATTTTTATATTTCTATATTTTTATATATTTATATTTTTATATTTTTATATTTCTATATTTTTATATTTTTATATTTTTATATTTTTATATTTTTATATTTTTATATTTTTATATTTTTATATTTTTATATATTTATTATTTTATAATTTTATATTTTTATATATTTATTTTTTAAATTTATATTTTTATATTTTCATGTTTTAATATTTTCATGTTTTTATATTTTTATATTTGTATATTTTTATATTTTTATATATTTATATTTTTATAATTTTATATTTTTATATATTTATTTTTTAAATTTATATTTTTATATTTTCATATTTTTATATTTTTATATTTGTATATTTTTATATTTTTATATATTTATATTTTAATATTTTAAACTTTTTTTAAATTTATATTTTTATATTTTTATAATTTTATATTTTTATATTTTTATATTTTTTTATTTTTTTATTTTTTTATATTTTTATATTTTTATATTTTTATATTTTTATATTTTTATATTTTTATATTTTTATATTTTTATATTTTTATATTTTTATATTTTTATATTTTTATATTTTTATATTTTTATATTTTTATATTTTTATATTTTTATATTTTTATATTTTTATATTTTTATAGTTTTATATTTTTATATGTATATATTTTTATATTTATATATTTTTATATTTTTATATTTTCATGTTTTTATATATTTATATTTTTATATTGTTATATTTTTATGTTTTTATATATTTAAATTTTTATATTTTTATATTTCTATATTTTTATATTTTTATATTTTTATGTTTTTATATTTTTATATTTTTATATTTTTATATTTTTATATTTTTATATTTTTATATTTTTATATTTTTATATTTTTATATTTTTATATTTTTATAATTTTATATTTTTATATATTTATTTTTTAATATTTTAAATTTTTTTTTAAATTTATATATTTATATTTTCATGTTTTAATATTTTAATATTTTCATGTTTTTATATTTTTATGTTTTTATATTTTTATATTTTTATATTTCGCTTCTCTGGTAGATCGCATCCGTTTGTAGTCTATTGTCCGTTTGATCGCACAACGCATTACAGAAATAATTCGTTTATCAGTCGAACTAGCCATATGTGGAATAAGCTCCCCACACAAGTCTTTCCTGACAGCTACAAACTAATAATATTCAAGTCAAATATCTACATATCCAACTCGCTCTACCCTCCATATAGTCAAATGACCATGGGTACATTCGTAAATGCAGTAAATTTCTGCATCACTGCGGCAGTTATGCCAAGTTTTGTTGCTGATGCGTGATCAGTTGTTGCAGATGCTTTGTTACTGCTCAACAATTGCACAGAGTTTGCTTTTTAAAACGTTTTGCAAAATATAAAAAACATGTTCACCACAATAACATTAACAAATATTGAAAATCTTGATTCTAAAAATGACAACTTTTTGTTAACTTATAAAAAAACAGAATTAAAAGAAAGATGACACGACTTTTGGTTATTAAAAATCAATTATATATTTTTATATTTTTTTATTTTTTTATATTTTTATATTTTTATATTTTTATATTTTTATATTTTTATATTTTTATATTTTTATATTTTTATATTTTTATATTTTTATATTTTTATATTTTTATATTTGTATATTTTTATATTTATATATTTTTATATTTTCATGTTTTTATATATTTATATTTTTATATTTTTATATTGTTATATTTTTATGTTTTTATATATTTAAATTTTTATATTTTTATATTTCTATATTTTTATATTTTTATATTTTTATATTTTTATATTTTTATATTTGTATATTTGTATATTTTTATATTTTTATATATTTATATTTTTGTAATTTTATATTTTTATATATTTATTTTTTAATGTTTTAAATTTTTTTTTAAATTTATATTTTTATATTTTCATGTTTTAATATTTTAATATTTTCATGTTTTTATACTTTTATGTTTTTATATTTTTATATTTTCATATTTGTATATTTTTATATATTTATATTTTTATAATTTTATATATTTATATTTTAATATTTTAAACGTTTTTTTAAATTTATATTTTTATATTTTTATAATTTTATATTTTTATATTTTTTATATTTTTTTATTTTTGATATTTTTATATTCTTATATTTATATATTTTTATATTTTTATATTTTTATATTATTATATTTTTATATTTTTATATTTTTATATATTTTTATAATTTTATATTTTTATATTTTTTATATTTTTTTTATTTTTGATATTTTTATATTCTTATATTTATATATTTTTATATTTTTATATTATTATATTTTTATATTTTTATATTTTTATATTTTTATATTTTTATATTTTTATATTTTTATATTTTTATATTATATTTTTATATTTTTATATATTTTTATAATTTTATATTTTTATATTTTGTATTTTCATATTTTTATATTTTTATATTTTTAATTTTTATATTTTTATATTTTTATATACTTATATTTATATATTTTTATATTTTAATATTTTTATATATTTATATTTTTTTATTTTATATTTTTATATTTTAATATTTTCGTATTTTTATATTTTTTATTTTTATATTTTTATAGTTTATATTTTTATATATTTATATTTTTAAATTTTCATATTTTTCTATTTTTATATTTTTATATTTTGATATTTTGATATTTTTATATTTTTATATTTTTATATTTTTATATTTTTATATTTTTATATTTTTATATTCTTTATTTTTATTTTATATTTTTATGTTTTTATATTTTTATGTTTTTATATTTTCATGTTTTTATATTTTTATATATTTATATTTTTATATTGTTAAATTTTTATATTTTTATATTTTTATATATTTATATTTTTATATTTTAATATTTTTATATTTTTATATTTTTATATTTTTATATTTTTATATTTTTATATTTTTATATTTTTATATCTTTATATTTTTATATTTTTATATTTTTATATTTTTATATGCCAAATTTCATCAAAACATATTCGTATTTGCCACCTGTAATTTGATTACAAACTGGTGTACGAGTATGTTTAAATTAAGTAAACAAAATTATAGCAAAAACGCTTTAAAGGAAAATTTAAAAATATGTTAAGTATAACAACTTACATCCAAAATTTTTCCCATAAATTATAATTTTCATTATCATTGGCTTTTATCATTTACTCTCTGGCGCCTTTAATACGAAAACTTTAGTTGTTATTGTAATTTTATGTGAAACTTTAAACTTTGCCCACAAAATTTACTAGACATGAAGTTATTTATAAGAAACCACCCATACTCCCTCCACTTTTACTTTTTGTTATTTTTTTTAAATAGAATTTTCCTTAAAAACAAATAAAATCGAAAGTTCGGAAAACTTCGAATCTCCTAAAGAGCCAAAACAACAATACCACATATCACTTTCACCTAAAAGTTTTCTAAATGGGAAAATTCTCCTTCACAATTTAATATGCGTGCAAGTGGAGTCGCATTTACACTCAAGTGGGGGGTGCCAACAACCCAAACAGATGACATCATACCAAATGCAGAATAGAAAGTGCGCATGTTTTACCAATCATCATGATGAATGGATGATGATGTACGGCGGCATCATTTTATGGAATATGATGTACATACAGGTTTTGTTTTGTTGTTTAATCATTATTATATTAAAAATAGAACAAGTCTTTTTTTTCATCATAACTTTAAGATAGAAAGGATGCTTTATTTAGAAATTAAAAAAAAAAAACAATTAATAATGAAACTTAAAACAATTGAAAACTTAATTGATATAGGATGTGTTCTTTTTTCAATCATAATTAATAAAGTTTGTTTGATCAAGGTTTTTATTAGAACAATGTACAATTTAATTAATAAAGAAATTATGTTTTCTATTATGTTTTTTAAGAAATATTGATATAAAAACAAACGAAAACAAGATTGCTAAAATATATAGAAAATACTGATTTAAGGTTTACCATAAAAGACATACACTTAAAGGATTTGGAACACAAACTAAATCCAAAAATTATTTATATATGTATTTTCTATTGTTTATAGAATAAACAATGATATAAAATAATAGTTGTGGCGCTAAGTAAGAACTTTTTAATGAAAATAAAACCAAAAAACCTTTAAAAAAAATTCAAATATTTTTATTACTTCAAACATATCAGTAGTGTAAATTGTATTTAAGCCCTTCTACACTCTAGTCAGACGAATACTTTCCTTTGTCTTAAAATTTAAGGGAAAAAAAACATAAAAAATGTTAATTTAGGTCAGGAATTAAATTATGCTTATAATTTGTATATATTCTATGGATGCGATCTAGCTAAACTTATTTTAATATTTATTTAACGAATTTTTTAAAAAAAATTTTGAATAATTTAAAAAAAAATTAATTTTTATCAAAACTGGACTATTATCATTAAACGCCGCTGTTTTGCATTTTTGTTTTTATCAATAAAAAAACTCACATTTTTTGTATTTGTTTTTTGATTAGCAACTGCTTAAATATTTATTAATATTTTTTTGTTTAATTTATATCTTATTTGTTGTTAGTGTTTGTTAAAATTTTTGTTTTTTTATTTAAATATATATTTGACCGTTTTTTTGTTTTTGATAACTTTACAGAAATATTGTTGATACACAACTAAAGTGTTGATAGACGCCAAAAGCTTTCTAAAGTTCAAACAAAATATTAGAATGAGTGTTTTTGTGTTGATACGAGTGAGTTATTATTTTCGTCGTAGTTGGACCTTTAAGAATTTTTATTGTGTATGTGACTTTTATTAATATTCGAAATATTTGTTTTTATACAAAAATAAAATTTTAATAACTACAAAGTAGATACTTAAAATTAAATTATTAATCTACATACTTATGTATATTTACAAATTTATTGTTGTTCGTCATATGTAGGTTAAGACTCGTGAACTATTTTTTCCAATTGATGACTATGTTTTTTGGAAGGTTTACGTTTGATTAGATTTTGATTAGTGGCACCAACCGTACAAAGTTATTATATTATCATCATACGAGTATATCAAGAGTACTATGAAAGCGATTTTCTTTTGTGATTTTGTCAGATATAAATCTGCGTAGGAAAGCCATAATCCAGGATCCGATTAGTGGGCGTGGCACTTCCCATTGAGAGTAAATATTAATCGTCAAATATCAAGAGTACAATAATAGCAAGTGTCTTGAAACTTTGTGTCAGTCAATAGATGTGGCACATGCAATGCACAGTAAAATTTATGGAGTGTTTTGATAGTAAGAGCCTTGAAACTTTGTCTGAGTTCATAGGTTCTTAATGTGCGTAGTACAGTCAAATATGGGCGGGATCGGACAAATAGTATTTATCATACAATGTTAATATATATTATCCTTTTTGCAGAGTCTAAATATTATTAATGCCATTGCACAAAATATTACGAATCTATTTATTAAGAATCTGGGTCGAAAAAATTCGATGGAATACACTAATAAAAAATTTCAATGTGCAATATGTAATTATTGGTAGAAATGTTTCTCCTTACTTCAAAAATTTGGGCCTCTGGCTTTAAGAGTTCCGGAAATGGGTAGCGTGTAAAGTGGGAAAATAATTAAAAACTCACGTTTTACCATATTTTTAAGATATTTTACCTACAAGTTCAGTTGAGCTGTCGTTTGTAAAGAATTGGAATTGCTTTTAACATATGATCTTTTGTTTGGAAAAGTATATCGAATAAAGCTTTATTTTTAAATTTCTAATAAAACAAGTAAAAGTGATAAAATTTCCGAATCTTCGATACCCTCCACCCGTGTTCGAAATACAATATTATAACCAAAGTTGTCAACACTAAGAGACATAAAAAACTAGATTTCACATTAGAATGGCTAGATTTTTTACAATAATGTTTAAATTTAATAAGATAATTAACAAAAAATGTAGGTATTTGTGTTTTTTTTTTTTTTGATTGAAAGAAATATTTAAATTATTATTATTATTATTGTTTGTATGTTTGAGAGAAAGAGATCTTGTTATTTTCTTACTCTCATCGATAAACCATTCGATCACACGTACAAAAAACAACAACAAGCAAACAAACATGTATACATCGCAGGTACATATCTATATTCCTATGTTCGGTTACGAAAAGACATTTTGCACTATATCTAGATATTATATGAAATTTTATCAAACATCTTTACATTGTCGTACGTCATTCGTCGTCCATTGGGCCTATAGGCTCCAAATTCAATACCAACCTGCTCGAAACAATATTATCCTAATTGTACCCAGCTAAATGTTTTGTGATTGAGCATTATTTCAGTAGACAGACGGCCATCGTTGGATCGACTGGCATTTTTATAAGGAACAATAATATTTATACTTTCTGGAGACGCAAATATATTTCCTCCGCACAGTGGTGTGGGGGTATAAAAATATATGGTTCTGATAAGCTAGTCTTGGTAAATTTCATAATTAAGTTTATTGTTTCTTGAGTTAGAAATTAAAATTTAGAGTAAAGCATAAAAATTAATTCGTAAATTTAAAATCAATCAATATTAAATTTGCTATCATCGCTGACTGAGTCTGTAAACCTGTGAATGATGCTAGCATCAAACCTATTTCATATATTTCAATCGCCTAAAATATTATTAAATTTTTCTTTAGTTTGTATCCCTTACCATTTCTTACCACTTTCCTTTTTCAACAGGAGCTTTAGGTACCTGAATGACTTTCTGAATCTGTAACGCTATTAGATAGTGCTAGCATCGCACAGTGGGTTGAGAATCATGAAAAGTGAGGATTAATTCAGGGAAGACGTAATTTCAAAATATTGTTAATTTTTTTAATGGATATTCATTAATGCATAAAAAACCACCATTTAAAAGATAAAAGTGGAAAAAAAATTTGTTTTAACCCGTTAGGAGCTTTTTTGTGTTTTGGAAAAAATGATCTTTTCTTACAATTTTCGCTGTAACTTTGGAATAAAAAGCGATAAATTAGTAAATGAAATTGCAAGTTAGAACTTGGTTAATGTGCTTTTAGAAAAAATAATTTTTTTTTTTAAAAATAAAAAAGGAAAACAATTTAATATGTATTTGTATTACAAAAATTGAATTTTAAAATCCGATTTTATTTTCCAAATTCCACAATTCCACAAATTTAATTCAAAAAATTCACATTATAAAATAATATTATGTTTTTATTGATGAATAATTATAAGCACAAAACAAACAACCATTGCAGAAAAATTAAAAAAAAAATTTTAAAAAAATTAATTAAATTAATATTGAATATATTGCTACATTTATAATTGAAAATTTTGTATGCATTTATTGTTATTGTTTATTATTTATTTTATATTGTTCTTATTTAAGAGAAACTTAAATATATATATATATATATATATATACAATTAAAATCAAGGATCCTCCGTATTATCATCACCTTCATAAATATAATCAGCATCTTCATAATTATCATCATCAATATCTTCATTAATCTCTTCTTCATCAGAAATCTTGGGCAAAATTAATAAATCTAGTGCCATCTGTGGTATATTATATATTTTTTTGGCATAATTTTTGCTTTTATTGGCAATTAAAGGATCCGAACTAAGAAGTAACCTATTGAATATATCTTCATTTGACTTCTCCCGACTGCATTTACGTGAATAGTGTTCTCTGTAATTTAATAAAATAAAATAAAATCTTTATTTCTAGCTTAATACAGTCAAATACGTGAAGATGATGCATCCATTTGAAAAAAGTTAGAATTAAAAAAAAAAAAAATTAAAAAAAATTAAACTTGAAATATCTCGTTTTTCACTTTTTACCACTTCGAACAAAATTAAAAAAAAATTGTTGAACTTTGAGAGAGTATAGCAAAAAAAGTAAACAACTTAGAACAATAATTTTTACAGTTAGTGATGACCCATTTTATACTCTGTTACCCGCTATAAAAATTTATTACAAAATACTCATTTCAATTTTTGAATTAATCCTCACTTTTGACCCTTTCAACCCAATGTGCATCGCATAAATAGTTTATGAACTTGATAAAACAAAAGACTGTCAATGCTAACGGTCTCCTAAGGCTCCTTATTAACCACTAGTTCAAAATATTAAATCAAATTCCATATATAATTTTAACCTTTAACTATGGATGTGAAATTTTGGGACGTGGTGGTAAATTTTACCCCTTTTAATTTTACTGGAACATATTAATAAAAAACGTTTCTTCATAATTATTTGTATTTTAAAAATAAGCTACTACATTTTTAATTGTAAAAATAAAAATCTGAAATTTTTTTATTATTAAATTCAACAAAACAGGCACTTTATTCCACAAACTTTTTTTTTAACAGTACGAGAGGTTAAAGTAAATTCACTATTTATACGCTACTAGCAGATTACAGGCCTCGAAATTCGAGTGCCAATTCTAAGAAATTTTATTTTTTCATTAAGGTATGCTAATCAATTACAGCCAATTCATAAATCAACACAAAAAACAAACTCATTTTTATTACAAACACATTAACAAATTTAATAAATACACACACAGCATTGTATAATTTTATGTATGTGTTAGTAGCAACTTTAAATGCAATTTACCAAAAATAAAGGAAAAAATTCAAAAATCTGTAAATCTGCATATCGGCTAAAAAGAAATACCTTTAAAATAATATCCGTTTGGTCAAAATCGGGATAAAACGGTAGAACAAAAAATCGGTCACAAGAAAACGTCTAGCCTATTAATATTATAGATACCACTATGTGGTTTCGGAATAATGACTTTGTGCTGCTGTTTGTAACTACCAAAAATATTTGACCTAGACCCATCTTTTGTTACACCGATCGACTCAGAATCACTGTCTGAGTCGATTTAGCGATGTCCGTCCGTCCGTCTGTGTGTCCATGTAAAGCTTGTAAACAAACTACAGGTCGCAAATATGAATATATTTTGATGAAATTCGATATATAAGCTTTTGTCGGCCATAGGATGAACTCTATTGAAATTGGTGAAATTCCGTCCATGTTCAGACCTAGTCCCCGCACAAATGACCTCTATGAAATCGACATAAATTGCCATAAGATCCAAATTATCATATAGATCTCAGTCAAATTGGGTTTGTATGTTTTATTATATCCCTTAATCAGTAGTCCAAAAAAAAAATCCTATAGGGCAATTCTTAGTCATAGGCCCCATATAGAGCTGCTTCCCGATCTTCACTTAAATTTATTAAAAAAACAAAAATATTGCACAGATTTTTCTCAAATCTGGTTTGTGTATATTTTTTCAAAATATAAGTGACTTTACCAAATTTGGTCAGGATCGGTCCATTTTTCAACCTAGTCCACATATATATATATAGCACCCGATATGAACTTTTTCATATCTGCAGCCAAAAAATTAATAGCAATGACACTCAAATTTGGTTTATGCATATTTTCTATATCCAATTAGTTGGACCGAAGAAATAGGGTCTCTAAACCATGGAATAGGGTATCGTATAGTCGGTCTAGACCGACTATAAGTTTCTTGCTTGTTTATTTATAACTTCAAAACTAAATTTATTAAGTTATTTTGTTCCTTGGATCTTTCGCAAATAAAATTCTGGTATATGTCATTATGAAAGATGTCTCAATATATTTAAAATTAGACCTTATTTAGTATTAGAGGTTAACAAGTTTTGAAGATTTACGTAATTATAAATGAATTTTTCACTTTTCTCTCTGGCACATTTCGGGAACTGACATTTAAGATATTTTGTTAGTTTAGTAAGATACAACATGTCGGCCAAATTTTATCAAATTTAAAGAATGTGAGGTCTAAAAACGTATTTTCCTCATTAGTACTCGTATGCTTATATTAACTATGTTAAAAATAATAAAAAGAAGTTAATTATAGTCGGTCTAGACCGTGAGAGGGTATCAGAAGGTATACCAGATTTGAGTGACATTGTTGATATTAAGAATATCGAAAAACATATAAACAAAATTTGAGAAAAATATGCAATATTTTTGTTTTTTTATAATGAGTGTGTGCTGATATTTATAACTACCTCGACCACTGTGAGTCAATTTAGTGATGTACGTCTGTCCGTCTATGTGTCCATGTAAATCCTGTAATCAAACTACAGGTCGCACATCTGAATATAATTTGATGAAATCTGATATATAAGCAATAAGACGAACGCTATAGAAATTGGTGAAAATCAGTGTATTTTCAGACCTATGAGGGCGGTTTAAATTGCCATAAGATATAAATTATCATATAGATCTCGGTCAAACTTAGATTGTATGTTTATTTCACCCATTATGCAGTAGTCCAAAATTTAACCCTGTAGAACCATTATTAGTGATGGCCCCCATATAAATTTATTTCCCGATCTTTACTTTAATCTATCAAAAAACAAAAATATTGCACAGATTTTTCTCATATTTGGTTTGTAATGATTTTGCAGGATATATATTACTTTACCAAATATGGTCAGGATCGGTACATTTTTCGACCTAGTCCCCACATAAATATAGCATCCGATATAAACTTTTTCATATCTAAAACCAAAAAAAAAAAATAAATAACAGTGCCACTCAAATTTGGTTTATGCTTATTTTTTATATCCAATTAGTTGGACTTAAGGCCCTTTCTCTGAACGCATGGTGTAGAATATCGCATAGTCGGTCTAGACCAGTGCTTCTCAAACTGTGAGCCGCGGCCCCCTAGGGGGCCGTAGAACTTTTTTAAAGGAGCCGCAAAACATTTAAGTATTTCTACATTTATGTATTTAGTCTTTAAAATATTTTTTTTTTGTTTCATAAATTTCTTTGAAAATGGTGTATTCCTAAATTTAAAATCGTAAAATTTGTTCAAATTAGATTTCACAGTAGGCTTAGTTACACAGAAGCATATTTTTAAACTTTGTTAAATTTTATAGAATTAGATTTCGTAAAAAAAGTATAATTAAATATTATAAAATAATTATATTTCTTTCTATATTCAAGGTAATTATTATTATTTCTTTTAATTATGCGATAAATTTAACTATTATTTTCTTAAAATTTTAACGATTTTAGTACGGGTTTAAAAATGGATAAGTGGCTAATAAAAATACCTAAAGAGCGAGAAAATTATGATAGTGTACATGAATTAATAGAACTTACATCAACAACATCTACAAGAACCAGTAGAATTATCATCTTTACCAGGAACTTCTACTTCAACATCGAGATTAACAACTGGTAATAAGAGAAAAGTCGCCGCAGCTAATACACCTCAATTGAAAAATCGTGAATATAATACTGATTATTTGAAATATGGATTTATTTCGTCAACATTTAATAATCAAGAAAGACCTATGTGTGTAATTTGTTTCACACAACTATCAAACGACAGTATGAGGCCAGGAAAACTACTGCGTCATTTAAGTACTTTGCACCCAGAATATCAAAGTAAGCCACTTGAATTTTTTCAAAGAAAGGCAGCAGATAAAAAGGAACAAACTGGTTCTCTTACAAAATATACAAAACTTAATGATGACCTGCTAAAAGCATCTTTCGAAGTTGCCCTATTAGTTGCAAAAAACAAAAAACCTTATACGATAGGAGAAGATCTTATATTACCAGCAGCAATTAAAATTTGTGAAACTATATACACTGAAAAAATTGCTAATCCTTTGAAGTCTATTCCCATCTCAAACAATACTATGAAAAGAAGAATTGATAGCATGGGATATAATATTAAAACCCAATTAATATCTCGTATTAAACAGAGCAACTTCTTCGTGATACAAATTGATGAATCTACTGATATAACAAATTACGCGCAGTTAATGGTTTTTGTAAGATATCAGTATAACTTCCAAATTCATGACGATTTACTTTTTTGTCGGAAGCTATTAACTTCAACAAGAGGTATTGATATTTTTGTAAAAGTAGATGAGTTCTTTTCAGAGAATAAACTTGAATGGTCAAAATGTGTAGGAGTGTGTACAGATGGTGCAGCAGCGAGGACTGGGAGAATTTCTGGATTCAAAGCAGAAGTACAAAAAGTATCACCAGATGCGCAACATATTCACTGCGTAATACACAGAGAACATTTAGTTTTTCGACGAATGTGTTCCGAACTCAGTGAAATTTTGAGTGACATTACAACTATTATTAATTTTGTAAAAAAAAATCGTGCTGTAAACTCGAGATTGTTTAATATTTTATGTAAGGAGATGGGATCAGTGCATGAGGTTTTGTTATATCATATTGAAGTAAGGTGGCTTTCACGTGGAAAAGTTTTAAATAGAATTTTAGAACTTAAAGATGAGTTACGATTATTTCTTTTAGATAAAAAACCAGATCTTGCTACGCACTTTAGTGATGAAAGTTGGATGTGTTTAGCATCATATTTAGCAGATTTTTTTGCTAAAATAAATGAATTAAATCTTTCTCTACAGGGAAAAGAAACCAATATTTTAGTTTTGAATTCAAAACTTATTGCTTTTCAACAAAAACTTTGTTCATGGTCAAACTCTATTAACGAAGGAAATATGGAAATGTCTGAATGACTTTGTTTGCACCAATGAAATATCAGTATCAAATTCAATTAAAAAAACAATACTGAATCATATTGATGAATCTAAAAGATTTTTTGCTAAGTATTTCCCAAACATGAACGAGGAACGAAAATACGACTATATAAGGATGCCATTTGCTAAAACATTGAAATATGATCATATTTCTTGGGTAGCTCAAGAAGAATTGATTGAAATTAGATCAGATAATTCTTTTGAATTAGAGTTTAACGAAAAAAGTTGTACAGAATTTTGGATAAGGCGACAGCAAGAATATCCGACTATCGCAAAAGTGGCGTTGCTAAAATTAATACCTTTTGCGACAACGTATCTTTGTGAAACAGCATTTTCTTCATTACTAGTACTTAAAAATAAACATAGATCGTACCTTTCAACGAGCTCTTTGGAACAAAACCTTCGAATTAGTATTCCTGAAATTTCATCCGATATTGATTATTTGTGTAAAACTATGCAATCACATCCTTCTCATTAAATTATTATATCGTAAAAATTAGATATTCTTTTTGTAAAAGTTATTTTTATATAATATTATTTTTGAGTTTATTTTAAAAAGTTTTTGTTTAAAAAAATTAATTTAAATGGATTTATTATTTCTAATAAAAATATTACTTAAACAAAATTAATGATAAATAGTGTTTTAATAGTATTATTTTTTGGGTGGGAGGGATGGTGGGGGGGAGGGTGGGGGGGGAATGAAACTTTTGTTTCGGAATTTAATTTTGTTACTTGTTTCTTGAAAAATTTAAGTGATTAAGTCTATGTCATAAGGGTTATTTGTATTGTGGCTTGGACTGAACATGACTTGGAGTTTGATTACATGGACACAGAGATTGACAGACAGTCGGACGGACGAACATCGCTAAATCGACTCATAAAGTGATTCTGAGTCAATTGGTAGTTGTAAACATCAGCACAAACTCATTGTACTCTGACCACACAGTAGCATAGGTCATAAAAATGTCTAGAACAAAGGCAATAGGAGTATCAAATTTATTATCTATAATATTAATAGGCTAGGCGATTTCTTGTGACGGTTGTTTTGTTCTACAGTTTTATCCCGATCTTGACCAAGCTTATATTATTTATCCGTTTTGCAGATTTAAAAATTTTTTAATTTTTTCTTTTTTTTTTGAGTAAATTGCATTTAAAGTTGCTACTAACACATACATAAAATTATACATATGCTATGTGTGTTTCATTAAATTTGTTAATGTGTTTGTTAATGAGTTTGTTATCTTCATTCACAATAATAAGTTGAAAAATAAAGCTGCCTAGAAATTGCACTCGAATTTCGAGTGCTGGAAATGCATTAAGCGATGAGATGCAGTCAGATCCGTGACAAAAAGGAGTATTTAAAAAAAAAATTTTCATAATAATTGAGTCTATTTTGTAAAACTGAATAATATGTCAGATTTCAATTTCCACAAAATTTAACAAAAAAATTCATTATTTATAAAAATATCGCCATCTTTGTTGAACTCCTTATGCAAGTAGTACTTCGCGTTGATCATCAGAACCACTTACTGAATCATCTAAAATATATAGCATAAAAAATTCATTAGTTTAATAATAAATCTAGTCTTCAATCAAAGCTTTTTTTGAACATTAAGAAAATGGCGGTTTTGACAGTTTACTCCTGGATTTAGGAACAAAAAGCGTTAGTTTAATGTTAAATAATCGAAAATTTGTACAAAAATGAAAATCCTTCAAACCAAAGACTAGTTTTTAGTATTATTAATAAGTAAAAATTTCATCAAAATCCATGCAGTGGTTTTTAAACTATAGGGGGGTCACCGACTTGAAAAATATAGTAACGTGAAAAACGCATTTAAAGTTCTTCGTATTTCGAGCTCTATTAATGAAGTTATACTTTTTTTTATGTATTTTGAATTCATGGAATATAATAGGCCAGTCTAAACCAGTTATTTTCGTCTGCCGTCCGCTATCTGTCATGAGGGCCCCAGACCCCTTCAGTGATAGTAAGATATCTCGGAAACTATTAATCGGATTCAGAGAATATTTTTGAAACATCATACTTCAAAAAAGGCAAAAAAATTAAATTTTTTTTTTCTAATTGCATCTTACCCCTTAATGATATTGAAATTTGTAATTCATTGAATTAAAAACAGAAACAGAACACTTTGCTTGTAAAAACCCTTCCAATTCCAATAATGTTTCTGGGAAATTGTTTTTTCATAAAATCAAAATATGAGAAAAAATTCCTTAAAATCTGAGAGTTTCTCTATAAGAAAAATTCCTGCAAAATCCGCGAAAATTTTATATTAAAAATTAGTTCTAAAAATTTTAGGCTTTTTCTAAGGAAAAAAGTCGTTGATAAGGAATTTAACATAAGCAAGCTTAAGAAGAGTGACCATGAATTTGTAACAAATTCTTAATTGAAACTACTTCCTCTATCCAGCATGAATAGGTTGTTATTGAAACACAACCTTCTGTTGATTTGGTTGATTAAGTTTAAGATCATGTATTGTTAGGAACTTTAAAACTCTATCATTAGTAAAATGTTTTTTTTTTCTGAACTCATATATTTTAACCCCACTACAACTAACCGAGACTATTTATAATATATTTTGGTAACGATGACTTCATAAATTCCCTCCAAACGGGAAAAAAACTAAATTCACAAAACAGTTTGTTTTGTATACAATAACATGTCAAACATCATTTTTCAAACAAATTCAAAGATAAATAAAACTTGAAAAATTAACTCAACACTAAGCTTTTTTGCATTCCTCACACAAAGGGTTTACGTTAGTATGAGTTTTTTACTCAAACTCGACTTATTCATATTTGTTGATTTTGAGTAAAAATTTTAAACAAAGTACGAATGCAATGTATGGAATGAGGAATATATAAATAGATATCCCCTAAATGTTTAAGCGCCTAATATGTTTGGCTTAGCATAGAAGTGATTCCAGTCACAACATTGTGTGTTTTTTATGGTTGTTTATCAAAACAATATTATGTATAACCCTAAGTTGTTGTTTTATACTTTGTTGGGGTAGAATATAGGGCGCCAAATTTATATGATTTTTTATGTCTACGTTGTTAAAATTACTCAAATATAACACTTATTATAGTTTTTGCGTGTAATATTAAGTAGGTCTTTTTTTATAATTTTTTTCCCCACTTTAACGATGAGCTCATTTTGATGAACATTTGTTTCGGTTAACTTTTATTCACAACCTGCCTCATTTTTACGAAATTTGAAATTCATGTAAATTAGTTTTATCCAAAAAAAAAAAAGTAAAAAATAAAAAAAAAACTTCAAATAAGTTGTAGTTGATAATCATTCCGTATATTTAAGTTAATGTTAAATGATTTATTATTTGTCTCATTTTGTTGTTCTATGGATATAAGGGAAAGTGTGGATACTTGTGCTAAATATGGGGGTCTTCAAGTGGTCAACACATATGTATGTATTTAAAAATTGTTGTGGGCAACAATTTCCATTAAATTTCACATTACTCGTATGGCTTCAAATAGCCACAGTTTTCAAGCCATTATTAAACATACTGAAGTTTTAATTTTTTTTATTATCATGTTCACTTATTGTTGACTGCTTGATTGATTTTGATACCTCAAAGTCAAAAACTTACGGTAATAATTTTATTTAAATGAATTTATATTTGATCAAACTTGTGTTTATTTAATGAACTAATATTTGATCAAACTTGTGTTTATTTAAAAATTATAAGTATTAAATTCAACAAGTTTCATCAAACTTTACATTTTCTATAGTTAGAATCTAACATCAGTCGAAAACTGAATATTCAACTCAAAGGTTTACCTATCTTGGGTATATAGCGATGTCCGTCCGTCTGTCTGTGTGTCAATATAAACCTACAAACTACAGGGCGTAAATATGAATATATTTTGATGAAATTTTGCATATAAGTTTCTATCGGTGAGATTGGTGAAAATCGATGCATATTCAGACCTAGACCCCATACAAATGATCCAAGTTAGATCGACTTAAATTTCCGTAAGATTTAAATTATCATACAGATCTCGATCATATTGGGTGTATGTGTTCTTATTACATCCATTAATCAGTAGTCCAAAAATAAACCCTATGGGACAATTCTTAGTCATAGCCCCTGCTTCCCGATTTCCACTTAAGTCTATCAAAAAACAAAAATATTGCACAGATTTTTCTCAAATTTGGTCCATTTTTCGACCTAGTCCCCATATAAACATAGCACCCGATATGAACTTTTTCCTATCTGCAGTCAAAAAAATTAATAATAATGCTACTCAAATTTGGTTTATGCTTATTTTCTATATCGACTTAGTTGGACCGAAGAGATAGGGTCTTTAAACGGTATATGGTATCGTACAGTCGTTCTAGACCGACTAAAATTTCTTACTTGTTTTTAGCTACATTTTTACACACACTACATCATTATGCAGAGCGTATATATCAGTTTGTCATTCCGCTTGTAACGCATCGAAAAATGAATTTATGACCTCATAATATGGCGATGTCCGTCTGTCCTTTTCTCTGTCTTCTGTTTGTCTGTTGAAATAACGCTCATTCATAAAAACATAAACATAAATCATTTTTTTGACTAAACTTAGAACAATATTGTTTATCATTATTTCGAGAAGGTTGGTTTTAAAAATGGGATGAATCGGGCATCATTATGCCATGATGTGGCTCAAAATCTCTAACAAAATGCAAAAAATTAAGTGTGTTTGTATATGAATACATCTCTAACAAAATGCAAAAAATTAAGTGTGTTTGTTTTTTTTTTTTTTAATTTTTCAAATATTTCTTTAAATTTGTTAAAAATCGTACAATAAGTGCAGATATTAATGGAAACGTAAAACCTAGGTGGAGGGTGCCAAAGATTCGGCATGGCCGAATTTAACACTCTTACTTGTTTTTTTGTGAATTTTCTCGAAGTAGATCTTCGATTATGGTCACTTATTAAAAACATAAAAAAGTTTTAATGTTTACGATAATTGTATAACGTTTAGAGCCATTCGTGGATCCTCTTCTTATTATCAAATTTCTTATCAAAATGTATTTGAATTGTAGATCTTTGTGCCATATAAAGATCTACTTCAGTCGAGTTGAATAATTTTTAAGATATTTTGAAACATTGTTGAATTTTCCTGTTATTTTTTCTTTTTAATTTTAGTTTAATCACTAATCTTTTTTTATCCACTATAGATCATTTATCATAAATTAAAAAAAAAGCATGTAAATCCTTTTTACCCAATCATGGATCTAATTATTATAAAATTTGGAATCAAAATATATAATGGTGGGGCTTTTATTTTTTTATGAATTGAGATCTCTTTTAATAAAAATTATTACATCATAATTTACACAAATTGTGGATCTCTTTTAGTTAGATTTTTTTTTTATAATATTAAATTTTGTACACTATACCATTCTGTGGTCAAGGTATATGAGTTCGCGTTGATGTTTTAACTATCAAAAATATCTGTACTAGACTCATTTTTTAATATACCGATGAACTCAGACTCACTTTCTTTGTCGATTTAGCAATGCCCGTCCGTCTGTCTGTCTGTGTGTCCATGTAAACCTTGTGGTCAAACAACAGGGGTCGAATCGTCGCATTCGTTATCGAAATTTATCGATCGAAATTATTTTTTTATTTTCCAGAATAAAATACTAAGAGTAATTTTACTCCGGCACAGCTAACGTGTTATGGTCCATAGTTAATAATAAAAGTAAAACGAGGTCTAACGATTGTCCGTCTTCTTTACATAATAAACCAAAATATGAAATTTCGATTGATTTTACTCGATATCGAATGCGATGATTTGCCCCCAGGTCGGAAATATAAATATATTTTGCTGCACTTTGATATATGAACTTTTGTCGCTATTGAAATTTGCGACTTAAATTGACTTAAAATCCAGGTTATCAAATTTAGTTTATGTGTGTTTGTTACACCCATAATCAGTAGTCCAACAAAAAAATACTGTCTGACCATTTTTAGTCATAATCGCCGTATAAATATGTTTCTCGTTCTTCACTAAAGTCTTAAAATAAAAAATAAAAAAATATTGTATATATTTTTCTCAAAATTAGTTTATGTTTTTAAGAAAAATTAGTAACTTTACTATATATGGCCTGCAGGTTTCATATCTGCAGGTCACAAGTTAATGTCGCTCATATTTCGTTTATACTTATTTTCTATATCCAAGTATGATCTTAGCAAAGTTGTATCTCACACCTCTCCTCAAGGAGCGACAGGTTTTGCTGAATTGGACCTCAAAAAACTCCATGTAGAGTTGTTCTTAATCATCCCCAGATTCCAAAATTTCAAACCCCAAAATCGTACCTGCTTCACTTTTCGAGAAATACATATGTATATATATATATATATGTCAATATATTTGTTCTGCAAAAATTGTCATAAACTGAGTCATTTTTCACTTTAATTCGAATTTCAAATGGATTCACAATATGCACAACCATTCCTCATGGATTAAATTAGTCACTCGTACCATTTTAGCGCAACCCAGAGCCAACGACGTGGACGTAGTGGTTATTTGGCTTCATTTTTATCGTTTTTTTTTTTTGTATTTTTTTTTATAATTTATAATTTTTTTTTCATTTCATTTTTTATAATTTTTTTTTGTATTTTTTTTTTTTAATTTATAATTTTTTTTTCATTTCTTTTTTTATAATTTTTTCAATATTTTAATTATGTGTTCACTGACGAGAATTCAATAACTGCCTTGAGGAGGTTGGTATCATATAATTCATTTTCGAGTGAATTTATCTTACAGCGTTCCCAGATGCTCAAAAATGAGCGGTGGACCGATTCTCCGGCTTGTTCCGACCAATATCCCAACCCGTTATCACGTTCTATAAATTGAAGGCATTGTTCAATGTGTTCTCGCAGAACATGTATTTTTAGAGTTTCAGAAACATGCTCAATCATATTTAATGCTTTGAAATTCCTATCTAACTCTGACAAATATCCTTTTAATCTCTCTCCTAATTTACCTGATCTAAAACAACAGTTTTCTGCTCGTTCCATACTATTGAAGGCATTTATATAAGGTACAAGAGCAAGAAATCCGACATTTTATAGATATCATAATCGTTAAGCTTATCAGCTGCTTTCAACAAGTCTCTACAGGCATTGCCTTCAAAACATTCCCCATGGTAATTTCTTGAAACAATTTTCAATTTTCTCGGCCATTCCAGAGCAATGTCTCTTCCTAAAGGAGGTACCAAACCATTCCAAAATAAATGGTTGATGAATCCCATTAAAATGTGTAATTTGGGAATTACACATTTCTGTAACACAGGGGTATCATTACTCTCGTTAAATAGCGGACTATTGACGCTACTGTGGCATTCTTGCGCAAATTTTTTCTTCTTTTCTAATTTCTCGAATTTTACATAATCATGACGTAAGTCTCCATAAGTTTTAAATCTCAAGAAGCTGTCCGAATTATCTGCATAAGAGCTAGTGCTGGCAGCACTGGTTGCAGCACTGCTAGCTTCTTCCTTTTCCATATTACTCTTTCTTAGATCATTGAGGCTAACAAAGCAGTATGAACAAGGATCAAACAAGAGTTTCACGTTATCGTACGTTTCTTTTATTTTTGGAACTATGCACAGCAGCACGATACGCTTAACGCTCATTAACTTTCTTTTTTTCCTAGACTACCACCTTCTGAATATTTACATCTCTTATTTGAATTTTCAGTTGACATTTTGTCATTCTCAACATCAGGGTCGCTGATATTGCGATTCAGTTCCGCAGAATAATTCTCTTGAAATATTGACATGGATATTTTAAAAAAGCCCTGGCCACCATCTGCCATTACTTTGATGCAAGTAATCCCTTCAAAATCCTTTTCTATTATTACAGCCTCGATAATTTCTTCCGCATTTGCAAAGACTACTGGTCCCATACCTTGTTGCCCAACGTCACATTCAAATGAATATTTAGCTGTATGATAGACGTCTTCAAGGAGTTTGGATTGCTCGACCATGTGTTCCCGGTAATGATCCGGTACAGAATTTTTCCACCATGTGCTCTCAAGAAGTTGGTAATTTTTTTCATTTTATTTTTTGACACTCCAACGTTAGCCCGAAAATTGTCCAAACTAATTCAGTAAATTTCATATTTTTTCTTATTGAAGAATTAAAAAGTACTACCATTTTCGACCCTTTTGTACTTAACACAACCTGTTCATTCTCAATATGACGGCTTGCACCGTCTTTAGCTTTAATCTTTTCTCTGATAACATTAGATGCAACTTGCTCTTTAGCAACACCTGGAAGTTTTTCAACAATCTTACAGATATTGTTTTAAGGATTCTTACATTTATGATTTATCCCTTTGTCAACCTCTTGATGGCATTCGATACATCGCTGTATGGAAATCCCTTTTTTGGGTTCTTTATCTTTCTTTGGAAGTTTTACAACGTTTGTCGCACCATAACGCGAACCTTTGGGCGAATTAATTTCATTATTCAAATTACGTCTGTTTGGAGCTATTGGTTTTTGATGACCTACATAACTACCTGTTAGGCATATGTAACAGTTACATAATCAGGAGTTGTACGAGTACTTTTTGGCAAAATTATACTTTCATAATCAGGCATATTTTGGATTGGCCGTTTGAAAATACTCTTATCTGCGTCAAGCATAGTCAGATAACAAGTTCTGCAAATGCTTACAGGAAATTTTTCATTTTTGTAGTAATGAGGAATTTATTAGCAATTGCTTTACCGAAGAGAATTTTCTTACCACATGGCCCACACACCATGACTCTATGTTCAGAGTGAGAATTTTTTGTCTTTGTATTCATTTTTTCATTATTATTTGATTTGCGTGCGTGCGCTTGGTTTAGCTGCGAATCGCCGACTAGCGTATGCGCAAAACTCTCTCTCACTCTTTCTCTCGTTCTAGTCTATATATATATTGTATATCAAGTACACATTCACTGCATATATTATTTATGGTTGTGCATACTGTGAATCCATTTGAAATTCGGATTAAGGTGAAAAATGGTTCAGTTTATGATCCTTTTTGCAGAACAAATATATAAACATACATATATATATGTATTTCTCGAAAAGCGAAGCAGGTACTATTTTGGGGTTTCAAATTTTGGAATCTGGGGATGATTAAGAACACCTCTACATGGAGTTTTGTGAGGTCCAATTCAGCAAAACCTGTCGCTTCTTGAGGAGAGGTGTGATCTAAAACCTTTTACCGAAACTCATGCTTAATTATTCTTTTTTATGAATCGTGGATCTCTCTTAATAAAAATATTTCATCACTTTTGGATCTTCTCTAAAAGAAACATTTTTATGAAACGTGGATCTTTTAAGTTATTATTTTTTTTAACAATTGTGAATATTTATACCCTATACCACTATGTGGTTTGGGTATAATGACTTTGTGCTGCTGTTTATAACTACCAAAAATATTTGTCTTAGACCTATCTTTTATTATACCGATCGATTCAGAATCACTTTCTGAGTCGATTTAGCGATGTCCGTCCGTCCGTCCGTCCGTCTGTGTGTCCATGTAAACCTTGTAATCAAACTACAGGTCGCAAATAAGAATATATTTTGATGAAATTTTATATATCAGCTTTTATCGGCTATAGGATTGAAATTGGTGAAATTCAGCCCATGTTTAGACCTAGTCCCCATACAAATGACCCCTATGAAATCGATATAAATTTTCATAAGATCCAAATTATCATGTATGTAGATCTCAGTCACGTTGGGTTTGTATGTGTTTATTATATTCATTAATCAGTAACTAGTCCAAAAATAATCCCTATAGGACAATTCTTAGTCATTGGGCCCCGTAAAGAGCTGCTTCCCGATATTCACTTAAATCTATCAAAAAAACCAAAAATTTGCACAAATTTTTCTCAAATTTGGTTTGTATATACTTTTTCAAAATATAATTGACTTTACCAAATATGCTCAGGATCGGTCCATTTTTCGTCCCCAGCGAATATAGTCCCCATATGAAAATAGCACCCGATATGAACTTTTTCATATCTGCAGCCAAAAAATTTAACAACAATGCCACTCAAATTTGGTTTATGCTTATTTTCTATATCCAATTAGTTGGACTGAAGAGGTAGGGTTTCTAAACCATGGTATAGGGTATCGTATAGTCGGTCTAGACCGACTATAATTTTTATACCCTATACCACTATGTGGTCTGGGTATAATGACTTTGTGCTGTTGTTTGTAACAACCAAAAACATTTGACCTAGACCCATCTTCAATTATACCGATCGAATCAGAATAACTTTCTGAGTTGATTTAACAATGTCCGTCCGTCCGTCCGTCCGTCCGTCTGTGTGTCCATGTAAACCTTGTAATCAAACTGTAGGTCGCAAATATGAATATATTTTGATGAAATTTGGTATATAAGCTTTTATCGGCCATGGCATGAACGCTATTGAAATTGGTGAGAATCGGTCCATGTTCAGACCTAGCTCCCATACAAATTACCCCTATGAAATCGACATAAATTGCCGTAAGATCCAAATTGTCATATAGATCTTACTTAAATTGGGTTTGAATGCGTTCATTACATCCATTAATGAGAAGTCCAAAAATGATCCCTTTGGCCCCATGTTTGTATATATTTTTGCAAAATACAAGAGACTTTACCAAACATGATCAGGATTGGTCCATTTTTGGACCTAGTCCCCATATAGATATAGCATCCGATATGAACTTTTTCATATCTGCAGCCAAAAAAATTAATAAAAATCCCACTCAAATTTGGTTTTTGCTTATTTTCTATGTCCAGTTAGTTGGGGCTAAGAGATAGGGTTCCTAAACGCATGGTACAGGGTATCGTATAGTCGGTCTAGACCGACTATAATTTTCTTACTTGTCTTACTTGTTTTTATTAAATAGTTCATCAAACTTCTATATACTTTATATCAAAATTTAAAAAAAATATATCAATTATGGATGCACTTTAAATTTTAAAATTGCAATGAATCCTTCTGCTTAAATCAATCATTATCTTCTAATTTGATCGTGGATCCACGAAAGTTACTTTATTATTGTTTCTAGTCTGCACACAGAAAAAAAAAATTTACCAACCAAATTGTTCAAAAGTTTAACAACTGCATTTTTAATTGTATCAATAGAAGTTCTATAGCAACTAACCATTTTCTAATGTGGAAAAATATTTACTATTAAGGCGAAAGGATTACACTTGCCATCAATTCAAAATTCGGTTACTAACTTCATCGCAATTCTGTTGGCAAATAATTTAGTTCTCTTTGTGTGGACCTTCTTTTAATGGAAAATGCATTAATCATTCTTTTTTAGTCGATCGTGGATTTTTTTTTTAATGAAAATTAAAATCAATCGTCCTTTTTAAGTCAGTCGTAGATCTTCAATTATTTTTTAACCAAAATTTAGCCACATTTTGAACATTATTTTAATCAAAAAATGAAAATAAAATATTTTTTCTAAATTGTGTTCTTCTATTTATTAATTCTACTTTTATTCATAGAAATAGTAATTTAAAAAGTTTCATCAATCGTATTTCTTCTATTCATCAATTTTTACATCAATTGAAATTTTTCTTTTAACAAAAAACGTATATCAATAATATTGTATGAAAACAAGACTCATTAGAATTGGTAAAAGAAGAAAAAATTAATTTGAGTCAATCGTGGATATACTCGTAGTATAAAAAAAAATTTTATTTAATTAAAAATTTGCTATCAGTATTGGTTACTGGTTTCATAAAACTTTCATTAACTCAGAAACCGTGGATCTAATTATTATCAAAAATATTCATTCGTGGGTATATCAAAATATGGTGCAACTTTTTATTAAAATTACGGAAATAATAAGTTAGATCGTAAAATTCTTAATACACGTTTTTCCTCTTAAAAATAAATGTAAAAACAACACAACACAGGTACAATGCATTTGTTTAATCTGTTAAGATTTCACATGCCATTACAGTTCCATCTAGTGGACAATGGCAAAAACAAAGAGCTGTTCATATTACAAGACTTGTAATTGATCTGGCTATGTTAATGTAGAGAAAGCTAAAAATTGGAAAAGCTCAGCTTGTTCATACAAACTCTCGTATATAAAAAGAAAAACATTTCTCATGTTCTTTTCTTTCAAATGTTGAGTTAAATAGTAGATTAAGCATGAGTTGAAGTAATAGGCAGCTAGCGCTGTCTTCAATTTTTTTCTAATATTTCTCTTACATTACAAAAATTATTATCTTTCTTTCATTAGAAAAACATATACATGATCTTAAACCGAACAATAAATGACTATGTAAAAATTTTTTTCATCGTCGATTGATACCATCGCCTAGAAAACATGGGTTTGAATAAACACAAACCCAATGAATGAATTTGAAAAGTAACGGAATATTCTCGTTGCACATGCTGGGACTTAGTAATTGACATTTAACTTTGTAAAATATTTTTCGTAAGCATTCTTTACTTTAAATCAAAAACTTTACTTACATCAATTATTGAACCACTTTTATTTCAAAAATAATAGCTATCGTGGATTTTTTATTTGTTGTTTTAACACCACTCTTGGATTAAGTGTCTTCAGGTTTCCCCTACATTTTTATATTAACATTTCATTGATATATCCTAGTACATATGGCGTCATGAATTCTTTTTACTTTGATTAACACGCATTTTATATTTCACTTCATTTCGCTGTTCATTAAAGACCAATATAAGTACGGTTGTCTTAGCAGCATTAAATTCCATTACATTGGTAAAGTTCAACACGCAATTTTATTTTTGTTTCCTAGTTCATGTTCGTAAACCTTATTGTTAAAGGTTCTGTCCATGTACAAATCAAGAAAAATCAAATAGTTTATATATCTAACTGTTGGAAACGAATCAGCAGTTTTTTTCTTTAATATGCAAGTTTAAGTACAAATGTTCTAACATTTTTTTTATAGCAATTGAAATCGATATTTATTTTTGTTGGCCGCTATCAAATTACGGCATTAGAATATCCTGAAAAAAAAGAAAAAAACAGTATTTGACCATAAGAAGATCCACATAAGAAGATCTGTCACATACGAGTAATTAATTTTGACTTCAAAAAACAAATTCAAAACCCCCATATTTTTTTTTTTTTTTTATTTCACAATTTATCTAAATATGGGTTTGAAGTAACACAAAAGATCTAAATTTTATTTGCATAGATTTCAAATGTGTTTCTTATGTTTCCAATTAAGCAGGTGTTGTTTGTGTATTGAATTTTGTTACCTTCGTCATATAATAAAGATGTCATTTTCAATTTAAGACTGCAACATATTTGTAACTACAAAAATCCATTAGATTAGACACAGGAACAAACAAATATGTAGATCTGTTGTTACAAAATGTGTTCTCAAGTACAAATAACAATCATTTATGTTTTAGCCTACATTCCCTCACACACAAACGATTTTTGATTTTATCAAACGCATTAATGTTACACATTACAACGCCCTTGTTTTGTATTCTTTGCCAACTTTATTAGTCTCCTTTAAAAGGGATGTTGTTGAATTAAGAAGCACAACAGACTACATAGGTCTTAACTTTTGTTATTTATGGATTAACACGGCAAATACTTAAGATAAAAACAACAAGAAAGATCCATGATCCAAGGCAAAAAGTTAAGGTTCATGCCAAGCACCAAGTACATTTATATATTTTGTATGGACACAAAAAAGACTAAATGCTTCGCAATGAAGAATGAAGTTTAAGTTTTGTGAAAAATAAAGACTACCAAGTAATAAGAAGTATCAAGAAATACAAAATAGTAACGAGATCATTACGTCAAGGCAAATAAAACAAAGTTAAAATTGAACTGTGGTTCGATTGTCTATCTCTGATTTTTTGGTTACATTCGCAATTTATGTCTAAAGGCCTATGAAGTGACATCTAGGCTTGTAATAGGCGGTCTAATATCTATAAATGAATTAGGAAAACGTAACCCGCCTACTCTGGGTTGGGTTCCTGGACATAAGGGGTATTATGGCAAGAAACGTTGATTGGAAATACCTAATACATGGCTACATCAAGGAAAAAACAAAAGAATTGGAATAAATTAGAATTTTTATGGCATTGGGACACTGTAATTGGACATGAGACATGAGATCGTGAAAACCTTAACCCGAATTCTCACTTATAGTTGCAGGCATAAAAAATGCATCGCTCGTCTGTGTAATCTTTGGATGCATCTGCTTCAAAATAATTCATCTCATTTTTTGGCTGTTTATTCTTTTTTTAGTTTCTGAATATTTTTTATATTTAATTGTATAAGTGAAAAACGAGCAAAAAAATGCAACGTAAGGAATCACAGTGAAAGTAAGTTAATTACACAGTCAAACATTTTCGAGGTCTTTGTCGGGGGGTGTTAGAAATTCCAAGTCAGGTTGAAAGTACTAGGCCAGTATAGTAAAACATCCAAAGCGTTTAGCATCCTGAGGTCGTTTTCCTTATCTAGATTTATGTTTGCTTCGATTTTCCGCTATAGCTTAAACAATCATTATTGATTTCTCATTTCATTCTTCAGCTAAGCCTTGAATAAATAATTTTTTATTAATATATCCATGCAAAAAATAGAGGCCCTTATTATGAGTTGCATTCGATCTTCGATTTTCGCTGGCTATCGAACATCGACTATCGAATGTCAAATTCGTATTATGAGCTGGCAGCACGGTCGAAAAATTCGTTGTGCAACGAATTTTCAATCGAACACAATTTTGCTTTTGATGTTGGATGGCAGTTGGTAAAACTTATTGAAAATATAAATTGTAAATTATTGAGATTGATTTGCCTTGTGTGCATTGCCGCAGCAGTTCATCTGTAGTAGACAGCAATTCCATAGACACCTCCTTGCAGCCGAAAATTTGCTATAAATCTTGTTAAAACCTCGCATCTTACGTAGTGGAATCCATTTCCAAAATGTTGGAAGCATCTCCCATGACGAAGCATTCATCTTCATCAGATGATCATAGAACCATAATTCCATGTTAATAAATAATTAATTATTTTGTTTTCTATAATAAATTTGTAAATAAACAATGTTTATTTTATAGTGCCAGCTGATAAATATGTACTATTGTGAGTGAAATTCACAATAGCGCTATTTTATCGAATATGCACCATAATACCAAATGAAAATTCGTTCGATCAGTTAATTCGACCACAATCGAAAATCGAAAGTTGCTCATAATAGGCACCAGAATAAAAAATATTGATGTATGTTTGATTTAATACCAAAAATGTCACTCATACGCATAAATCTCTTAAACTCTACTAATAAATAATAATCATATGCCCTGAATATGTTGTTATTCAAAAAATTTATTAAAAGAAAGAGGAAAAATTTAATTTTTATTTTAAAGGGTCCGCCATCTAACGTTTTTTTTTTCAACTAGTGCTTATTTCGTGAATGGTAACACCTAGCTCATGTCTGATTTGACAGATAATTAGTTTTATCCTTCCGCTGAACGAATATGGTTGTGTATACGCTTGAACAACGCTGGGAAATATTGCGACATTACTTTGAAAATCATGGTAATGTTGCAGAATGTGTGCGAAAATTGCGTACGGATTTTGGAAGAAGAGAAGCACCGTCAGCTCCGTATGTTCGTTATCTTGTGAAAAAAGTGAAAGAAACTGGCATACTCATCGATAAACCAAAGCGTGAAAAGCCAAAAACAGTGCGTACACCCGAGAATATTGCTGCTGTGGCAGAAAGTGTGCGTGAAGCGCCATCAACATCAATTCACCGTCGTTCTCAAGAATTGAACATTTCGGAGGCATCATTGAAACGAATTTTGCATTAAGACCTTGATATGACGCCATACAAAGTCCAATTGGTTCAGGAGTTGAAGCCAACTGACCATCCAATGCGTTTTCGCTTCGCTAAGTTGGCCTGCGATCGACTTACAGAAGATGCCGATTTTGCCAAAAAAAAATCATCTTTTTAGATGAAGCTCATTTTGATCTTGGCGGGTATGTAAACAAGCAAAATTGTCGCATTTGGGGCACAGAAAACCCGCACGCGTACATTGAAAAGCCGATAGACCCAAAACGAGTCACTGGTCGGTGCGGATTTTGGTCCAGAGGCATAATTGGGCCATTTTTCTTCGAAAATGAGCAAGGAGTGGCCGTTACAGTCAATGGCGATCGTTATCGGGCCATGTTGAACGAATTTTTGTTCACAAAAATTTAAGAGGAGAATATTGGCAACATTTGGTTTCAACATGACGGCGCTACGTGCCACACAGCCGAAGCTACACTCGATGTTTTGCGCCCTGTTTTTGAAGATCGCATTATCAGCCGCAGAGCTGATGTCGTTTGGCCACCTCGGAGCTGCGATTTGACACCGTTGGACTATTATTTGTGGGGTGCCCTCAAAGATAAGTGTTAAGCCAACAAGCCAGAGACAATTGACGCTTTAAAGGACAATATTCGTGAAGCCATTTGTGAAATACAGCTGTACACAATCGATAATGTGCTTAAAAATTGGACCGATCGTATAGGCTACTGCATGGCCAGTCCAGGCAGCCATTTGAATGAAATTATTTTCCATTATTAACCGGAAGGATTGTACTTTCAAATAAAAAAAGAAATTTGAGATAATATTCAGTAGTTTTTTTTTTTATAGCATTTTCAAAAAAAAAAAGTTATTTGGCGGACCCTTTATTTATTTATTTATTTATATTAATTACAATACAATGTAAATTTGTACTCTAATTTGGCTCCAGGGATAAGCCGGGTGACAAAGACCATTTGGCTGGTTTTTGCAGCGACAGATCAAAGCCTCTGCTGGGAATCGAACCCACTACCCCCGCATGATAGGCAAGCATGCTACGTATTCACCCACCGGGGCGCTTGAAAAAGATTGCATTCGATAAAATTAGTCCAACCTGATTTGTTGAAGAACGAAATTAGAATTCATCAATGATTCTTGAGCTATAGCTGAAGAACTAAGCAAACAAACGTCAAAATAAAGAAAAATATAAAAGTTCAGAAAAAGTGTTGGCCCTAGAATGCCAAAACCTTTGGAGATTTTACTATATTGGCCTAGTACTTTCCCACGCAGAATGGCTGTTGCACTGTGTTATTGCTTTTCAAATAAAATTTTCTTAAAAAATCTGTTCAATATAGTTGTTGTCAAATGACAGCAAAATATTAATGCTTTAGAGGAAGAAAAATTCATGCGTGAAATAGCACAACTATTTAGTGTAAATAAATACATAATGGTAGTGGTTGTCCACGAAAACTAACTGCCCGCCAAAACCGTCAAATTACAAAATTGGTCTTATCCTACCCACAATGGACGGCAGCGGACGTTGCTAGTTTCGAAAATGAATATATCGGTGCCTTTATTCGAGTTCACACTGCACGCCGTAGATTAAATGAAGCAAATTTGTTTGTTAGACGACCGGAAAAGTAACCTCTCATTAATAATCAATAAAAGGAAGCGCCTTAACTTTGCGTAACAGTATAAGTATTAGTCAATTAAACAGTGGGCGAAGGTCTTGTGGAGCGACGAAAGAAAATTTAACTTATTTAGCTCCGATGGAATAAATTTCATACGTAGACCACCTAAGCAGAGAAATTCTGCTAGATAATAGTTACCAACAGTCAAACTTGGCGGATGATCAAGAATAGTGTGGGCTAAGAAGCAATATGTTTAAAATGGAATCATTAATTATATACTAGTAGATTCCAACGCTCGAAATTCGAGTGCAATTTAGCTTTATTTTTCAACTTAGCCAATTCACAAACCAACACTTTTATGGTTTATTATTATTGTGAATGAAGGTAACAAACTCAGTAACAAACACATTAACAAACTTAATAAAACACATATAGCATATGTATAATTTTATGTATGTTTTAGTAGCAACTTTAAATGCAATTTACTCAAAATAAAGGAAAAAATTTAAAAATCTCTAGGTCTGAAGAACGGTTAAAAAGAAATACCTTTCAAATAATATACATTTGGTCAAAATCGGGATAAAACGGTAGAACAAAACATCGATCACCTAGCCTATTAATATTATAGATATATCACTTAGTGAATTAACAACCTTAATATTAATAGGTAAGGCTATTTCTTGTAAAACAGATTTTTCTCCCATTTTTTTTTAATTATTGACCAACACTCAGGGGATACCCCCTACAGATGCAGAGCATTGTGGTGATCTCAGGAAAATAGGTTATGGAAAGGAGGAAAGAGGAAGTAGTATTTGTTGATATTTGAGTTAAATTTTATTAGATTATAACTGTCAGAAAAGACCTGTTCGGGAAGTTTATTCATATACGGCTAGTTCGACTAATAAACGATTCCTCTCTGTAATGCGTTGTGCGGTCAATTGGACAATAGACAAACGGATGTAATCTACTAGAGAAGCGGGTAGAGCGAACTGAAACTCTGGCACTTGGAATAAGTTCGCTAATCTCAGAAGAAAATTTCCCATGGTAGTATATATAGAACAGTGCTACACAACTCTCATTCCGACGAGGTTCCAATGAGTCAATAGAGTTGGATACCCTACTGTTATTGATGAGCGCCAACGCCCTCCTTTGCACACGGTCCAGTAGCTCCAAAATAGACTTTGAAGCTCCTGCCCATATATGGGAGTTGTATTCCATTTTTGGTCGGATGTAAGTGGTATAGATTTTTAGGAGATCAGAAGAAGTGATTTTTGCACCGTTTTAGAAAACCAAGACACTTGAATGCTTCTTTAGACACTTGAAAAACATGCTTGTTCCAACGAACATCACATTGAATGCTCATGCCTAGATCATCAAGAATATCCGATTCCTCAATACGTATACCACCCATATATACAGATTGCATTGTTGAATCCATGGCCCATATACAGCATTGAGTCTTCAGCGCATTAAAATCAACCCTATTCGCTTTACCACACTCGGAGATTGTTCAAAGGTCTTGATTGGGTATGTGATTCATTGTCCGCCTTTTGCCTACAATCAAAGGAAAATAAACGACAAATGCTGCTGTCATCTGCGAAAGGTTTTGACCAAACGTATCTTATTTGAAAGGTATTTTTTTTTATCTGCCCACTAGATTTACAGATTTTTAAATTTTTAAATTTTTTTGGAATAAATTGCATTTAAAGTTGCTACTAACACATACATGAAATTATACAATGCTATGTGTGTGTTTATTAAATTGGCTAATGTGCTTTCTTCATTCACAATAACATATGTTTTGAATTGAAAAATAATTTTGGACATAAACCAATAACGACAGTAATCGATATTTACAAAGTTTTGAATTGTGAATTGGCTAAAATTGATTAGCATACCTTTAGGGTCTTAATTTAATGAAAAAATAAAATTTCCTAGAATTTGCACTCGAATTTCGAGGACTGGGATCTGCTACTAATTGTTAAAATCATGAAACTAATACTTAAATATTAAATCCAGCCAGTGCCGGAAATAAAATTATTTTTCTACATAAATTCAGATTAAATACATTGGTTCAGTTTTTCTAACGTGTTCATTATGAGATCTGGAGAAGAGATCTTATCTTTAGCCGTTGGTAAATACGATTGTTGAGAAGGTCACTTGCTATGAGCTCTGGATGAGATTCTAGTTTTTTCAAATAGCATAAACAGTTTCTAACAATAATATCTATATATGCGATCTCCCGTGACGGAGTCGATCCATTGATCAAAATCGAAGGAATTATGAACGCAAATAAATTTTGTGAAATAAAGAACACATGTGTCCCCATCTTCGAAAATAAATGGCCTCTGATAGTATATTTACACACGATAACGATCCAAAGCAGTCAAGTAGTTTTGTTTGCATCATCGCAATCCCCCTGATCTCTACACCATAGAAAATATATGACAGCTTGTAGATCGGAAAGTTGAAAAGATAAATCCGTCTAATCTAAATGAACTGGAATCAATTTTGAAATGAGAATAGAATAATAAACACCTTAACACCATGACATCATTGGTTGACCCTACGACTTCCTCTATCGTACTCCATTTGTACTAACCCTAAACTGTCAGCTGTCAAATCGTATTTTTCTTTTAGTTGCCAACACTTTACTACACAAATAGCGGCAGTGAAGTTAATAAAATAACTAAAGCACATTTGGCAACTTAAAAAAAAACACCAAGCCAAGCCAAAACATTCAAAACGAAAAGGATCAAATTGGTTGCGATTTTTATGGCCTCTTATTCTGAAATTAAGGAGTGAGATCGAAAATATCTTAGCATACATAAAATGTAATATTAAGGAAGCCATTGAACATAGAGTTTTATTTTTTTTTTTTCATTTAATTGAAATTATATTAAAAAAAATATAATTTTTATAGTTCTAATCACTACTCACGAACTTATGGACCATTTCCGGAAACCCTTCTGTCACTTTTTTGGAACAGATAGCCCATCTCTATTTAAAATAATTCACTTTTTTGTGCTTTTCAGTATCTCTCCACTGGCCTAAGCTCCAGATAATTTAGCGGTTTTACCTCCCTTGGTACAAAAACTACGATATTGTTCACGTGCCTTTCAAGAACAGAATGTCAAATCGGGTCAAAATTATGTGGACACATTGTGTTGGCTTATAAAAGTAAGAAGTCTTTTTTGCAAACACTCCTTAATATAAATTTGGGTTTGTAGGGAGCCCGTTGTCAGAAATGAATTTCTTCTTTTGGCGCAACTGCATATTGCTTATCATACCAAGAACTTGATTTTTGGAAGTTTAGTCAGCTTTCGGGTTCTAAACTTGTCTTCGACATTTCCTCGAGTATTACCAATACAAAAATTTTGACCACTATGATGAACAATCTTCCAGTACTTACGATTCGTTGACCATTATGCAGCAAAAGTATTTTTTATGAAACATGATTTCAATTTTCTTGCTCTGTTTTTGGTCTCTTCTTTTTTGCAGCCTTCCACGAACTTTTTTGACTTTTACGTTTTCAAACCTACCATGGCTTTGACTTTTCTACCTTTTTATTTTCTTGGCCTTAAAAACATCATATGGACCTTTCTCTTTTTCCAAACCATATTTCTTGTCAATGATCAACTTCTCCTGATAGTTTCTAATAACATTGGAAAGAGTTTGAAGGCTAACTTTTTGTAGGACCAAATCAGATTTTGTTCAAAATATTTAATAATTTTAGCACATACTTTTATTTCGTCACTAATTTTAATCAAACTAACAACAAATGAACAGAGTTGTCAAGAAACATAATAACTGACATATTTTTTAAAGATAACTTGATAAAAAAAAATTTGCATTATGCTTGCGAAAAAAGTTAAGAGGAAAAATGTGTGTTAATGTTTTTGCATTCTCACTCCTTATTATGTTTTAGAAATTTTCTTTATCTCTGAGATACTTTCTGGAGAAAATCTCTAATATTTCTTAAACTTTCTGAGATGCCTCAGAATTTAGGCTGTTACTTATATTGGAAAACTTTTTGTTGATCCAAGTGAAGAATCTCAGTAACGGAATTAATCATATTTAAATCCACAAAATTGTTACTTTAACAAAAAAAAATGCATTTTACAAACCACTGTTCATTAAAGTTTAAAAGAAGGAGGAATTTACACCTTTCATTTAGAAAAAAACATCTCTGGGAATTTTAACAAGATCATTACTTACAAAAAAAAAGCGAACAAAAATGTAAGAACAAGAAAAAGTAAAGTCCAATCTTTGAAAAGCAAATCGTTAAACATCAACACCTTTTAAAATTGAACAATTGTTTGTTTATATCAATAGCAAATATGTATTTTTATAACTTTTCTAGTGTAATTTTTCCACCACTCCTCCTCTAAAAATATGCATATAAAAAGCAGCCCACTTTAACGTCAAGTTTCTTTACGGTAAATTTAATTTTATATTGTTAGTAATGTTGTTAAAATAACACCTTCAATATGTAACAAAAACTGTCATTCCCTGCAATCGCAATTTTTTTTGCAAATTGATCTTGACAACAACACTTAACATATTTTTTTTTTCGTTTTTTAGCTTAATGTTAAATTACAAAGCTCCAGTACAGACCTTGGCCTTCACTTACCTTGAATTGTATTGTCATGTTCATGTTCGCTACGATATGGTTCATGTACTCTTTTGGTGGCATTTCTTAACAATCATCGAAATGCCAACAACAATATCCCAAAAATAACATTTGTTCATTTAACCGTTACATACTCGTACATTCATATCTCTGCTGACATGCAGAATGTTGTGGATAATCAAAACAATTATACACGAGCATCTCAATTCCCAGTGCACTACGTGCCACTAACAATAACAGCATTTTATTCCCCAATTGCTGCTCAATTTATTTGATTGTTTCGTATTTAAAAATTGCTTTTGATCTTTATATGTTTATTGTCTCCCCTCCCGTTTTGCTAAAATGCTATGACCTGTAATAATTTTTAAAATTGCTTACAAAACGAAAGGTACCATATCCGTGTTGTTGTTATCATCAAATGGAATACGACGATCATAAAGATCATATAAATACTTAAAATTATTGGTTTATTCAATGGTAAATTATTTTCGAACTAAGAAATAAAATAATGTATATTCAATTTTTCCAACTACTGAAAGGACGTAATGCAATTGTATCGTTGAAAAGAGGATTAAACTATAATTTGAATAAATATATACTTAAGCCGGAGTATTGGCTTGTAAGCAAAAAGCGTAAAACTGTACCCCAAATATCGGTAAAAAACGCTAAATTGGAATGAAAGTATTTATTTATTTATTTATTTATTAACCCATAATTGAAATTATAAGCTAATTTTACTAAGAGCAATAGCAACGTAGGCCTTCAGCTCAAAATAAATATTACAAAAAGTTTACTTAACTTAGGGAATTGTGTTATATTTTGTTATAAAGGTTGCATAGTTTAAGAAATTTAATCATTAATGATATGTTATCGGGAGAGGGTGTGGATAGTGGAATGAAAGTAAAAGCGCCAAAAAGCGCTAGTTATTATAAAGTATTTGTACGTTTGGAATCTTTTAATATTTATTGAAACATTAAAAACATGTCATTTTCTTCATCATCTTCAGGCCATTTATGATTTACTATTTACGATGTCGCCGGATTGAGTGTTATTTCCTACTACACTGCGACCAAGTAGATCTATTGTGCACTCTCTTTCAGTTTTGTGTTCTTTCCTATTTTATTAATCCATTACAGCGTTTAGGAACTTGATTATGTCCTTCACCGCCAATGTTGTATGTTTCCTCCCTTATTTCACATTAGCCAAATAAAGGGTCCTCCAAATAACTTTTTTTTTTTTGAAAATGCTTTAAAAAAAAAACTACTGAATATTATCTCAAATTTATTTTTTTTTTATTTGAAAGTACAATCCTTCCGGTTAATAATGGAAAATAATTTCATTCAAATGGCTGCCTCGGCTGGCCATGCAGTAGCCTACACGATCGGTCCAATTTTTAAGCACATTATCGTTTGTGTGCAGCTGTATTTCACCAATGGCTTCACGAATATTGTCCTTTAAAGCGTCAATTGTCTCTGGCTTGTTGGCGTAACACTTATCTTTGAGGGCACCCCGCAAATAATAGTCCAACGGTGTCAAATCGCAGCTCCGAGGTGGCCAAACGACATCAGCTCTGCGGCTGATAATGCGATCTTCAAAAACAGGGCGCAAAACATCGAGTGTAGCTTCGGCTGTGTGGCACGTAGCGCCGTCCTGTTGAAACCAAATGTTGCCAATATCCTCCTCTTCAATTTTTGTGAACAAAAATTCGTTCAACATGGCCCGATAACGATCGCCATTGACTGTAACGGCCACTCCTTGCTCATTTTCGAAGAAAAATGGCCCAATTATGCCTCTGGACCAAAATCCGCACCAAACAGTGACTCGTTTTGGCTGTATCGGCTTTTCAATGTATGCGTGCGGGTTTTCTGTGCCCCAAATACGACAATTTTGCTTGTTTACATACCCGCCAAGATCAAAATAAGCTTCATCTGAAAAGATGATTTTTTTTTGGCAAAATCGGTATCTTCTGTAAGTCGATCGCAGGCCCACTTAGCGAAGCGAAAACGCATTAGATGGTCAGTTGGCTTACACTCCTGAACCAATTGGACTTTGCATGGCGTCATACCAAGGTCTTTATGCAAAATTCGTCTCAATGATGCCTCCGAAATGTTCAATTCTTGAGAACGACGGTGAATTGATGTTGATGGCGCTTCACGCACACTTTCTGCCACAGCAGCAATATTCTCGGGTGTACGCACTGTTTTTGGCTTTTCACGCTTTGGTTTATCGATGAGTATGCCAGTTTCTTTCACTTTTTTCACAAGATAACGAACATACGGAGCTGACGGTGCTTCTCTTCTTCCAAAATCCGTACGCAATTTTCGCACACATTCTGCAACGTTACCATGATTTTCAAAGTAATGTCGGAATATTTCCCAGCGTTGTTCAAGCGTATACACAACCATATTCGTTCAGCGGAAGGATAAAACTAATTATCTGTCAAATCAGACATGAGCTAAGTGTTACCATTCATGAAATAAGCACTAGTTGAAAAAAAAACGTTAGATGGCGGACCCTTTAGTTTGTGCCTTAGATATGCAAACGCTGGACATTTTGCCAGTATATGTTCCATGGTTTGGTCCTCCAGGCCGTATCTGCACGTTTTATCTTCAGCCAAATGCATTTTGTATAGGATGTGCATAAAAAATACATTTTCATAAAAAAGTACCTTTTATTAAAAAATTATTTTTCATAAAAAAATTTTTTTCTTAAATATCTTTTCTTAAAACAGCACCTTTTCGATATTAGTACCTTTTCGATATTAGTACCTTTTCGATATTAGTACCTTTTCGATATTAGTTCTTAAAAAAACATATTTTCTTAAAAACTAATACCTTTTCTTAAAGATTTAATTTTTTTAAAGTGCCTTTTCTTAAAAAAGTAACATTGCCTTTTCTTCAAAAAGTAAAATGGACCTATTCTTGAAAAAGTACTTTTTCTTAAAAAGTACATTATTTAAAATAAGTATATATTCTTATAAAGTACGTTTTCTGCAAAGAGTATCTTTCCTAAAATAAGTAAGTTTTCGTAAAAAAGTACTTTTTACAAAATGTATTTTTTCTCAAAAAACTAACTTCTGGTATCAAATTTTCTTCTCTAAAAAAGTAAATTTTCTTCAAAAACTACGTTTTGTTCAAAAATTAATTTTCTTAAAAAAGTAGATTTTCTTAAAAAATTACCTTTTCTTTAAAAAGTACATATTCATTAAAAACTAAATTTTCTCTAAAACGTAAATTTTCTCAAAAAAGTACCTTTCCTTAAAAAAAAATACTCTTCGTAAAAAGTACCGCTCCATAATTTTCTTAAAAAAGTAATTTTCTTAAAAAAGTACCTTTGTTAAAAAAGTTCATTTTCTCAAAAAATAGATTTTCTTAAAAAAGTACGTTTTCTTGAAAAAGTAAATTTTCTTAAAAAAGTACATTTTCTCAAAAAAGTACCTGTTTATAAAACAGTACCTTTTCTTTTAAAGCACCTTTTCATATATATGTATACATATATATGGCACGCATAGTACCCTGTGAGTGCCCCACATAGAAGTCTTAGATAGAATCTGTTCAATATTAGGGCATCCCTGCTCATTATTTCGCTTCGATGCAAGAATTGAGTGCGTATAATTCTGCTGTAAATATCATGGATTCATTATATAGGGGGGGATGTGGTGTTTGCATCTTTTTCCGTAAACCCCTGCTCCCACTCATGTTGTTTTGGATCCGTCAGTGTACCACTTCTGGGGTTAGATTCCCAATAGAATCAGCTCGGGATTTGAACAGTGTAGTTCTCTGCAAGTTCCAATACAGGATCTATGTATCTGATTACTACATATAGACGTATCTTTGATATTTTTGGCTTTATCAAGGATCTTCAGGAGTCCTATATGATCGCCTTCCTTAAATTTGTATAGTCCGTGAAGATCAAAAGCTTGTTTAAATGCTTCTCCATGGATTGATAAGTGCAGCGGTGTGAGATTTAGGATAACATCCATAGCTGCCGTAGGAGTGGTTCTCATTGCTCCTGCAATGTTCAAACATGCTGAGCTCTGTATTTTGGATAATTTTAAGCGGGCTCCAGTCTGATCTTCAGGCCTTAGTACTGTTTTAATATAAAATTTTGATTTTTGATATATTTGAAGAGAATTAATTTTAATAGAAATATTAGATGATACTTTATAATAAATACAACTGGCATTTTTATACTTTAGTCCACATTAAATATACATGTATTAAAAAAATTTTGGTGTTTATTATTTTGTTTAAAAAAAAATCGTTGCACTGAGCACTCTTCAGGTTTTGAGTACGGAAAATTCAATATATCTACAATGATACTTGATATTGTAAAATACGGGAATTCATTGACTGAGTTTTTTAAGTTATGTACTGCAATCCAAAATAAATCAGTTCTTTCTCTACTTTTCCATTTACGTAGTTTTAAATTATTGAGACAATATTTGAAGCCTTCGATCTCTTTTTCATCTTTAACAAATTCTTTTAGCTATATATTAATACATGAAGGTAAATTTTTAGTGCCCTTTTTAAGCAATATGCGGGCACGGATTAATGTGAAAATTGGCATAGTTATAGCTCATATGGAGGAGAAGCTGGGAATGATAAAATTTATGTTTAATCTGTCTGAAAAATATATTAAATTAAATAAAATAAAATATTAATAATAATTCGTTACGCCCTGTTAATGCGAATGATTTGAATTATATATCAGATGCTCTGTCTTGAAATGTAAATTGCTAAAATTGATTAATATACCTTTAGGCTCATTTAAATATTCATAAATTTTATATATATATATAGATTAAAAAAACATTGGAAGATAAAAATTTAAGGAAAAAATAATATTTCCTAGAACTTGCAATCGAATTTGGAGTGTTGGGCTATACTAGTAAAGCTGAGTTAAGAAAATTTGTTTTTAAGTTGGAAAATTAGATGGCAATTTAACACTCAGCTCGTACATAAGTGATTTTGCGAACGCAGTTAACTTTTGTTTGATTAATTGTTTGTCCGATTCTTCAATATTATTGCCAAAACAGTCCTAAATAGCAAATTTCATTGAGTACAGGATCAATATCATGCTTCAAATAATCAAATATCCTGGTAGGAGCAGTTATCCTATTTGTTTAACCGATATATGTATGTCATCAAAATGTTTTGTGTGGTACGCATTTTGGGCTCCGAATGCAATATTCACTTTATATATATCTGGAATCGTTGTTCATATTTTTTAAAAAGCGTCGTCTCAAACAATATTTCATTATATATATTTTATTTTTTTTATTTTTTTTTTGGCATATCGGAATATTTGTCAATCATGTTGTATAATTTTTATCTTACTTACGAATAAGAGAATCAATTATGAGTTTTTTTTTACCAATAAGTTAAAATTTAGAAGGAAGTTGGGGAAATATGTAAAATTTTGTTTAAAATGTACTGTAGTATTTAAAAGGTGCAAAAGAAATAAAAAAAACGAAAACGAAAAGCGCAGATTTAGCGTTTTTTAAAAAGACCCTAAATGGAAAAAATGTTTTTTTTTGGTTAGTTAAATCTAGAGCAAAAAGCCCTAAGTTGGCATCGCTGAGTACCAGACTAGAAATAAGAAGACTAGAAATAAGAAATAAGAAATATAGTTGGTCCAAGCCGATACGAAAATGATCAATACCAAACATGCTGGGAGAGCTCATTAATAGTTTTAGTAAGTAAACATTTGTCAAATTTGAGCAAGGTTCATAAAATACACACATGAAACACACAATGTTCTGTTCTAAATCAACCAACACATATTTTTATTTTCATAATAATGTATGATACTAAATTTTGTACGGTGCCCAACACAATCATGACTGTGTTTCGTTTTAATAAAATTTCTCTGTTTTCTATTTTATTACTATCTTTTTATTTTTATTTTTATTTTTATCTTATTATTTTTGTTTATTTATAACTGCTAATGAATTATTTTAAATTTTTTTAATAGATTTGGTTGAAACAATCGTTGTCGTTTTATAGGGGTGTTTCAGATTTTCCCGATCGCGATTGGATGATGTTTTAAATTTTAGATGTACGCATGTTCTGCTTTTTTTTAGCAGTACACGTGCAAGAAAACGAACTTAAAATAAAGATACACTCGAATCTGTGTGGTTTATGTGTGTTCGAAACAAAAATACGTGATAGAAAAATGTTTGGTAGATATCGAAATATTAAAACGAAACACAGTCATGATTGTGTTGGGCACCGTACAAAATTTAGAAACACACATAATTGATATGAATATAAAAATATGCGTTTGTTGGTCTGAGCTATGTTTGTTTACATATATATGTACGAGTTTTTTATTCAGTGTGTGTTTTTTTCTGAACTCTGAATTTGAGTGAGATTCTCTTATTTTCCGCCAAGTAGAATATTATGATTAAGGTTTGCACACGAAAAAACTATAACAAAGGTTTTTTCCTAAAAGTTTACTTAATTAAAATTATTAAATTTTTTAAATCATAAATATGATGAAGTATGTTTTCCATAGGAACAAGGGAACAAGTTTATGTTGTTTAAGAACCTACTGTTGTTTTGAAGGTTATTTGGGACGCTGAAATCAAATCTACACTTGGTTTTTTGTATCAGCTCGGCTTTTCGTAATATATGTTATGTTCAAAATTAAGGCACTTCAACTACATATATTGGAATAACTTGAAAACGGTTCACCATATTCAGTTAAATAGAATCCAAAATTCGTCAACAATATTATCTTTAAAAATTTTTTTTAAAAAGTCAAAAATACGATTAGTACCTGAAACCTAAAAATGCGAGCTACTAAAGAAAAATGGAGATTTGATTTGAAGAATTGCAATAAAGTTCCAGTCAACGCCAAAAAAGTTCAATTTTGTTCCCTTGTGTTATCAATATTTATTTTACTTTAAAATTTATTTTGCAGGGAAAGTACGTGGAAATAGTATTAGAATATATATTAAAAACCAGAAACGGGATTTTTAAACAACCGGTTATGATGCAAAAGTTTCTCGCCAACTGATTTCCCGGGATATTAAAAATTTTGACGGACATCTTACTATAAGAGAAGCACGAAAAGTGGCAGAAAAATGGGCTATACTGACCCTAACACGGTTAGAAAAATGTTGCCACTTTTTAAGAAAAGTAGCTCATGAAATCAATTACTCGAAGTCTTTATGTAGACGATCTTCATTTAGACGATGAAACATGCATGCTGTTTCATCTTTTAACTTATACTCTCTGTCTGTCTGCTTGTTTGTCTGCCATGAGTAGACCCCATTCCCCCTTATCCAATTGATCTGAAACTTGGCCCATAGTCTTGCCGTGACTACAGATTAATTTTGGGGTAGTCACGCACAGTCACGGAGTGATCTAAATGTAATTTCGCCTCATCCGATCGATCTCAAACTTGGTCCATACACTTGTGTGAAAAAAGATTAACTTTGACTTAGTCACGCACAGTCACTTGTGGTCACGCACAGTCACGGACTGATCTAAATGTCATTTACCCTCATCCGATCGATCTCAAACTTAATCGATACACTTGCTGCGAAAAAAGATTAACATTGAATTAGTCACGCGCAGTCACGCGTGGCCACGCACAGTCATGGAGAGATTTAAAATGGATTTCCCCTCATCCAATTAATCTGAAACTTGGTCCATACACTTGATGTGAAAGAAAGATCAACTTCGACATAGTCACGCGCAGTCACGCATAGTCACGGAGTGATGTAAAGCCCATTTTCCCTTATCTGATCGAGCTAAAACTTGGTCGATAGACTTGCTGTGAAAAAAGATTAACTTTGACATAGTCACGCACAGTCACGGAGCGATTAAAACTTCCCCTCATCCGATGGATCTGAAACTTTGTCCATAGACTTGTTGTGGCCAAAGATTAATTTTAAGATAGTCACGCACAATCACGGAGATATTCAAAACTCATATGCACAGTCACGGAGATATTCAAAACTCATATGCAGGAAGAAAGAGCTTTAATAAAAACTTTGTTTTTATGGGTTAGATTATATTTTTATTATGAACCAACAGTCAGGGAATGCTCCCTACAAATACAATACATTGTGCTGACCTAAGGAAAATAGGTTTCATGAAGTAAGAAAATGGGTGTACTGTTTGTGGATATTTGACTAAACTTTTATTAGGTTGTAAGTGTTTGGAAAGACTTACTACAAACGCATGTGATCTACTATAGAAGAGGGTAGTACGAAACTCGGTCACTTGAAATTAGTTCACTTATCTCAGCAGAACATATAATATCATATAGAACAGTGTTCCCAATCAACATTCCAGCCACGTTCCAACGAGTCAATAGAATTAGATACCCTACTTTCATTAATGAGCATCAATACACTCCTTTGTAAACTTTTTAGTAACTCCAAAATAGTCTTTCAAGCTCCTGCCAATATATGGGAGCTGTATTCCTTTTTTGGTCGGATATAGGTGGTATATATTGTAAGCAGATCAGAATGTTTAAAGTACCGTTTTAAGAAACAGACAATTGAATTATTTTTTAGACAGTTGAAAAATATTTTTGTTGCAACGGACATTGCACTGAATTCTCAAGCCCAGAATATTAAGAGTATTCGATTCCTCAATACATATACTATCCATATATACAGATGATATTGTTGAATATAGGACCCCATAGGTCAGCAAACAACATTGGGTCTTGCGTGCATTAAAAACAACCCTAGTCGCTTTTTATAATACATTGTCTGCCTTTTGCCCCCAACCTCAAAATAGCTTGACCTACAATTGAAGGCAAATGAATGACAGATTTTGCTGTCATTTGCGAAAGAGTAGATAGGATTTAGGGTTTGACTTGGCGTCTTCTCACAGGGAGTGGATTTTAACGTAGCCAATAGTAGAAGGAATCCACTCAACTAAAACTAAGGCCTATTTAAAGATATTGGGCTCTTGTAAAAAAATTTGTCAGCCATGCCACACTTTTTGCTCTGAAATAGTCTGTGTCCAACAAAAGGTTCACTGAAAGTGCTATAAAAATGCTTATGAGAGATTTTCCAGAAAAAATTTTATTTTTAATTTTGTCCAATAATACACATGTATAATAAAATAATTTTAATAGTGTTCCCCTCAATTAGTTGAAATTTTTTTTTAAATTGATTATTTCGTTCAATTGCCACTGCGATTTATTCATATTACTATTTTTATGTGCTCCATCCTTATGAATCTGTGCCATAAAGCAGTGTAGACAGAAACAGAACTACTTAATAGATTAAGTCGAACGATTATTTTGCCGCAGAATATACAATTTTATAGCACTAGCCCTACTTATTGGATTTGCTGACGCATTCTGTGTTTGTTCAATCATAATCCTATTTTGAATACTTATGATGTGTTCTTGAAATTCCGAAATCAATCAAAAAAATAATAATACGCAATCACATCAAAATAAATCAAATATTCCTTAAGTTTGAAAATTCACAATATGAAATTCCAGTACAGGAATGTCTTTATAAAACGTCATTAGCAGCAAATATTAAAGTAACATTTGGCTTGATAAGGCTCTGCAGAGTTCTTATGGTGAAACACAAAGGTTACTATAACACCTCATAAATAATGACTTTGAAAAGTCACTTAAGAAGCAGTCACATCTAAAAAGATCGAAATGTGTGATTATACAGTACTTTAACAAAAAATTAGAAACGTTACAAAGAATTGTTCTTGTAAGGGGTGAGATCGAAAAAATCTTAACATACATAAAATGTAATAATAAGGAAACCATTGAAACCATTAGAGTTTCGAGTTTTTTTTTTTATAAATTGAAATTATGGTAGAGCTAACAAAAAAAGATAACTTTTAAAGTTCTAATCACTACTTATGAACTTAAGGTCCTTTTCCGCAAATCCTTCCAATAGGGATTTTATAGTGGTTTCTGACACTTTTTTGTTTCGGACAGTTCAAAGTATTTGCCTCCCTTGGCACAAAAACCAAGTTATGGTTCTTGTACTAGTCAAGAGCTTTCTTACCGCAGAGGCAGTATGCGAAAATTGTGTGAGCACGTTGTGTTGACTTATGAAAGGAAGGAATCTTTTTGTAAACACTCCTTAATATAAGTTTCGGTATATATACAGCATGTTGTAACAAATTACTTGCTTCTTTTGCCCCAATTCTATATCTTCAAAATTTCCTCGATCATTAGCAATATATAAGTACAATAGGCCGGTTCGATTTGTGGGGAGGCAAAAAAATCGCCCATTGCTCAGTGAAAATCGTATTCTAGGGATCAAAATAAGAAACTTTGCCGAAGGAACCATACCTCTAAAATGAATTCTGATGTCCCAGAATTTGGGTCGAACTTTTGGGTAGGGGCAAATTTTGAAAAATCCCACTTTGAACCATTTAGAGTGCTCCAATCGAGTCCAAATGTATGACCGACCCCCACTAACTTTGGAGGCCCGACCCACCCATGCCAGTGGCACAGCCTCTGGAACTCCCCTGTGGGGTTCCCCATATAAACATTTCAAAAAATCGCCAGTTTTGGTACTTTACATGAAAATATCAGCGAAATGTGTATGTTTTTTCTTTATTTGGATGAAAGACTGGGTATTTAAAAATTTATTTTTTATTTTTTTATTTTATTATTTATTATTATTTATTTTATTATCATTATTTTATATTAATTTGTTTATTATTACAAATAAATAGAAAAAACATTTTTCAACATTTCTATAGAAATAAAGTGATTTTTTTCCTGAGGTTAACATATTGTGGGTATTACAGTATCGAAGGTATGAGATTTTAAATAGGTATGGTAGATACCGTCGGAAAGGTTAATTTGTCTAGTTTCTCAGTATATGCTTTATTTTTAAGGTTTTAGAAACTCTTACACACTAATAGGAAAAAAATTCAAATTAGCGCATATGGTAAAAATTGAAAAACCGTTATCTTGAGTTACAAAACATATTTTTGATAGATATCCCATTCGCATCCCATTAAGCGACCATGAAGCTCTTAAAGGAAAAACCTAGGCTTTCGTTTCAGCAAAAAAAAATTCTTTCTCTTCAGAGCATGCACCGACCACATAAACTCCCTCCGCATTATCGTCGAACAACCAGTGGAAATGAGATCAAGCCACTACTTGGTCTTCATTGACTTCAAACGAGCTTTCGACATTCTTCATCACGAAGCAATCATGAAAGCCTTAGCGTGTAAAGGAATCCCCGGGAAAATGATCAGGCCCATAAGCAACTTGTATGAGGACGCTTAATGCTCAATCTTACATGAAGGCCAAGTAAGCAACCGCATTCAAGTCAAAAAAAGCGTAAGACAATGATGCATACTCTAACCCTTACTCTTCAACATTGTTCTGGACGTCATAATGAGACAAGCAGTCACGAGTCAAGACGGAATCTCCTTCGGTATCCAGTGTAAAATAAGTGATTTAGATTACGCAGATGACATCAGCTTGCTCGCCACTACCCATGGATAAATGCAAAATATGTGTTGGTCCTAGGTCAGCCCGTATAAAGGCACTACGCCTCAAAAACAAAGGCACTACGCATAAACGCATCTAACCCAACTTTGTTCAGACTAGGGGACGAGCCAATTGAAACCGTTGGGAGCTTTTGTTACTTGGGCAGTATAATATCCTCCAACGGTGGCAGTAAAGAGGATGTAAACAATCGCCTGAATAAAGCCGGGCAGGCTATTGCGACTCTAAAACGTTTTTTGAAATCGTCAAACGTGTCGGTCGGCACCAAAGTGAAGATATTCAACAGCAACGTAAAAAGTGTACTTCTATTGGTTAGCGAGTAATGGAACCTCTCTTCGCGCGAAGTTTGCATGATTCAAGCCTTCAGTAAAAATGTTTACGTAGCATTCTTCGAATATTCTGGACACGTACCATCAGAAATACCGAGATCTGGTATATTACAAGGCAAGCATCCATTGCCGACGAAATTCAAAGGCGCCGCTATAATTGGCTCGGACACACTCTCAGAAAACCTTCAGACGATATAGTTCGCATAGCGCTAGAGTACAACCCGCAAGGCAGCTGGGGCAGAGGACACCCAAAAAGCACCTGGAGGCGACTACTTGATAAAGAGCTTAGACTAGCAGGAAAAATATTCAGTAAAATTAAAATTATAGCCTTAAACAGAATTCAATGGAATTCATTTGTTGAAGCCCTATGTTCCACCTAGGAATTTAAAGGAATAATAATAAATATTTTCAGATCTGCATTGGCTTTAACTTTTCGCACCAAATAGTTCGAATACTAAGCTAACAAACATCATGTAGAACTTTCTTCCTGAACCAAATTTCCTATCAATGGTCGAATTCTTCTGAAAGTTTGTAAGGACATTGGAAACAGTTTGACGGCAGACCTTTGACGAACTTTTTGTAGGGCCAAGTTGGATTTTGTTGAAAATATTTAATAATTTTTACACGTTCTTCTATTTTATCACTTATTTTAATCAAACTAACAAGAAATGGACAGTGTTGCCATTAAACATGACATAAGCCTTTAGTGAGGGGGGCTCAGGTCCATCCAATTGGATATATAAAATAAGCGTAAACCAAATTTGAGTGGCATTGTTTTTAATTTTTTTTTTTGCCTGCAGATATGAAAAAGTTCATATCGGATGCTATACTTACATGGGGATTGGTCAAAAAATGGACCGATCCTGACCATATTAGGTAGGGTCACTTATTTTTTTCCAAAAAACAACTAAACCAAATATGAGTAAAATCTGTGCAATCATTTTGTTTCTTGATAGATTTAAGTGAAGATCGGGAAGCAGCATTTTATGTTGGCTATGATTAAGAAATCCCCCACAAGGTTTATTTTTGGACTACTGACTAATGGGGACTACGTCTGAAGATGCACCGATTTCTACCAATTTCAATAGCTTTCGTCGTATTGCTAATGAAAGCATATATACCAAACTTAATCAAAATTTATAGTTTGATTACAAGGTTTACATGGACACACAGCTTTACGCGGACGGACATCGCTAAACCAGCTCAAAAAGTGATTCTGTGTCGATCGGACAAAAATTTTGGAGTTACAAACATCAGCACAAAGTAATTATACCCTGACTACAGAGTGGTATAGGGTATAAATATTCAAATAGACTTGCGAAAAGTTAAGAGGAAAAATTTATATTCCATCTCACTCGTTATTACTTTTTTTCATGAATTTCTATCTGTAATGGAAGAAGCTATATAACATAAACAGGGCCGATGTAAAAAAAAAATGATTTCCAATTATTTTGACCAAGTACTGTTGTTCAACAGACCATATAATAGAATGTAATCAACATCTTATACATAACAGCAGAACAGTGAAGAATTGCATTTTTTTTTTGCATTTCAATACACAAAAAATTCTAAATCTAGAAAAGAAAATCTAAAGAATTGTTGTCGAGCGAATAATATAAACAAAATGAAAAAAAGAAAAAAAGTGTTAAAAAATAAACAGATCACCAATCAAGAACAAGTATAAAAGGATTAAGAATTCTACATCAAGGTATCATACCTTTTCTGGGCGAGTACTAGTTAACTTCAGCTTAATTTAGCAGCGCTATACGAGAAACAAACAAACTACAATTAACAAAATGAAAACTTGCTTGGCATTCTTGGTCTTAGTTGCAGCAACTCAAGCTACCAGCTTATCCTATTTAGTGACACCATCAGCACTACGTACGTATCCGTATGTTTATGGCAGTCAAACTTCGTCGTATGTAACGCCAGTACAACAACAATATCATACTCAAGATGAATTAGGTCAGTATGCTTATGGTTATAGTGAACCTTTATCTACCAAACAGGAGGTTCGTTCATTGGATGGTGTAACTCGTGGCTCCTATTCGTATCGAGATGCTAATGACATCCTGCAGACGGTAGACTATCATGCCGATGATACTGGTTTTCATGTTCAGGCCACAAATTTACCAAAACCTGTGCCAGCAGAGAATTTTCGTACCTCAGAGCCGTCAGTTTCCCATACAATTTCCTCAATTGCCGATACCACAAATACAATTTCCTCAGATACCGATTCTGAATCAATTTACTCAGCTGATACGCTTGGTAAGACAATTTATACGACGAGCGGGTTGCGCCTGGCAGAGTATTCAGCCGCTCACTCAAAATCTACTCCAGATACAGCCCATGTTCGCTCTTTGGAATTGTCTCAGCCCTTGGCGAATACCATTAAGGTGGCCACTACCCCGACCGATGCTGTCTTTTTAAATGGTCAAGCCCGCCAAGTGTATGTTACTGCCCCGGTAGCATTAGTACCGAAAGTCTATTCATATGGTTATCCCTTAACTAAACATTTTTATTCTCATGGTTATTATTACTGATGATAAGTTTGCTTAAAGATTGAAAAAAAAAAAATAAATGTCAAGTACGAAATAAATTATAATTTTCTGCTTACAGAAGATAATTTTTGTCTATTATTATTAATATATTCTGAGAGATTTTATGAGTTTCATAAAAGAGTTGTGGAAATGTTAACTAAATGCAACATTTGAAAGTTCAATTTATTTTGTGTGTTTAAGATAGAGGTCTAAGCCCTGCAAAATTTTCACTTGCGATGTACTTTCTGTATGATCTTACACCGATTGGTTTGCTACTTCAAGTTTAAACAAGGAAGACCATATTAGTCGGTCTATACCGACTATACGATACCCTATATCATACGTTTAGAGACCGTATCTCTTAGGTCCAAATAACTGCATGTAGAAAATAAGCATAAACTAAATTTGAGGGACATTGCAATTAATTTTTTTGCCTTCGGATATGAAAAAGTTCATATTGGATGCTATATTTATATGACGACTGTGTCGAAAAATGGATCGATCCTGACCTTATTTGGTAAGGTCACTTCTTTTTTGCAAAATCATAAACAAACCAAATTTGAGAAAAATCTGCAATATTTTTATTTTTTGATAGATTTAAGTGAAGATCGGGAATCAGCTTCATATGGGAGCTATGACTAAGAATTTTCCTATATGGTTCATTTATGGACTACTGATAAATGGATGTAATAAACATACACAAACCCAATTTGACCGGATCTTTATGATAATTTCGATATTATGACAATATATGTCTATCTCATAGGGGTCATTTGTATGAGGACTAGGTCTGAACATGAACCGATTTTCACCAATTTCAATCATTCATGCTATGGCCGATACAAGCTTATATACTAAATTTCATCGAAATATATTCATATTTGCGACCTGTAGTTTGATTACAAGGTTTATATGGACACACAGACGGACGGACGGACGGACGGACAAACCGACTCAGAGAGTGATTCTGTGTCGATCGGTATATGGGTGTAGGTAATATATTTTTGGTAGTTACAAACATCAGCACAAAGTTACATAGTGGTATAGGGTATAAAAAGGTTCCTTAACACTAGATTTACCGACAATATTTATTAAAAAAAAATATATTTTTGGATTAAAAATTCAAGTTTTATTTTTGAACAAAATTTTGTTTTAAAGAAAGTTTAAGAAAGTCTGCGGACAAAATTGTGCACTCTTTTTAGGGGCCTTCGAATTTATTATTAATATTTTGTTAATGATTTTATATTTTATATTTTGGGACTATGTAATCAGTTGCTTTGAACCATTCTAAAGCAGCGTGTTTATGTTCATTATGTTATTGAAACAAATAATGATCTTCAAGTTCGAATTTTAACGCGCATAGCTTCAATATATTCAGGAACCGTAATCAATATGTCGGAAAGTTATAAAAAAAAAATTCACGAATGGTGTTCGACGATTTGTATATACTATATTTATTAATGTAAACTAGCAGATTCCAGCCCTCGAAATTCGAGCGCAAATTCTAGGAAATTTTATTTTTTCATTAAATAAAGACCCTAAAATTATGCTAATCAATTATAGCCAATTCACAAATCAACACAAAAAACAAATTCATTTTTATTACAAACACATTAACAATTTTAATAAACACAACATAGCATTGTATAATTTTATGTATGTGTTAGTAGCAACTTTCAACGCAATTTACTCAAAACAAAGGAAACAATTTAAAAATCTGTAAATCTGTAGATCGGCTAAAAAGAAATACCTTTCAAATAATATACGTTTGGTCAAAATCGGGATAAAACGGTAAAACAAAACATCAGTCACAAGAAATCGCCTAGCTTATTAATATTATAAATAATAATATTTAAGATAAGTTTATTAAGCTTGCTGAAACTTAATAACTCATGTTAAGTTCCCTTGGTATTGCTAAATTTGCAAATAGATTGTAAAAAATTTGATTAAAAAAAAAAATTCCGCTGGTCCTATGAAGTGGTTCCCAGTGGTGTTGCAACCGATACCGGTCCACTCTCGTACTATCACATACTAGATATCGAGCGCCTTATAGCTTATAGCTACAAGTTTTACAAAATTGTCGGTTATTATAAATCTTTAGACATTTTGATTTTAAGTTCAGTTTTAAATACTATTAAGAAATTTATAAATGATGAACTATAAAAACGTTCAAGGATTTAACTATAAACAATTTAAGGATTTAATAATATGAAAGCCTCCTTTCAGATTTTTTTCTGGAGAGTCAATTTTAAAAATCTGATTATTAGTCCGAATAATAAATAAACGAATTATATGTAAAAAAAGTTTATTTCAAAATCATAAAAATAGTCAACTCAGTTAATAATTATTTTTTTGTTTGCGATCTTTTGCTTCTTTTAATCTAAGCAACTGGCAAATAATAACGTTGCGATTTAATAGGTCCTCCCAATTGATAGCCATAAGTTATAACACCAGATCCTGGAACAACAGGTGTCTTCAAACTAGGGAAATGCGATTGAACAGCTACAGCCGGTTTTGAGGGAATGATAGATTTTAAACCACTTAATGCAGGTCGATTAGCTTGAGACAGTGACAAACCCTGACTTTTTAATAAAGCTGATTTCTTAAATAATTTTTGTTTTTCTTCCTCGGCAGAATAGAGAGCAAAGAATTGTTTTTTAGCAGCAGCAACTTCAGCTGTATCTTCCACAGGTTTTGGAAGAATGGAGGAAGAAGATGAATAATCACCGTTTTGGATGGCTTTGTGAGCTGCTAAATGTTGAGCACGAGCAGCGGCCACCTCAGTGGTCTCCTGGACTGGCTTAGGAGCTTCTTGTAAATCTTTAGGTAAATTTGTGGCAGTTACATGGAAACCATTCGAATCTGCTATATAATCTACCGTCTGTAACAGATTATTGGCATCAACATAGGAATAGGAGCCTTGGGTTACACCATCCAAGGTACGAACTTCCTGTTTTGTAGATAAAGGTTCAGCATAACCATATGAATATTGACCCAAAGAATCTTGCGTAAAATATTGTTGTAATTGTTGATGTTGTTGGGGTTGATGCTGTAATGGTGTTCCAGTTTTGACCAAATACAAAGGAGTGTTCAGTTGTTGCGATGGTACTGGATAGAAATATGCTTCCGCCATGGTGCTGACAATTAAGGTTGCTACAAAAATTAAGAATTGCATTTTAAATTGTTTATTTTTTTTAGTTTTAAGATTTAGTAAATTTTGCTGTTAGTAGCGCTGCTAGTTCTTTTAACGTTTTAGGTTTAGACTAGTACTCGCTCCAGAGAACTGTTTGGTTGGTTTGTGTTTGAATTACACAATTGTTCTTCCTTTTATAGGGAAAACAGCATCTTGTGGACTTTTTGAAAAATTCATTTAGTGATCTTTAATGACACTAACAGAAACAACCACAACAACAAACAGCTTCAGCCCAAAATTAGCAAAATCAAAACAAAAAAGAATCAATATTACGATTGCATGCTTATGCGTACTTTGAGTTCAAAACATAATTTCAAGGAAGGTCATCTAGTTTACTTTTACCCCAAATTATGTATATGCACACTCTTATATTTTCTGATGCAGTTATTTCCTTCTACATGTTGTTTAGTTTTGGCATTGTCGCTTCTACATGCTGCAGTTTAGTATTATATTGCACTTACTATACAGTTACAGTTGTTTCTCTTGGTTCCTGGTATGTTGTTCTTTTTAAAAGAAAAAACACAGTACATTTCTGGTGAATTAACCCTTATGTCTTGTGTGGGCTCAAAGAAAAAAAAAAAGATTAAATTCATTTTCATTCATTTTTAAAAGATCTTCAAAATTTTGAAAACTTAAAATACGGTTTTTAAATACTTTGGAATGGTGCAGCAGAACTTTCGTATACAAATAAATTACAAATTTTATTTTTTATTTCAAATCTTTTCTCTTAGTATCGCTAATACGATAGCGGACCCAGAACAGTCCAGAACCTTACTGTGATGTTCAATATGACATTTCAAACATATACCCATTTCCAGTTATGGAACATCAATCAATTTCATTTCCTTTTATAAAGACTTCGGAAATCAAAAATAATTTAAAAACATTCAAGAATACAACTAAGGACCTGACGGTATTCCTAGCTGCATTTTAATCAACTGCGCCCAAACTTTGGCTGTTTCATTATTCATTTTATTTAATTCATCCATTAAACATGGGCATTTTCCTACATTATGGAAAGATTCATATACTATTCCTTTATTTAAATCTGGAAACAAATCGAATGTAGCTAACTAGAGAGGAATAGCTAAGCTTTGTGCTATTCCCAAACTATTTGAAAAATGTTTAACGTATAATCTCTGTCATCAGGTTTCTTCTATAATCTCACAGTCACAACATGGTTTTCGTAAAGGGTGCTCTATTTCAACTAATATTTTACTACTTACAACTTTGGTAAATCGGGGTTTCGTCAATGGGCTACATACCGACTTTATTTATACTGACTGCAGTAAAGCTTTCGATAAAGTAAATCATGATCTTTTACACAAAAAATTATATTTGATGGGTTTTACAGCAAACAGCATAAGCTGGATAAAATCTTACTTGATCAACAGAAATCAACGTGTTTATTTTAATAATACTACTTCAAATAATATTATAGTCAAATCTGGTGTGCCTCAAGGAAGTCATCTTGGACCAATTTTATTTACTCTTTTTATAAATGATCTACCAAGTATAATAAAAGCCTCAAATGTTCTTATGTATGCTGATGACGTCAAGATTTTCTTAAGCTATAAGAATTATTGTGAACAAATTCGTCTACAACGATCTAAATAATTTTTATAGATGGTGCCACATAAATTTAATGGAATTAAATTTAAAAAGATGCAAACACATGCACTTCACTAGAAAATTAGGTGCATTTGGTTGTTACAAATTTTGAGATTACCAGTTGGAACAAGTAAATAAAATCCTGGATCTGGGTGGTCTTTTAGATGCCAAATTAGAGTTTGTTTAACACATTTCGATGATAATTATTAAAGCACGTGGTGTACATTCCTTCATTAAAAGATGGGCAAAGCAATTCAATGACCCTACAGTTACCAAACAACTATACATCTCCTTATTAAGACCAATTTTAGATTTCGGGTCTGTTATTTGGGATCCACTATCTAATATGCGCAGTGTCAAAATTGAATCGGTCCAGAAGCAATTTCTCCTTTTCTGCTTAAAACGTTCTTATCCAAGTTTTGTTAATCTGCCATCATATACAATTAGACTTTCTCAAATTAAACTGCCGTCTTTAAAAAGCCGAAGAACAATGCTTAATGTTATGTTTTTATTTAACTTAATTCGAGGCGACATATGCTCAAATTTTTTTATGGACAACATCTCCATCAACGTTCCGGCACGATCAACACGTTTTTACACTCCACTGTTTATCCCAATCTGTGGTCAAAATTTTACCGATGCTGATCCATTTAGAAGAATGTGCCATGATTTCAATGATCTAAACAATTTAAATGATTTTTCGTTAAATGAAAATATTATTGAACGCAATATTATATTATTTTTCAAATACATAATCTCAAATTTCTGATTTAATGATTTGTATACAGTCTGTAAGGTTTTACCATAGACTTAATAAATAATAAAAAAAACTGATGTATAGATGGCGGTAGTAGTTTCAAAAAAAAAATACTTTGGAAAAAAGTTACAACCTTGTAAAGCATATGTTTAAGTTTCAAGATGTCACGTTGTTTAGTATTTTTTTTTTTTTTTTTGAGCCATCAGTATTAAACGAATTGGTCACTGTTATGTAATTCAACACTTTATTTTGAAAGGTCTCAGTTCAATTAATATAAAAGCCGAGCTTGATTCTACTCTGGGTGAGTCTGCTCCTTCGTTTACGACTGCAAAATATTAGATGGCAGAGTTTAAACGCGGCCGTTCGAGCACCGTATTGATGGACCAAATGAGGTGGCCAGGCCAAAAAAGGTTAAGAAAATCCACGAAAAGGTTCTGCTGAAGGTGCGCTGGACCTATCTCAACTGATGGGCTTTTAAAAAACTGCTATACACCGCATATTGACCCTGAAAGTTTGGAGATGAGGAAGCTGTCCACAAGGTGGGTACAGCGGTGGCTCACAATAGAACAAAAACAGCGCACAGTGGGTTCGATGGTACCCAAATTGCCGATTAATTTAGTGAAGCCGTAGTTTACAAATATTTTGAGTTTTTATTGATGATTAAACATAAATACATAAAAACACAGCATTTTAGAAAAAAAAAGTGGAAAAAAATTTTTTAACCTGTTGGCGCTTTTTTGTTTTTCGGCAAAAAAGTTCTTAGTTCACTATTTTAACTGTAACTTTGGAATGAAAAGAGATAAGTTAATAAATAAACGTTGAAAATAGAGTGTACTTAATATGATATTAAAAAAAATTTAAGAATAAACATATACTATGTATTCATATTGGTATAAATTGAATTTAAAATCCACATTTTGTTTTTCACTAAATCCCATAAATATACAAATTTATCTCAAAAAAGTCACGAAAGAGAATATTATAATTTTTTATTGATGATTAATCATCAATTTCAATTTTTTTTTTTCAATTATATATTCTTCCTTTATTTACATATTTTAACAAATTTGATATTTACATATGAGATCTTATCTTTACATAGATATTGCAACAAATAATATATAGGATCTAAAGACATTAAATAGTTTTTATTTTATTTTTTAGTGATTTTTAAAGGAAAATGGGAGGGAAAAAACCTTTATATGATTTAATAAATTCAAATACTATCTGAAAATATTTATATGCTTATAGAAGGTTTATTAGAAATAATAGACCTCTATAAGCATATAATTTTCAATTTGGTGATTTCTTTTTAATTTTACGTTACATCCTCTTATCAGTGGGTAAGAGGAATTTTCAATTTTGGCAAAATAATTGTTGTTAATCATTGTTATGAAATCGATAATTTTTTCATAACCTGTTTCTTCATGAAGAAGATTTGTAGGATACCTCCAGGGCTTTTTATTTATCATTTTAAGACATTTGTTTTGTATAATTTGTAAGCGTTTTAGGTGGCAGTTGGCAGAGTCACTCCAAATAGGACACGCGTATGTTAATATTGGCCTTATAACACTTTTGAATAGGAGATTTTTGTTTTTGGGGTTTAGAAATGACCTTCTATTTAGAAGTGGCCATAATGCTTTAAATGATTTTATAGCTTTTTGGCACGTAGCCATAATATGTTGTTTAAAAGTAAGCTTTTTGTCCAAGACAACTCCGAGATATTTGACATGATTAACTATATTTATGGTATTATTTCCAATAGGAAGATGACGTCTTGGCAATATTTTGGGAGATTTGTGATGATTAATCATAAATACATAAAAACACAGCATATTAGAAAAAAAAATTTAAAGAAAAATTTTTTTTAACCTGTTAGGCGTTTTTTAAATATATAATGTATATTAATATTACTATAAAATAATTTAAAATTAAAATTTTGTCTTTCATTAAATCCCATAAATATACAAAATTATCTCAAAAAGTCACGAAAGAATGGTTTATTAAAAAAAAAAAATTTAATCTTTTTGGTGAAATCTTTGTTTTTTATTTACAATTTGAATAAACAGCATCTATAAAATTAATAGGCTGGGCGATTTCTTGTGATCGATGTTTTTTTTCTACCGTTTTATCCCAATTTTGACCAAACGTATATTATTTGAAAGGTATATCTTTTTAGCCGTTTTGCAGATTTACAGATTTTTAAATTTTTTCCTTTGTTTTGAGTAAATTGCATCTAAAGTAGCTACTAACACACACATAAAATTATACATATGCTATGTGTGTGTTTATTAAATTTATTAATGTGTTTGTAATAAAAATGAGTTTGTTTTTTTTTTTGTGTTGATTTGTGAATTGACTATAATTGATTAGCATACCTTTAGGGTCTTTATTTAATGAAAAAATAAAATTTCCTAGGATTTGCACTCGAATTTCGAAGGCTGTCATCTGCTAGTAAAAATAATTGTGTTACTCTGCATTATCAAATTCATCATAACTATCCCAATTATCATAATCTTCATTATCATTATTATCTTCATCATAATTATCATAATCTTCATCATCGTCATCACTATCTTCATTGCTATTATCATCACCTTCTTCATCGCCATCTTCATTATTTGGCAAAACCAATAACTCTAATTCCGAAGTTGGTAAATTTATTTTTTTTTCTGCTCATATTTCTTGTTCATGCTAGATATAAATGGGTTAGAACTTAGAAGAAACCTATTGAAAATATCAGCATTGGACTTTTCTCGGCTGCATTTACGGGCAAAGTGCTCTCTATAATTTATAAAATCTTTATTTCTGGCTTCTTCCGATAATTCCCGAATTGGTAAAAGTGCTAAATGTATTAAAAAAATTGTACATACTGTAAATTGTGTGTGATAAAATTTTGTGTGCGTGTGCTAAAATTATCAAAACCACTCACGCACTCATCTCTAAAAAAACACCAAAATGCATCAACATAAACAATAACAAAAATGCCAAAAGTACAGAAAAAGACAATATTTAACAAACAACACACTTACTGGACTTGACAACCAGACTTTTTACACAAAAACGACCATAAAAGAGGCGCTGCATTGTCTCAGGTTTTTTTTTTTTTTTTTTTTTTAAATTAAAGCCGAAATCTTATGCTTTTTTAAAATCCACAAGTCGGAACCCAACTATAACTAAATAAGTGCGGTCCATAAAATGGTGAAAATGTCCCAATTTTGGACCTTTTTTTTAAAAAATTATTAAAAATAGTTACACATAATTCTTATAAACAAAAAAATTTTTTCTATATCTTAAAAAACCTGAAGTTGAATGTTTCATTATAAAAGTTTTACTTTCTTTTTAAGATTTAATAGAAAAATGAGCACTTGAATCGTAAAGAATTTAAATTTTTCTGCCTTTTGCAAAAAGAGCACGGGGTAAGTATACAACATAGAAAATTCACATAGTGATGTAGCTGAAATTTCACATAGTGATGTAGAATTTTATATGGTTTCACCCTATATAAAAGTTTCTGACAAAAACTTTACCATAAATTTTCAGTTAATTGGGACCATTTGAACCCAATGTGCAGCGTCGCACAGTGGCTGAAAATCGTTTTTCATTGGCCAAAATTCAGTAACTTTTGAACCGAGCAAAATATTTAAGTAATTTTTATTGGATAGATATATAGTTCAGCTTGACTCAGTTTTAATAACATTAAAATTTATTGAGAATTTTTTAACCAATTCTAGGTCAAAGTTGAACTTTTGATTTTTTTAACTTCGAGAGTGAAATATGTGTTTATTATTTTTTTATTTAAAAACAATGTAATATTCGGATTTTAATAATAATTATAAACATTTTTTGTAATAATTGGATTTTTTTAATGTTACACACAAAAAAATTTTTACACTCATAAAAATAGTAAAATCAACTAGAGATTTTGCTATTATTACTGAAAAATTAAAAAATTTTTGTTGTCAAATTTGCAAATTTTTTTACACTCAAAGAATATTTACACTAAAAAAAATTACTTTAATAATATTAATGATTGAGTTTGAAATTATTCAGGCTCAAGATCAAATGTTTTATAAAAAAAAAAAATATTAATAATAATAAAGTTAATAATATTATCTAAATATCTGCTATTACTACAGAAAAATTTATTATTTTTTGCTGTCAAAATTGATTTTAATTGCATTTGTAACAATGGTAGGTTCTGTTTATTATTATTTATTACTAATACTATGTTTTTCGTACTTAAATAACAATGAAATGCAATTATGATTATTATTCATTTGACTCAAATAGTGATTGCAAATATACCATATTTTGTTCTGTGTTATTTCTGTTCTTTAGTAGTTTTTTGACTTCTTCATCTAAATCCCGATGTTCCACTTTCCATTGATTTCGAGTACTGGAGATGAACGGATCTAACGTTGCCAGTAATATATTAAATAGATCTTCATTTGTGGAATTTCGTGAAATTTTTTTAGTATTGTGCTCTCTATAAAATCTGTAATCCTTATTCCTTTTTTCCTGAGCCTCCTTTGATAGATCTCCAAGTGGCACCAAATGATAATTAATGACATCTTCTCCATGATAAAGGATTTTGTGAACTGTTGCAGACATATTTCTCCATGGGTAGTTGGTTGTATATATTTTTGCAGTTTTCTTAGCATAATCTTCAAATTTTCTAGAGTCAATTTCTTCATTGCACGCAAATACTTCTAGGATTATTTTAAATCTGAAGATAAGGTTTAAATCCACTATGTTATTTCAGAAGCTGTTTCTGGATCTGAAAAGAATCTTCTTGCGGTATTGCCATCATTTGTATTGCCTGACCCTTATTTTGGCTGATCTATAATCAATCCAAATTTGCGATATTCATCTTGAACATATTTCTTTTTTGAACTTCTTAACTCTTTGTTGGTTTCGTTGTTTCTTATTGATCCTAAAGACCCGAAATCCAAATCATTACTGATTTTTAGTATGTGTTCCATAAGTCGTACTTACTACTTGCATTAGTGCATTGTTAGGTAAAAAAAAACGTATAAAAAAGGTATGATAATAAAAAAACCCGGGTTACTAATGAATTACATCCTCTGTGTATTGACATTCTTACTTACAAATATATAATGGTAATAGAACAAATAATGACTATTATAAGCTTTAAAATACCTAAAGCACAAATTTGATACACCATTGTATACGAGTACTTATAGGGCTGTTTAAATTATAGTAATTTGAATTTTTTTAGAGTAATTTCATTAAAATGAAAAAAGTGTTCTACCCACGGATCGTTACGGGTGCACAAGTATATATAGGGTTAAAGAGGACACTTTTACCTTTCTCCGGGTGGTACACGCTTCTTATTCCCTTTTGTTCCCTAGAAGTTCTATTCCACTAAAGTTGAAATTTGAGAAAACTATAGTAGTTTCATAAATATTTCATAACGCCCCTAATATTAAATGGTAGAGCTGTGACCACTTACAAAAACTAAAGACTATAATCCTACCAACATTATAAAAAAGACCGCAGGTCATTATCGTTAAAATTTTAAAAATCGGTGACAAAAAAAGTTAGACTTTTGTCCAATGAAATCAAAATTTCAGCCACTGTGCGTCGTGAAGATATATCAATAGAGTGTTTGGCAATGTTTTACCGCAATAAAGCTGAGTTTTTGCGTCGATTCGTAAGCATGGATGAGGCAGTGGTCCACCGCTTCACACCTGATGCAACGAATAGTTAAAATTACCAGTTAGATAACGATCTTGACACTGCAACTAAATACTTTCTCGGAGCAAAATAACTTCTTTGTATTTTTAATGGTCCTTCCTACCTATTTTTCTTAGCATCAAACGGTGGTTTGATAAACTGAAGGTTCTAAAAACAGTACATCTTTTATAGCTCAGAGTTATCGTGACATTTAACAGACAAGATCAAATTTTTAAACTCCGAATAGATATTTGACTGCGAACGGTATGATACATTTTATTTGAAATTCTTTGTTGAAACCCGTAAAATAGGTTGGATCAAATTGGCCATTAACTAAAAATGTAAAACTTGCGAAGGTTAAAATAAAATATTATATTTTGTTTGACATTGCGGTACTTCCTTATAACTCGTCTACGCTTTAGCACGCAGAGGATCATCATCATCTTCGTCGTCATCGTTGGTGTTGTTGTTGTCGTCGTCATCAACACAGCGACATCATGTGGCGCAGCACGTGATTTGTTTTGTTTATTGGCCAGACATCCACACGTTTTGTTTATGTATCGTTAAACTGTCGTTGGCTGCTGTTTCATCGTTACAACATTGTTATTTGTTATCTTGTCTTATTGTCTATCCCTGCTGTCCCTTTTGTTGAGATGTTCATAAGCTTGTTGTTTCCAAGCTTGACGATCCATGTTAAAGGATGATGTTCATATTTTGTTTTGTTTGGTTTTTTTTTTTCGATGAGAAGATCAACAGTGAGTGTTTATTAATGACGTTATCAGATAAAAACTCGTATAATTAGCGGATATAAATTTTTCACATATATGTATATAAATATGTGGTCAAAATAAATTAATATTAATTATTACTAAATGTGACCAACTGAATTTTACGATAAAGCGGCATGCAACGTATTTTAATACGAGAGCATTTTTGGGGTTGTAGGAATAGAGTTAAAATTATGTTTTGCTTAAGGGGATTGATTTTTTTTTTAATTAAAAAATCCCGTTTACTCAAAAACGACCTAGAAAACGTTTTAAATGAAAAGCCTTTTGGAATGACTCTTATTGGATAAGTTGCGCCTATTGACAGTTTTCCAGGAAGCAATCCAATATTGTTACCTCCAACTGAAGACCTTGTGATAGTTCCATTATGCTCCATTAAGCCACTGTACTGTTTTTACGTAAACTGATCAAAAACCAGGATATTATAAGTTGTAACCTAATGTGTCGGCTATGCTGGACTTGCCCCGAAAAGCGAAGTAGATAACAGGGCGATCAGCTCACTTTGACTTTTGGTGATGAAGTATCACCCCAAGCTACCGTGTTTCGCTGGATTTTCGAATTCAATCCTGGTCTTTTTTAGATAGAGGACAAATTTCTGGAAGATCGCCCTGTATATATGGTAACTGATATTGCAAGATCGTCATGTGAATTATCGTCAAATCTGGTTCAGTATTGGGCATTGGTTTTACTTGCATACTTTGAATTTTCCACGGCCATTTGACGGTCAAAAAAAGCTCGTCGCCTTGGATATCGCACAGTTAGACAACAGCTGAAAATAATTTCGTGTCGATTGTTAAAAAAGTTAAAAAAAATTAAATAGCTCTGCTTCAAAAGACATCTGAAATATCATGAACGGCGAATCATGAATTTACCCTGAAAATTTAATAATATCTTATTTGAAAGGTAATTCTTTTTAGCTGTCCACCAGATTTATAGATATGCACCGTCTGGAACATTTTTTTAGAAAAATGCATTCAAAGTTGCTACTAACACATACATAAAATTATACAATGCTATGTGTGTATTTGTTAATGTGTTTGTGGGTTTGTTTTCTTCATTCACAATAATAATTGCGTTGAATTGAAAAATAATTTTGAACATAAACTAATAATTGGACATAAACCCATTAGCGACAATAATTGATATTTTAAAAGTGTTGAGTTGTGAATTGGCTAAAATTTATTAGCATTAAGTTTATTAAATGAAAAAATTAATTATCCTAGAATTTGCACTCGTATTTCGAAGGGTGGAATTTGCTAGTATAGATTATTAGGTTAAAAACATACAAACATACTTAGAAGTTCTAAAACACCAAAAAGGAAATAAATATATAGAGCGGAGTGAGTATAAAAAAAGTAAGAAAATTATAGTCGGAATAGACCGACTGACTATATGATACACTCTACCTTGCGTTTAGAGAAAGAGTCTTAGGTTCAAATAATTCGATATAGAAAATGACCATAAACCAAATTTGGGTGGCATTGTTATAAATTTTTTACTTGCAGAAAATGTTCATATCAGATGCTATATTTATGTGGGGATTAGGTCGAAAAATGACCCGATCCTGACCTTATTTGGTAGAGTCACAAATTGTTTGCAAAAACATATTCGAAACAATTTTGAGAAAAATTTGTGCAATATTTTTGGTTTTTGATATATTTAAGTAAAGATCGGGAAGCAGCTTATATAGGGGCTATGTGTAAGAATTGTTCCATAGGGTTTGTTTATGGACTACTGACAAATAAACACACCAAATTTTACCGCGATCTATATGATAATTTGGTTCATATAGCAATTAAAATCGACCTGATAGTTGTCATTTGTATGGGGACTAGGTCTGAACATGCACCGATTTTCACCAATTTCAACAGCGTTCATCCTATGGCCGATAATAGCTTACATACCAAATTTCATCAAAATATATTCATATTTGCGACCTGTAGTTTGATTACAAATTTTACATGGACACGCAGACGGACAGACGGGCGGACTTTGCTCAGAAAGCAATTCTGAATCGATCGGTATTTTATTATAGGTTCTAGAATCTAGATCAAATATTTTGGTAGTTACAAACATCAGCGCAAACTCATTATACCCTGACCACATATTGGTATAGGGTATAGAAAGCGGGATAATACCACCAAATGCGGGATGGTTGATCAGTTGATTATATCCTATACCACTCTGTCGTCTGGGTATAATGTACTGATTAGGGCTATAATTTTTTAGCATATTTTGAAATTATCAAAATTGGCAGACTTTAGTCGAATAGGCCAGTGAAAACTATGAAGGAATACGCTTTTACCTTTTCGCTGGCGTCAAAAAAGTTCACGCACCATCAGCGATAAAATTTCAAATTTGTCTTCAATTAAACTGAATACGCCGCAATATACTGGTTGTCAACATCATATTTTAGATTAAATATTCAGGCACGTAATGGATGAGTTGCTCAGAGGAAATTCTTCATCCCCCAAAATATGTTAAAATTTCATACCTGTATTAATCAACAGTTACAACGAACTGAAGCAAAGCTATACCAAAATAGAGAAAAAATTTACCCCAAAAAACATAAAATGGAGTGATGATATGCAGTCTTTGTTTAAATTGGGAAATCCATTCAGATATTTTCAAAAAATCCAAACTTTCCATTAATAAAATTTAAAGCTTTCCGCCGACCAGCAATGCACGATGGAAATCGAGGGCCATCTTTGCACTTTTAGCATTAATACTAATACCAAAATATCAGTCTGAGTTACACCCAATTTGTGAGTTTATTTGCGGCCAATGGTACGATATATGGTTCTCAGAACACCGATTTCACGAAGATAATTTTCAACTTTTAAACCAGTCATTAGCAGGATTTAAAAACGCCAAGCAATACTTTCTTAAACATTGGATACAAGATGATTTTTTAATCAAAAATGTGCAGAACGTGCAATAAAAACTGTGCAGGATATATATTCATTTTTCAAATCTACACGTACTTTAAAATTAAAATTTTTATCTAAGAATAATAATTTAAGGATGCTATAATATTGCTGTTTTTTCTTAATAATATAACCATTGTATATGAAGTTAAATAACTTTTTATGATATGAAATAAAATAACTTTTAGAAAATGAATTTGGTGCGTGAATTTTTTTTTGTAAAATAACGCAATTTATCAAGATATCACTAGAATAATTTTTAAGTTTTTTTAGAATTGGGGTAAAGTGCGTATAATGTTACATCCTAATTTCAGTTTTTACCGGTTTATTAAAAATAAAGTGAAATATATTTTTATTTTGGTGTATTAATTACACCGTGCGACAATTTTATGAGGATATAAAAATTTCTACAAATTTTTTTAAAAATGTCTACCAATCAGTTTAAGTCGATATGGGTATCAAATGAAAGAGGACAAAATTATTTTTTTGTTTTCTTTTTTCAGGACGAAAAATTGTAAATAATATTCTTTGAAAATGTTATCCTTTCGTATCCTCGAAAATTTCCAATATATCTTTCTCAAAAAAATATGTGTTGTAACCCTATGTATGCTTTTGTCCCTATAGCTTCATTATTTAAGCCTTAACAAAATTCATAATATTAGTCAAATACTAATAATAAAATTTTTTAACCAATCAGGTTTGAAAAATTCTGAACAGTACTTGTTGGACTTGAACTGGAACCTATACACGTGAAACTAGGGACCGTATATAGAATAACTGTTTTGAAGAGGATCCAAAATATTAGGAATTAATTTAAATATTTCCATCCATATATCAATACCAAATGAAAAGAGTTTTTATTTTGATTTATTGGGACGAACTATATTTTATTTTTAAACTCTTCCTTTTAACTCATACTCTCTGTCTGTATGTCGTGGGTCAACCCCATTCCCCCTTATCCAATTGATCTGAAACTTGTCCCATAGTCTTGTTGTGACTACAGATTAATTTTGGGGTAGTCACGCACAGTCACGGAGAGATTATAAACTCACTTCCCTTCATCCGATCGATCCGAAACTTTGCCCATAGACTTGTGGTCAAAGATTAATTTTAAGATAGTCACATACAGTCACGCACAGTCACGGAGATATTCAAAACTCATAAAGAAAGAATTTTAATAAAAACTTTGTTTTTATGGGTTAGATTATTACTATAATTAAGAACAGAAAAGTAATATGAATTTTACTTTTTACATAAAGAAATTAAGACTAATTAAAAAACTAAATTGAGACATAATTAAATTGTTTTCAAAATAAAAAAAAAATTAGTTAGTTATCTAAAATAAATAACTTAAATTACTAAAACTTGACGTTCTGGATTATTTGGAATACAGATGGTCTTTAGAATAAATTTTGCTAACTTTAAAAAATATAAAAAATATAATTAATAATTAAGTATAAGAAGAAAAATTAACACGTTTGCTTTGTAGCTGGGCAATATTTGTCAAGCATTCGACAGGTGTTTTTCCTGATGGAACCGTTCCCCATATTCATCACTTATATTACCTAAATTGAGGTAACAACTTATTTTTTGAGAATACGTACATACTAATTTTTCTCCAAAATCTGACGAGATACAAAAATTAAAGTAATATAAGTTATTTGTTTTAGAAAAAATAATTTGTTTTATTGTGAAAACATAATCTCAATTTTATTTTTTAATTAGTTTTAACTTCTTTTTGTTAGATGAATTGTTTTTTTCTGTTTTTAATTATAGTTAAAAAATAAATATTTTTATTGTTCCGTCTATTGTTCTAAACCTGAGCTGAAATTTATCAGTTCACAAGAATATGAGAGAATTTAAATTACTGTTTTAAAACTTTTGATCCCGATAAATCAATCTAATAATAGTTTTCATTTCCAGAGATCGTCCTCTTTAATTTGATACCCATATTGATATATGGATGATAATATTTAAATAAATTTTTAGTAATCTGAGAATGCACTTTTACTTTATTGTCCTCTTTCATTTGATATCCATATTGACATAAATCGATGGTAGTAAAATTTAAATTAATTTTTGGATATTTTTATAACCTTTTATTACCTTAAAACTTTAAAACTTTGAGAATGCAGTTTTACTATAGACGACATCTTCTTTTATAGATATATGGTCTTGTTGTAGTCCAAAAAATTACTGTCGCAACGTGCTGTTAGTCATGAAATGAACAAATCGTTTTGTAAAAAAAATTGTGTCTAAAAATTTTCCTTTCTTAAAAAAGGTAATAAGCATGGTGCGTGCAAACGGATGTCGGTATAACATGTTGGCAATTTGTTTTCGTTTAACGGCAGGATTTTTTTTTCAGTAATAAGCAGAGTTCAGAAAAAAACACACACTGAATAAAAAACTCTTACATATATGTAAACAAACATAATTTAGACCAACACACACATATTTTTAGCTTCATATCAATTATGTGAGTTTCTAAATTTTCTACGGTGCCCAAAACAATCATGACTGTGTTCGTTTTAATACTTCGTTATTTACACGAACATTTTTGTATCACGTACTTTTTGTTTCGATCACACATAAACCACACATATTGGAGTGTTGCTTTATTTGAAGTTCGTGTTCTGGTACGTGTACTGAAAAAAAAAAACAGAACATGTACAATAAACAGGTTCGAGTTCAGTTATATTTTAAGTCGTGTTGTGGCTCGTGTACTAAGAAAAAACAGAACATGTACAATAAACAGGTTCGAGTTCAGTTATATTTTAAGTCGTGTTCAGGCTCGTGCACTAAGAAAAAACAGAACTTGTACAATAAACAGGTTCGAGTTCAGTTATATTTTAAGTCGTGTTCTGGCTCGTGTACTAAGAAAAAATAGAACATGTAAATAAAGTGATGACAAATTCCCGAATTTAAATTCAACTAAATCTTATAAAGAATTCCCTGGAAGCTGTATTCACAGCTATAGTTACATTACATTCGCGAGCACGTTTACATAAAGCAATATGTGTTAAAAATAAAGACAAAATTACTACCTTTGTTTTAAACCCTTAAAAACTAAATGATAATTATCATAAATTCTTTTAATTTTTTTCATCAATTAAAAATGAAACCAAAAAATATACACTGCACAGGATCTATAAAAATTTTTATTGAAAATGAATAATTTTAATTGCTTTTTATTTATTTCATATTTTCACTAAAATTCATCTACATTTGGTGTACAATACATACATATATATTTTTTTCTGTAAAGATTTCAATGTTATTTTATGTACTCTTAATGTCTTGTTGATGATGATTTTCCATTCAAGCGTTGTGAAGAGTAGGCAGTGCTTAAAGAGATGGGTGAATGATTTTTACCCAAACGTATGGATAGAATACGTGGCAAAGTAGTCAATATGGTTGGAGTCTCAACAGTGTAATGAGTACTGGGACTATTAACAGAGTGATAGGAATTTGAGGGTATACGGATAGATTCAAAAGAATCTATATTATCTTGCTCTTGTTCTTGCTGAGATTCTAATTTAATAGCTTTTTGGTTGGTGTTTAGCAAGTTAAAGTCACCACGGTTTAGTTGAACATTCGAATTAGAACTATCTAAACGATAAATGGTTCTTAAATCCGAAAGTGAAGGTTGTTCGACACGAGCTTCAGCATTAAGTATATAGGTAGTCATTAATTGTGGTTGTTGGCGTTGTTGATCCGATTCTCTACTATCACTTTCTTGAGCTGTCGTTTCATGTTGTTCTCTTAAAAGATTTAATAATTGTCCATGTGAACTTTGACGACTCAATAATAATTCCCGTGTATTTTGTTGTAATTCTTTTTCGAGTTGTGTTAGTTGTTCCGTACTTAAACTATTTTCAGATGAACTAATCGATTCATCGTCGTTATCGCCATTATCAGGTTCCATAGCTGCTCTTAAGGCGGCCTCGTGATAGGCCTCAAAATGAGCCTGTTTAGCCATTTCAACTTCGGGTGTATCTTGAACTGGTGCGGGAGCTCGACCATTTTCCATGGGAGGTGTTGGCAAATTTGTAGCGGAAGCGGTAAAACCTTGTTCACGACTAGCTTCATATTTAACAGTTTGTAGTTTTCCATCGGAATCTATATAGGAGTAAAATCCCTTAGATGATCCATCTCTGGTTTTATATTCGGCTTTGGCTGAATCCTCGCTGCTATAACCATATGAATAGAATCCATTTGTATCCTCTTTTCTATACTCAGTGGTGGGTGTTTCAGTTTTCAACAAAACAATATGATGATTCTGGGAGGCTGCAGCCAATGTCATAAAGGCACAAAAGAATATAAATCTCATTTTTGTTTTTCTTTCACTTTATCACAATCACTAACAAAAGAACTGACTTTATGAAGCTGTAAACTGCTTCTAATGCTGAATGATCGTTACAGTTTCAATTTATAGTCGTTAACATTTCTTTAAAAAAATCATTGAAGTGTGGCCGGAAGCTTGTGGTGGACACCTTGTTTTGTCAAATTTTTAATTTAAAAGTCTTCTTTTTTGACCTCGAATCTTGGCGCCCTAATGCACTTTATTGTAATTTATACTTTATGCATGTACATAATCGCGTACTCTGCGGCAACTTATAGCCCAGAAATGTTGTAATTTTTTGTTTTTGTTTATGATTTTGCATTAAATTGTATCAAATTTCATTAAAAGTTAAGTGTGCGAAAGCTTGCGTTACATGTGTTACACCAGTATTAAAGACAAATTGTGAATACATCTTAAGTCACAAACCAAACAAATCTCGTTTTCACAACACATAAATTATCTTACGAGTGCGAAAGATATACAAATAGTTTTTGCAAGCCATTTTTATTTATTTGGTTTTATTTCTAAAGGCTTTTATAATGTATAAATTGTTGGAATCGTATCCTTTTTGGAGCATATGGATCATCTACGTTTAAAATCTTCAATAAAGCCTAAAAACTTAGCAATAGTCTTAGCTCCGTACGGGTTAAAGTATTTTTCTCTCTTGTAAAAAATAAAAGAAATAAACTAGTTATGAAAAATCACAATCGAAAATGAATTTTTTTTGTAATTAGATATTCTTGTCATTAAAATCTTTTTATACCCTACACCACTCTGTGGTCAGGGTACAATGAGTTTGTGCTAATGTTGATAAATAGCAAAAATAATTAACCTAGACCCATCTTTAATTATGCCGATACACTTACAATTCGTCCGTCCGTCCGTCCGTTCGCCTATCTGTGTGTCCATGTAACCCTGTAATCAAGTGACAGTTCGCAAATATAAATTCGTTTTTCATATATTTGGTATATAAGCTTCTTTCGGCCATAGAACGATCGAATGTTCAGACCTAGCCCCATACAAATGATCCCTACGAGATCGACTTTAATTGCCATTAGATCCATATTATCATAAAAACCAGAGCCTACGGTCAAGCTCGAGTACTCGAGCTACTCGAGCTACTCGAAGCTCGAGCTACTCGAGTAGTTAATGAGCTACTCGAGCTCAACGAGTAGCTCGAGTAGTAAAAATTAGCATTTTTCATGTTTGAAAGCATGTAAAAAGTTAAATGTTGCTATTTAGTATAACAAATGTATAGTTTTTAGAATCGTACAGATACCAAGAATATCACTATTAAATTTCACTTGAATCGGCTTGTCCCACTTGCGTGGGCAAACTACTACTCGAAAAAGCTCGACGACTTTCCATACAAATGTATGAAAATATTAACTTCATAGATGTTTGACTTCATTTAAGGAAAAATTTTCCCAAAATACATGGCATGATTTTATATATTTTGAAGTCAGTTACACTGATAGATTACCATCCTAAAATATTAAAACATTCTGATAAAAACTATGGAGTGGGCTAACTAATACTCGAAAAAGATCATACACTTTCCACTCAAATGTATGAAAATATGATCTTCGTATATGTTTGATGCCTATTTACAAAAAATTTTAAAGAACACTTGGAAAAACCTCTTAGTATTTTAATTTGAATATATGTAGACGATACGTTTTCAAAATTTCAAAGCATTTGGACAAAAATGTTGGCGTGTGGGAACAACTACTCGAACAAGATCGGAAATTTTGCAAAAAATGTAAAAAAATAAAAAAAATAAATTTTATATTTTTTCACTGCCTGTAATTGACTATATTCAGAGATTACTCGTAAAAAATTTTATGCCATTCCGACCAAAATTGTGGCGTCGGTATAGCACTACTCGACTGATATTGACCACTTTCTATACAAATGTGTGAAAATATGCTCTTATTTGAAGTTTGATGATATTTTTCATAAAATTTTCCACAATGACGTAATAAAAAATTATATTCGTTAGAGCTGTATATACAAAGAGAACACTTCCTTCAAGTTTCAAAGCATTCCGCCAAAAATTGAAGCTTGGAGGAACTACTACTCGACGAAAAACAAAAAAAAAAATTTTTTTTCAAAAAAAAAAAAATTTTTTTTCTTTCTTTTTACTGCCCGTAATTGACCTTATTCACAGATAACTCATTTCAAAAATTAAGCCATTCCGATGAAAATTGAGCTCTGGGCGAACAACAACTGGAAAAAGATCAGCCACTTTCTATACAAATGTGTGCAAATTTGCTCTTATTTCAAGTTTGATGTAACTTTAAAAAAAATTTTCCATCACGACTTCTTAAAACTTTTTACTGCTTGTAGTTGCAAATCTATCAAGATAATCTTCTTAAAATTTCAAAGTATTGCGACAATAATTGTGCTGTTGGCGAACTACTACTCGAAAAAGCTCGACCACTTTCCATACAAATATATGAAGAAATACACTTCATGCAAGTTTGACATCGATTCACACAAAATATTTAAGGCACACATGGTACAAATTTATGCTTCTTAAAGTTGGAAATATGATTACATTTCGTACACGAAATTCCAAAGTAATCTGACCAAAATTGTGGCTCGACCGAACTACTACTCGAAAAAGGTCAGACTCTTCCAATACAACAGTGTGAAAATTTGCTCTTATTTCATGTTTGAGATAATTTTACAGAAAATTTTTTATAATGACATAGCCGAAAGTTATATGTTTTAGATTTAGAAATGTAAGGAGAGTATTTCTTTTAAATTTCAAACGTTTCCGACAATAATGGTGGGGTGGACAAAGTACTACTCGGAAAAGCTCGAAATACTACTCGAAAAAAATCAGCCAGTTTCCATAAATGTGTTAAAATTTGCTTTTCTTTTAAGTTTGATGTAATTTTACAGAACATTTTCCTTCCCGACTTGCTAAAAGTTTATATGTTGTGAAGTTTTCGATTTGAGGACATTGTATACTTCAAATTTCAAACTATTCTAAGAAAATTATAGAGGCGGCGAACTACTACTCGAAAAAATTCAGTTACTTACATACAGTGTGCGCAGATTTACTCTTCTATCAAGTTTGATGTAAGTTATTACATTTATTTTAGTGAATATTTCATTTTATTTAAGTACATAAAATCTTATAATTTTTTTAACAATGAATGTTGAAAAATTATGGTTTCAGCGAACTTCTTTTAGCAGTGACAACATTATCAGCTGTATAAAAGCACCGCTCTGATTATGCTGAAGTTGCTGGGATACAAAGGAATCTCTTGGCCATTCGTGATATGTTCGGGTACTTTTCTTCACGATCCTGCCACCATTTTAGTGGACAGTCTTTCCACTCGATTTGTTTTTCACGTTGATATCTCGACCACTCGATGTCAAGGTTATCATTTGTGCTCTGCGTTCGTTTTAAAAGTTTGTCGATAGCGCATATTTTAGAATGCTGAAATGTTGTATATTCTGTTCGTAATTCTTTTTCTTTACACAAAAGCCCCTTCAATTCCTTTTTTGATTTGGGATTGATTGAAAAGAGTTTCATGCTCCATATCTTTATAACGAGAATCGAAAAATGATGCCAACATTCTTGTTGCTACATCTGGTGAGATCTTCAAATTAAAGCGACTTTCCATTCTGCCTTGACGTTAGTTTTAAAAGAAATTGTCCAATCATCGTCGGTTATATCATCATTTAAGTACTCTTCAATCCAGTGGTTTAGTATTGGGCGAACCATCGAAATCGAAGATCTGTTAGAGCACAAAATATCGGTAAGAAGGTATGGTGGTTCCGGAACGCTTTTTATTTGTTCAATTTTGCTCCACTCAGCTTCAGATAATTCAAAATCCACCGCAACTCGCTGACTAGTCACATTTCTGTCCGCCAACAAGTTTATTAAAGATGTACGATTTTGGATGACACAAACGAACATGTTATACGTCGAGTTCCTTCTCGTCTTATAGCACTGCAAGAATTTTAGTTCCGGAATATCTAATTGTGCTTGTTTTTCCTTTAGCGCATTTGTGCACGTGTTGTACATGGCAAAAAACGGTAATAATAAAAATAATAATCGCTTTACTGACCTCTTAACCGCAATAAAAACGTACTTCTTAATTTTGAAAATATTAAACACCAAAACACCATAAAAATTTAAAATTTTTTTTGTCCTCTTATATTAATATTAATTTTTACCATATACTTTTGAAAAATTTTTTGTAAATCGATGTCAAACTTCCATGAAGGGAATGTTTTCAAACATTTGTATGGAAAGTGGTCGAGCTTTTCCGAGTTGTAGTTTGTCCACCCCACCATTATTGTCGGAAACGTTTGAAATTTAAAAGAAATACTCTTCTTACATTTCCAAATCTAAAAAATATAACTTTCGGCTATGTCATTATAAAAAATTTTCTGTAAAATTATCTCAAACATGAAATAAGAGCAAATTTTCACACTTTTATATTGGAAGAGTCTGATCTTTTTCGAGTAGTAGTTCGTCCGAGCCACAATTTTGGTCAGATTACTTTGGAATTTCGTGTACGAAATGTAATCATATTTCCAACTTTAAAAAGCATAAATTTGTACCATGTGTGCCTTAAATATTTTGTGTGAATCGATGTCAAACTTGCATGAAGTGTATTTTTTCATATAGTTGTATGGAAAGTGGTCGAGCTTTTTCGAGTAGTAGTTCGCTAACAGCACAATTATTGTCGCAATACTTTGAAATTTTAAGAAGATTATCTTGATATATTTGCAACTACAAGCAGTAAAAAATTTTAAGAAGTGATGGAAAATTTTTTTTAAAGTTACATCAAACTTAAAATAACAGCAAATTTGCACACATTTGTATAGAAAGTGGCTGATCTTTTTCCAGTAGTTGTTCGCCCAGAGCTCAATTTTCATCGGAATGGCTTAATTTTTGAAATGAGTTATCTGTGAATAAGGTCAATTACGGGCAGTAAAAAGAAAGAAAAAACATTTTTTTTTTTTTGAAAAAAAATTTTTTTTTTTTGTTTTTCGTCGAGTAGTAGTTCCTCCAAGCTTCAATTTTTGGCGGAATGCTTTGAAACTTGAAGGAAGTGTTCTCTTTGTATATACAGCTCTAACGAATATAATTTTTTATTACGTCATTGTGGAAAATTTTATGAAAAATATCATCAAACTTCAAATAAGAGCATATTTTCACACATTTGTATAGAAAGTGGTCAATATCAGTCGAGTAGTGCTATACCGACGCCACAATTTTGCTCGGAATGGCTTAAAATTTTTTACGAGTAATCTCTGAATATAGTCAATTACAGGCAGTGAAAAAATATAAAAAATTTTTTTTTTATTTTTTTACATTTTTTGCAAAATTTCCGATCTTTTTCGAGTAGTTGTTCCAACACGCCAACATTTTTGTCCAAATGCTTTGAAATTTTGAAAACATATCCTCTACATATATTCAAATTAAAATACTAAGAGGTTTTTCCAAGTGTTCTTAAAAATTTTTCTGTAAATAGGCATCAAACATATACGAAGATCATATTTTCATACATTTGAGTGGAAAGTGGATGATCTTTTTCGAGTAGTAGTTAGCCCACTCCATAGTTTTTATCAGAATGTTTTAATATTTTAGGATGGTAATCTATCAGTGTAACTGACTTCAAAATATATAAAATCATGCCATGTATTTTGGGAAAATTTTTCCTTAAATGAAGTCAAACATCTATGAAGTTAATATTTTCATACATTTGTATGGAAAGTCGTCGAGCTTTTTCGAGTAGTAGTTTGCCCACGCAAGTGGGACACTCCGATTCAAGTGAAATTTAATAGTGATATTCTTGGTATCTGTACGATTCTAAAAAGTATACATTTGTTATACTAAATACCAATATTTAACTTTTTATATGCTTTCAAACATGAAAAATGCTAATTTTTACTACTCGAGCTACTCGTTGAGCTCGAGTAGCTCATCAACTACTCGAGCAGCTCGAGTAGCTCGAGTAGCTCGAAGCTCGAGTAATGGGGAGCCCTGATAAAAACCTCGGACAAATTTGGGGTATATAAATAAATAATTACTCCAAAAATAAACCCTGTTGTTTCTCGATTTTCACTAAAATTTTGCTTAGATTTTTCTCATATTTAGCTTAGTAACTTTGCTAAATATGGTCTTATTCGGTCCATTTGTCGACCTATTCCTCATATAAAAATAGCTTCCGATATGAAGATTTTTCAAATTCATAATAATGCCACTCAAATTTTGTTAATGGTTGGACCTACGTAAAGTTGGTCTAATCCAACAATAATATTCTTATTTATTTATAATAATTTATGTAAACCCTAAGCACTATTAATTCGTACACCAAGCATTTTATTGACAACTAGCTGTAACCCGTTGCGTTTCGCTACACACATCGTAATGAAATAGAAAACGGAATACATTTTCTAGAAAACTATTTCTTTCATATTTTCATATATCTTGATTTTGGTGATTTTTGATTTTGGCAATTATCGTTTTTTGCGATTTTTGATTTTTAACAATTTTCGTATTTTGCGATTTTTCCTTTTGGCGATTTTCGTTATTCGCGATTTTCGGTCTTAGCAATTTCCGATTCAGCGATTTTTGTTTTGACGATTTTTTACTTGGCGATTTTTTTTTTTTGTTATTTTTGATTTTGGCGATTGTTTTTTTTTGCCGGTTTTTGATTTTTGTTATTCGCGATTTTTGGTTTTGGCGATTTTTGATTTTGCGATTTTCGGTTCTAGCAATTTTTGTTCTTGGCTTTTTTTATTCGCGATTTTCGGTTTGTGGTGTATTTTGAGTTTGATGATTCTTGTTTTTTGGGATTTTTGATTTTAGAGAATTTTGTTTTTTGCGATTTTTGATTTTTGGCGATTTTCGTATTTTGCGATTTTTGCTTTTGGCGATTTTCGTTATTCGCGATTTTCGGTGCTAGCAATTTCTGATTTCGGCGATTTTTGTTAATCGCGATTTTTGACTTGGCGATTTTTGTTTTTTTTTTTTTTTTGTTATTTTAGATTATTGTTGATTTTTGTTATTCGCGATTTTTGGTTTTGGCGATTTTTGATTTTGCGATTTTTGTTCTTGCCTTTTTTTATTCGCGTTTTTGGATTTGTGGCGAATTTTGAGGTTGATGATTTTTGTTTTTTGGGATTTTTGATTGTATATAATTTTGTGTTTTGCGATTCTTGATTTTTGGTGATTTTCGTATTTTGCGATTTTTGCTTTTGGCGATTTTCGTTATTCGCGATTTTCAGTCTTAGGAATTTCTGATTTGGGCGATTTTTGTTAATCGCGATTTTTGACTTGGCGATTTTTGTTTTTTTTTTTTTGGTTATTTGATTTTGGCGATTGTTTTTTTTGCCGATTTTTGGTTTTTTGGCGATTTTTGATTTTTGATTTTGCGATTTTCGGTTCTAGCAATTTTTTTGCGATTTTTGTTCTTGGCTTTTTTTTATTCGCGATTTTCGGTTTGTGGCGAATTTTGAGTTTGATGATTTTTGTTTTTAGAGAATTTTGTTTTTTGCGATTTTTGATTTTGGCGATTCCGGCCATATATTCCACGACTACTCACATTGGTAAATAAATTACTTGGCAAATTTCAAAACTGTTTGTTTTTCATATTATTTCATATTTGTTTGTATAGGAGGTGCCATAATTGGTCCGATCCCGCCCAGTTTTAGGGCAACTACTCTCATTAATAACTCATGAACTCAGACAAAGTCCCAAGGCTTTATCTATTATAGTACTCTAATTATATGATATAAAATACTTACTTTGTATGGGGGTGCCGCGACCATTGGTCCGATACGGCCCATTATTTGTCAAACTGTTCACATTTATAACTTATGAACTCACACAAAGTCCCAAGGCTTTCCAGATATATGGCATTAAATATTTACTTTTTATTGGGGATGCCACGCCCATTGGTCTGACCCCTCCCATTTTTGTCCGACTACTACCATTAATAACCCATGAATTTAGACAGAGTCCCTAGGCTTTCACTATTATAGTACTCCAGTTATATGATATTAAATATTTACTTTTTATGGTGGGTGCCACGCCCATTGCTCCGATCCCATCAATTTTTTCCGCGGTTCTTCAAATCAGTTTAATATATATATGTACATATGAAGTTTCAGAACTCTTGCTGTCGTAGATATTATATGTTAAAATTAGATGTAAAAAATTCACTTTATAAGGGAGGTGCCACGCCCACTTGAAAAATCCAAAAAATATAGCCAATTTTTCCTCCCGGATAGGCAGTTACCTACTTAAAAATTTCAAGACGATCGGTCCAGTGGTGTAGTCTCCTATAAACCACAAACATACATACAAACATACAAAACTCCATTTTTATACCTCATACCACTAGTTAGTTAGTTAATTGTTCTTTATTTTTTAATTCATTTCTTTTGTTACAAAGTTAAAAAAATTATAAAGTAAATAGAACATACGACTTTGACCAATGTCGTCAGTCGGATAGAGATTGTAATTTAAATTATAACAATTGTGTTTTATGTTTAATTTAGATTAATAATTAAATTCATCAATAAGCTGTTTTCGATAACCTATTGCATATTTAACAAAAAGATATACTTATATCTTTAAAGTTTTGCTTTGCATTATTTAAGATATATATTAAATCATTTTCAGTTATTGTGGTTCTTTTAAAATATTTATTGCGAATTTCCCGCAAAATTGGACATATGGCAATAAAGGGTAGAATATTTTCCGGGGCCTATGTGTCTGAAATCTAGTTGCATTGAGCTCAATCAGATCACACCTGGCTTTAAAGATGTAGCTTACTGCTGTCGTATTATTATAGATTTCGAAATATGTTTGTTGCTCCCTGTAGTTAAGTTTTGAATAAAAACGATTTGTTCTGGTTGCCTGTAGTAAATGGTTTTCTCTTTCTTTTCTTTTTAGCCCAGTTAGTATATCAATTCTTAGACGTTCCCAGTTGTCAATTCTTAGACGTTCCCAGTCGTGTTTAAAATATAACTGAACTCGAACCTGTTTATTGTACATGTTGTGTTTTTTCTTACTACACGAGCCACAACACGACTTAAAATATAACTGAACTCGAACCTGTTTATTGTATATGTTTTGTGTTTTTTTTCAGTACACGTACCAGAACATGAACTTCAAATAAAGCAACACTCAAAAATGTGTGCTTTATGTGTGATTGAAACAAAAAGTATGTGATACAAAAATGTTCGTGTAAATAACGAAATATTGAAACGAACACAGTCATGGTTGTGTTGGGCACCGAAGAAAATTTAAAAACAAACATAATTGGTATGAAAATAAAAATATGTGTGTGTTGGTCTAAGTTATGTTTGTTTACATATATGTACGAGTTTTTTATTCAGTGTGTGTTTTTTTCTGAACTCTGGTTTATACCAATACGATTTTTTTTCTATTGTGAGTTTGGTTAGTTTACTTGGTAAGCGGTTATCGTTATAATCAAATAAGGTCTTTATTATATATCTCAGATGTAAATCAAGAGTGTATATATAGTTATTTTCAATACCAGTTCCTAACATCAATGCGTACGTTGGGGTAAATGCAGGTAGCTTAAGTATCTTTTTGAAGAAAAAGCGTTGAAGTTTGTCTACCTCTTCAAACAACTAATATCCCCATACTTGGGCACCATATGACTGGATTGCACGACACACTGATTGAAATAGATTCCATTTTGCCTTTAATCCGATTTCTTTTTTTTTGATAAAAATTCTTTCCAAGTAGCGTTTATATTGTTTTTAGCAGATTTATTCCTTTTTTCTATATGTTTGCTATACCACTATGTGGTTTGGGTATAATGACTTTGTGCCGCTGTTTGTGACTACCAAAAATATTTGACCTAGACCCATCTTTTATTATACCGATCGACTCAGAATCACTTTCTGAATCGATTTAGCGAACTCCGTCCGTCCGTCCGTCCGTCTGTGTGTCCATGTAAACCTTGTAATCAAACTACAGGTCGCAAATATGAATATATTTTGATATAATTTGGTATATACGCTTTTATCGGCATTAGGATGAACCCTATTGGTGAAATTCGGTCCATGTTCAGATCTAGTCCCCATACAAATGACCCCTATAAAATCGACATAAATTGTCATAAGGTCCAAATTATCATATAGATCTCAGTCAACTTGGGTTTGTATGTGCTTATTATATCCATTAATCATTAGTCCAAAAATAATCCTTATAGGAAAATTCTTAGTCATAGGCTCCATATTGAGCTGCTTCCCGATCTTCACTAAAAACTACCAAAAAACCAAAAATATTGCACAGATTTTTCTCAAATTTGGTTTGTATATATTTTTTCAAAATATAAGTGACTTTGCCAAGTATGGTCGGGATCGGTCCATTTTTACACCTAGTCCCCATATAAACATAGCACCCGATATGAACTTTTTCATATCTGCAGCCAAAAAAATTAATAAAAATGCCACTCAAATTTGGTTTATATTTATTTTCTATATTCAATTAGTTGGACCGAAGAGATAGGGTCTCTAAACCATGGTAGGGGGTATCGTATTGTCGGTCTAGACCGACTATAATTTTCTTACTTGTTATGTATAAGATACAATAGATTACACATTTTCCGAAATAATATCGACTACACCACAAGCGTTGTACTTTTCTGAAAGGTTGTGTTATTATCATTAAATTTATAAAAAATATGTGCATATATGATGCCACCTTGTTTCAAAAAATTCCAACTAATCGATAGTTCACCGCAGTCGGCTAGCTTTGTTACTAATGAAATGAGATTTCTTCCAAAATATTGATATATTTGTCCGCAATTATGGTTCCATTAATGAAGTGTAGCTGACAGAGGCCATTTAAGGACATGCATCACACCAACGCTAGTTGGAAACTTAATCGAGTCTTTATTATAAGCAGTCTTTATTATATGCCTCCATGCTTTTTCGAATCGCCTTTTTTGTGGCATCACAAACTCATACGTTAAATTTAGATTCGTCGCTACATGACCATAACCATAATCATTTGAAGCGCTCTAAGAGCTCAAAGAGCCCTTATGAGATCGACTTAAATTGCCATAATGTCCAAATTATCATATAGATCTCGGTCAAATTGGGTTTGTGTATGTCTATTACATCCATTTTTCAGTAGTCCAAAAATATATCCTATAGGATTTTGGTAGTCATAGCCCCCATATAAAGCTGCTGCCCGATCTGCACTTAAATTTTACAAAAAAAAATATTCCACAGATTTTTCTTACCAAATATGGTCAGGATCGGTTCATTTTTCGACCTAGTCCTCATATAAATATAGTAGCATCCGATATGAACTTTTGCATATCCGAAGGCAAAAAAATTAATAACAATGCCACTCAAGTTTGGTGTATGCTTATCTTATATCTAATTAGTTGAATCTAAGAGATAGGATCTCCAAACGCATGGTATAGGGTATCGTATAGTCGGTCTATTATCATTGGTAATTTTACCAACTTTTCAACAATGAAAACAAAATATGGGTTTCAATGAGAATAAAGTAAATATGGGGTCACATGTAGAATTTTTTAGGTCCAATAAAATTTAACTAGCAGATTCCAGCGCTCGAAATTTGAGTGCAATTTCTAGGCTACCTTATTCTTCAACTTATCCAATTCACAAACCAACACTTTTTGGTTTACTATAATTAAGAATGAAGATAACAAACACATTAAAAATTTAATAAACACACACATAGCATATGTATAATTTTATGTATGTGTTAGTAGCAATTTTAAACGCAATTTATTCAAAACAAAGGAAAAAATTTAAGAATCTGTAAATCTGGTGAACAGCTGATAAAATGGTAGAATAAAACATCGGTAACAAAAAATCGCCTAGCCTATATATATTATATATTATTACCTACCAGCTCCATATGGGTGCCCCTATGTGCAATTTTGGCCAATAGAAAGTTATTGCACTCTAACAAAATCCAATTTGAAGAATAGTAAACAGAATGTCCATGAAATTAAAAATTTTGTCAGAAAAATCAAAAAAGGCTCCAAAGCCATGACAAATAACTCTAATAAAACCTAGTTGACGGACATTCGAAAAAGTGGATACGAAAATGTAATATAAATATATTAGTATAGTATTTATTATAGTATTTGTTCCAGCACATACTTTGAATTTTACGAATTTAAAACGAAACATTCTTTACATTGGATAAATAATGTCATGCCAACAAAATAAAATTACATTTATAACTCATTATTCCTTAACTACGGAGCGTATTTGTAATAATTCATTAATATTTTTCTATAAGCCTCTTTTGCAAAATGAAACATTTTCTTTTATTGAAAGTTTTTATTTAATGTTTTGACGGTTTTTTTTAATAAATCCTTATTAGACAATGATTAAAATTTATGATTTTGCAGTGTATGTCTTTAAGTATTACTAATTCATTGCTGGTTTCCATAAGACTGTAAATTCCATTTCTTTAGCTTCTCCCAAATCCAACATCCAAACTGATCCATTTTTAGCTCTTGATAAAATATCAATCATATTTTCGGCACATTTTTCTGCAGTCTGTTTCTTTACCATCGAAAATCGATGAGTCATTGGTGCCGAATAATCGGTTAAAGTTTCCTTGCCACGTATGTCATACAATAGTGGGGTATCAGTAAAACCGGGGCACATGGTAACAAAACTAACACCCGTGTATTCAAAATATATGGGATTCTAAAAGGTTATACATTTTAAAGGCGATAAAATGATTTTCTTTGCATTTTTTCTTTTCGAAACTTACTGCTAAAGCTCTAGTAAAAGCTGTCAAGCCACATTTAGCAGCGGAATATACAGCAAACATGCCACTTGGCTCCAAGCCAACTACCGACGATATATTTACTATGAAACCGCCCTTGCCACCTTTTGATTTATCCATATAGCTTAAGGCAATCAGAGAACTGTGAATAATACCAGTCTGAAAAAAATACAAAATAGTAATTAAACTTTCAGCGACAACATTTTATATTCTATACTGACGTTAGTATATTTTCTTAAATACTTATATGAGTCATAAATGTTTTGATAGGAGTGGTCATGAGATCCTTCAAACATATTTTATTTGCACAAAATTAAATGGATGATTTAATTCGATACCGAAATTATTGATGGTACAAAATACAAGACACTGGTAAAGCACTACCATCAAAAAATATACAAAAAATACTGTGCTAGCAAAGCACAGATTTTTAAAGCTTACAAAAAGTTCTTTGTCAGTTTTGCTATTTATTTATTTTTTTTTTTTGTATACCCTCTACAGCAATGTGCAGAGGGTACATATCAGTTTGTCATTCCATTTGCAACACATCAAAATATGAATTTTCGACCCCCCATAAAGTTTATAAATTTTTTATTCTTATAACTCGAGTCGATTTAGCGATGTCTGCTTGTTTACCTGGCTAAAGTTAGGATAATATTATTCGTCATTATTTCGGTCAGGTTATATCGAGCAGGAAAATGGGTAAAATCGGTTCATTGTGCCAAGATATGGCAAATAAAGTGCGACATTTTTTGTCAGAAAAGAAAACGGCATAAGTATGTACTATATGATTTTTGTACCTATGATTTTTGTAATGATCTTATTAATGTTAATCATCATTGTAAAAATAAAAATCTAGCCATTAAATTGTAAAATCTAGCCTTTTTGTCGCTTAGTGTTGACAATCTTGATTATGATGTGTTTAAATGGGGTGGCGGGTATCAAAGATTCAGCACAGCAGTAAGTTCTCCTCGTAAATTAAATTAAAAATCTTTTAACGCCCTGGAATGTTCTTTGCCAACGCTTTGTCGTTCATATTTTTCTGCCTATATGATTCAAAAAATATGTTCAAAATTTAATTATAACTTTGTGCTGCTGTTTGTAACTACCAAAAATATTTGACATAGACCCATCTTTTATTATACCGATCGTCTCAGAATCACTTTCTGAGTCGATTTAGCGATGTCCGTCCGTCCGTCCGTCTGTCCGTCTATGTGTCCATTTAAACCTTGTAATCAAACTACAGGTCGCAAATATAAATAAATTTTAATTTTAATTTGGTATATAAGCTTTTATCGGCCATAGGATGAACTCTATTGAAATTGGTAAAATTCGGTCCATGTTCAGACCTAATCCCCATACAAATGACCCCTATGAAATCGACTTAAATTGCCATAAGATCGAAATTATCGTATAGATCTCGGTCAAATTGGGTTTGTGTGTGTTTATTACATCCATTTGTCAGTTGTCCAAAAATAAACCCCATGTGGCAATTCTTTGTCATAGCCCCCATATAAACATATTTCACAGTTTTTTTTCTCAAATTTGGTTTGTATATATTTTTTCAAAATATAAGTGACTTTACCACATATGGTCAGGATCGCTCCATTTTTCGATCTATTCCCCATATAAATATAGCTTCATATGAACTTTTTCATATCTGCAGCCAAAAAAATTAATAATAATGCCATTCAAATTTGGTTTATGCTTATTTTCTATATCCACTTAGTTGGACCGAAGAGATAAGGTCTCTAAACCATGGTATAGGATATCGTATAGTCGGTCTAGACCAACTATAATATTCTTACTTGTTTTATTTAAAACTAATAATTATTATTTTTCTTAGAGTCTGAACTTATCAATTTTAATTTTAAAAATTACTATTTCTAAAAAAGGCTTTTTATTAAAAAAAAATATCATTTATGTCCAACGCTATTTTTCAAAAAAAAAGCCCCGTAAGGTTCTGATCACAGATTTAAAAATTGTTTCTAAAGAAATACTTTTTGATTATGAAAATATGCTAAAAAAACTTTTTTTTTTAATTTTTTAAAGGATCTGATCACAGATTTAAAAATTGTTTCTAAAGAAATACTTTTTGATTATGAAAATGGGCTTCAAAAAATTTTTTAATTTAAAAAGCCTTAAAAAGCTATGGAATATCTATAATATTAATAGGTAAGGCGATTCCTTCAGATCTTTAAAGGTATTTCTTTGCAGTTTGTGTTGAATTGTGAATTAGCTGAAATTGATTACCACACCCTAAGGCTCTTATTTATAATGACGATTTAGGCGATTTTGATTTTGGCGATTTCTGTTATGTGTAATTTTCGGGTTTTGGCAATTTTTGATTTTGACGTTTTTTTGGGATTTTTGATTTTGCCTATTTTTGGCTTTTGTGATTTTTGTTATTCGCGATTTTAGGTTCTGGCAATTTTTGTTCGCGATTTTTGACTTGACGATTTTTGTTTTTTGTGATTTTTGATTTTGGCGATTTTTGTTTTTTGCGAGTTTTCTTTTGGCGACTTTTATTCTCGTTTATAGGTTTTGGCGATTATTGATTTTGCCGATTCAGCCCATATTTTCCACAACTAGTCACATCTATAATATTAATAGGCAAGGCGATTTCTTGTGACCGATGTAAGTTTCACAGTTTTACCCCGATTTTGACAAAAAATTTATCATTTGAAAGGTATTTCTTTTTAGCTGTCACCCAGATTTACAGATTTTCATCGTCTGGAATATTTTTTTTTTGGAGTTATGACCGTTTAAAGTTGCTACTAACACATACATAAAATTATACAATGCTATGTGTGTGTTTATTAAATTTGCTAATGTGTTTGTGTTAATGTGTTGAGTTTGTTTCCACATTTAAAATGAGTTGAATTGTGAAGCGTACCTTTGGGTCTTTATTGAATGGAAAAATAAAATTTCATAGAATTTGCACTCGACTTTCGAGTGCTGGAATCTGCTAGTTGGTAATTAATGTACTTGTCAAAAGTTTCAAAACTGTCGTTTTCATAGTACTTCATATTATGGTATAGATAGGGTGGCATACGAATTTTTTAAGAACGCTCCACTAGATCTTTTAGAGGAACTAACATTATCATATAATCGTGAATTAGACAGTGGGTGGGTAGATGAATCATTCAAAATAAGCGTAATATTCTTAATATTTAAGAAGGTGAAAATTATATACAGAATTGCTTTATAAATTGCTTTGCTAATTATTATTATTATGGTTGTGATTAATGGGAGATTATTTGCGTGGGCTGAAAAACATAAGATTTTAACGGAATAACAAACAGGATTTAGAAAAAAATTATTCAACAGTCGATAACATTCGGCAATGTTGCATTTGAAATTTAATGAGAAAAAGAAGGTATGTACTTACATATATTCCTTTTTTGTCGATTTCAAAGCCGCTTTCGATAAAGTGGCAACTTTTTTATAAATTTATTGAAATGGGAGTTTCAACAAAGATTGTCAATTTTCTTGAATCTGTATATAGTATCACTAAATCTGTTGTGTGGTCCGAGAAGGAAATGTCAGAGGAATTTGAAACGAAATCTGGGGATGAAACAGGGATGCCTTGTTTCTTCTTTACTATTTGCACTCTATATTAACGACTTGCAACGAAGCACTTGGTAATGGTCTTTGATTTTATACGCAAATAATGTTGTTATTATGGCAGAAAATGTTAAAATATTGCAAAATATGATTAAAAGATTGGAAACGTATGGCGATGATTGGAACCTTGAAGTCAACGTAAATAAATCAGAATTTATGGTATTTAGAAATGGTAGAAAGAACTCGAGAGAAGAAAAGTGGTAAATTAAAGGCAAGGAGATTAAAATAGTACCCTGTTTCTGTTATTTAAAAATGAGACTGACTCCAAAGATGATTTTCAAGCAACACATTGAGCACAGAAATATGGCTGCAAAAGGGAGCATAAACTGCACTTGGCATCATTGTTGAGTAATAAAAAATTTATGTTCGTGCAAAATGGCAATTTTTTCAGGCAGCGTGTAGAGCTATTCAAACATATGGAGCTCAAGTATAGGGGCATTCTTTCTTTGAGGAAGTTAATAAACTACAACGTTGTTTTGTGAAAAAATATTGTTTACCATCGTTTACACCGACTTATATGTTGAAGCTTGACACAAATATGGAAGTCATCTCTATACACAACTTATACTACAACTTTTACAGAAAATTTGTTATAGGTGGAAAAATAACAACAACTGTGTAGACAGCTTAGCGTCGTTTTGGAGTATCACACCAAATCACTAATTTATTGGAACCAGAAAAGCAACCTATTGTTAGAAAAGATGAGGATATAAAACAAAAAATAATACTTACAAAACGCAATCAATACAAAAATCTTGATTTATCAAAAGGATCATGTTAAATGATTGATGAAAACACCAAACTAGCGATAATGTGGATATGTAAAGACTGATGCGACTTGATTGAATTATATGTCACACACTTCACAACAAATAAATCAAAAATATGTTCTTTGTGTAATCTAAATGTGAAAGAAAGTAGCGATTACGCTACTTTTTACCAAATGATATTCCAAATGATATAATTGTTAATATTTTAAATGGAAGTCATATGGGTTGGATGAATCTTGTCCAATATATTGTCAATGCAATAAATGAATATAATTTCTAATAATCTAACATTAATTACTTAATTAAAACCTTTTAAACTTTAGAAAACACATCTTTAAATGTGTATAAAGGGAGAGCAAATAAATTTAGGTAATAAGAATGTCTTAAATTCTTATTACCTAAATTATTATTATTATTATTATTATTATTATTATCATTATTATTATTATTATTATTATTATTATTATTATTATTATTATTATTATTATTATTATTATTATTATTATAAACAAAAATTTTAATCTTATAAAATTTGGTTTTTGAAAACAACCTCAAAGCACTTACCAAATTAATATCAACGGTGAGATCGATATAACGATCATCCATTAAACCGCAACCATGGACTACAACATCAATTGTATCCATTCGTTCTTTAGCTAATTTAAAAGCTGTTTCTATGCTATTGCGTTTTGTTATATCAATAGGTATGTACGATATCAAAGTATCTGCATAATTCCTTTGTAATTTATTTAAAATTAACGAGTTTTCGTGAAGATCACATATGACCAAATTCTGGAAGTGAATACAAGAAATATTCATTTTAGGCATTAAATATTTCAAATAAGAACTTTCCAAACTTACTTTGACATGTTTTTTCAAAAATTCTTCTAAGCATTTTTGTCCTATACCACCAAATCCTCCTACATAAATTACATTTTTACTCTTTAATTCCATTAAAATACTACAAATAAATTAATTCACTTTCAATTAACTAACATTCAAACTGAACAAATTATGTTCTTAATTGCTGTCTGGCTGAGGAGCAAGTGAAGTTTTGTAAAAATTGGGCAATATTTAGTTTGATTTTTTAAGTTTTACATCCACAATTCTAACGTTTGCCTGTCTGTTATAACAATTTGTGTGTCAGTTTGTTTTGTTATCAATGCTGGTTTTCTAAGCTTATTCGAAACTCGATAATAGTTATGTGGTTGAAAACTTTGTTTTATATTATAGTGTAATCAGTACATTTAACGTTTATCTATATACAGTTGCTATCAAAAGTATTCGTACACTTGAAGATGAAAATTTTAAATATAAATAAAATATTTTGAATTACGAACTTTTTATCATTGACACAATGGGAATTATACTTGTTTTTCCAAAAGCTTATGGGACGTTTCTACTTAAATTTTTTGTTTACAACGCAAAAAACGCAAAAAAGTATAGGAAAAATTAATCGTGCCTTTACAATTGGGGGAATTCCACGAATTATGCAACGACGTATGTTCGAATGATTTTATTTAAGTAGAAGACAAACTTGTTGATTTGACTTAATTATATTTCTTTTGAAAACTATATTTTGAGACGAGTCCCAAAATCAAAAAAATCATTTCTAACTATAGAAAAATTATCTCAAGGCTTAAGCAGAAGCCACTCCTCAGTGAAATACGTTGGTCAGAACTACAAATTCACCATATCGATTTTGCAGAAATCTCCTTGTCGCCCCTCCAAACTAAGTGAGCGTGAAACGCCATTTTTTTGTGTTAGTAAAACAGAACCCCAGAATTACTGCATGATAAATTAGTTCTAAAATCAAGGAATCCTTCGACCGTTCCCAAAATATTAAAAGAAAATTTATAGCACGTGGAAAGCCATTAATTTCCGAAACAAGTAAGAGTATTAAATTTGACTGTGCTGTTGAATATTATTCGCAATCTAATTTTTTACGGCTGATCTTGATACGTTGTCGGTTACTTTTTGTTGTATGTGGAAGGTTTTTCGAATACTTTATGCCTTTCACTTCTTCATAATCTTCTGTCTTTTGTGATGCTTAAACGTGTTCATTTGTGAACAAAATTAATGCCAAAAATTTTTTGTAAGAAACAAACCTTAAAACAAGAAAAGGAGGAAAATATATTTTTAATTTAAATTTAAAATTTTTTTTTATATAAACATTAAACAGCTGATTAGTTATAACAGTTGATAGTTTAATTGTTTTACTAACTTACACGAAGAAAAAGTTTGGTTAAGTACTGCCAAGAGGAAAAACAAAAAAAGACGTATTTTTATAATTTTTTTTAAGATATGAATAATGTTGTATTATTTGTTTCATACACACGTTATAGTATAACATTTGAAGTACCTTTGAAAAAATTTTCAGTTAAAAATTTTAATAAATACGTCCGTGACAGCGACGTATCATATGAAATAAAAAATCGAAATGCGTTTATGTTTCCCGAGGTAATCACGAAGAGTTTTTTTTTTAATTTTGGCAGCATTTTGAATCAAAAACATGATTTTTGCTATAAAATTTTGGTGAATTTGTTGTTAAAAATGGAAAAGAAAAAACTCTTCCTGATTACCTGGTGATTTATGTGTAGAAATAGTGTATAAAATTTAAAAAGAATCGGTTAAGTAGATTTTGAGTTATGATGTTTACGGACTTCATGTTGTTTTCGAGAAAATCGATTTAAAGTTTTTTAAAAACTGATTTATATACGATATACCCCACGAGGCTGGTCATTTGAAACGCTGTATCTTTAAAACATTACCCCCCGCCCCCCACTTTAAGTTATTCATAAGCACTTTCATTTACCCAATTTTCGAGTTCGGGAACTCTTTTTGCAAATATGGTACTTTTTACAAGTAAAACCTTTGAAGCGGCGATATTTTGTTTTAGTTTCTGTTTTATTACCTTGCGCCGTTTGACATCATAAGTACGGTTCGGGATGAAATGTAAGGAAACTTCAGATAGCCTAGCGGAATTAAAGATCTGTTTTAATCCAATACAACTAACAGTATTTCGTCATAAACTAATTTCCATTCTTATAAACTTCACGGGTCAGTCATAACCATATCTATAATATTAATAGGCTAGGCGATTTCTTGTGAGCGATGTTTTGTTTTATCGTTCTATCCCGATTTTGACCAAACGCGTATTATTTGAAATGTATTTCTTTTTAGCCGTTTTGCAGATTTACAGATCTTTAAATTTTTCCTTTATTTTGAGTAAATTGCATTTAAAGTTGCTACTTACACATACATAAAATTACACATATGCTATGTGTGTTTTATTAAATTTGTTAATGTGTTTGTTAATGAGTTTGTTATCTTCATTCACAATAATAATAAACCATAAAAGTGTTGGTTTGTGAATTGGCTAAGTTTAAAAAAAGCTTCCTAGAAATTGCACTCGAATTTCGAGCGCTGGAATCTGCTGGTATTTTTAATTATGTTAAGATCCAGAGAATATGAAATCCATTTTTTTTTTTTAAATATAGAACTTTTTATTTTTTGGACGTAACCAACCAGACAGTACTATAAAGCTGTTATTTGACAAGACTATGTCCCATGTGTCCCTACACTATATGCAATTTATTGAGCGTGATATTAGACGAATTTTTTTTAGTTCTTAGTATATAAAATTTTAAAGGTTGCCGTAGAGTGAAACTAAAAGTAGTTTAAATAGCTGAATATAACTATTTTTTTTAGTTATATGTAATAATAGAACGCAAGGTAAACAAATTTTATCATCTATTTTATGATACAGCTGAAAACTCCCATTAGATAAAACTGAAACTGTAACTAAACTATATAATGGCTGAATACCATACATTGGCGCACTGCATTATGTATCAAGTGCATTAAAAATTAAGTCATCAGTAAATTTTTACTGATAGTAAAATTTAGTTTGTACTACAGGTAAATATTTACTTATTTAGCAATTTTTTCAGTAATCAGTAAAAAAATTTACTGATAATGGAAACTAAATTTTATTATCAGTATTTCATTAAAATTTTCATTCAAAATTTATTCTAATAATTATTCATTTCAAGAAATATATAAATGTATAAATAAATTGACGTTTTTGCTTCCAAATATTTATTATTGGCCAGCAAAGCAAAGCTATATAGTATTTCAAAATGTACATCGCTAAGTTTTTGCCTTCTGGAACGATTCACAATTCCAGCGAATGAAAACAATCGTTCTACTGGTGCAGATGAGGGTAATAAGGTATTGCATTTTAGAAATACGTTTTAATAACATTGTGATTTTTTAGACAATTTGTCGTTCCTGGAGATAATATCCCGAGTCACTGAAAACAGAAGTAGATATACAAATATATTGTATACTATTAATACAAATGTTTAACGGAAAATTAAGTGTAAAAACTTTACCATTACTCTCTTCCCCGAAATCTAGAAATTAATTTTGCGGTGTTTAGGGCAGAACGCGAGTTTCGGCTTCAAGTACTTTGCCGTATTTCTCTACATATTTGTTGAATATTTTCTGCGCTTCATTTTGGCGTTATTGTTTCTGTTTCTAAAGCGTATTTTTTTAAGAGGTTCACCACTTTGGGTTGGTTATACTGCTTTATTTGACAAACGATTTAATAGCGGATAGTAACCGTTTGCTTAGTTTGGTTTGCCATTTCATCACGGTTAGACTTATATGAGAGCAGCACTTGTAAATTGTTTAAATTTTCTATCAAAATAATGGTTCTGTTCGTCAACCTTATCGTGCACTTGGTTCATTTTAAGGTAGTCAAAATGGTTCATCAAAGCGGCGAATTCCTATAATTATGGATAATTTTCTTAATGAAAATGTGAATCCCGTAAGATGTCAAACATCGATAATTCGGCGCCGTTCTCAGCAAATAGGGATGTGTCCATCCACTTAAAGGAAGATTATACAAAAGGATCTTTGTTTTTGAGCTTTTAAGATTCAACTTGTGCAATAATTCGACCCAAACGGCTCTAGGGTCAATTCGGCTAATGGGCTGAAGCACAAATTGATTTTGATTTTCCATACAAAATTTTGTTCAGCGATGAAGCTCATTTTTGTTTGAACTGGTACATTAATAACCAAAATTGTCGCATTTGGAGTGAAGATTATTCACAAGCTTTTGTCCAAACGCCTTTACATCCACAGAAAATTACTGTTTGGTGCGCTTTAGAAGCCGGCGCACAGAGGGTTAAAATGTACCAAAACATTAATTCAAAAGCTGAACTTTATCCTACACAGTCATGTTTGGTACCAGGTGAAAGGTAATAAAATTCTACATCACTAATTGCAGAAAATTACTGTTTTGAGTAGATTACTTTATTGGGTGTGAGTTATCAAAGTTAAATAATTTGTACAAATTTTGCGTGTCGTGGCTAAAAGTGAAAAATGAGATATTTCGATTGTTTATAATTTTTATTAAGTCTTCTAAAAGTAAAACAAGTAAGAAAATTATAGTCGGTCTAGACCGACTATACGATACCCTATACCATGCGTTTAGAAACCCTATCTCTTAGGCCCAACTAACTGGACATAGAAAATAAGCAAAAACCACATTTGAGTGGGATTTTTATTAATTTTTTTGGCTGCAGATATGAAAAAGTTCATATCGGGTGCTATATCTATATGGGGACTAGGTCCAAAAATGGACCAATCCTGATCATGTTTGGTAAAGTCTCTTATATTTTGCAAGAATATATACAAACAAAATTTGAGAAGAATCAGTGCAATATTTTTGTTTTTTAATAGATTTAAGTGAAAATCGGGAAGCAGCTCTATATGGGGCCAAAGGGATCATTTTTGGACTACTCATTAATGGATGTAATGAACGCATATAAACCCAATTTGAGTAAGATCTATATGATAATTTGGATGTTATGGCAATTTATGTCGATTTCATAGGGGTAATTTGTATGGGGGCTAGGTCTGAACATGGAGCGATTCTCACCAATTTCAATAGCGTTCATCCCATGGCCGATAAAAGCTTACATACCAAATTTCATCAAAATATATTCATATTTGCGACCTGCAGTTTGATTACAAGGTTTACATGGACACACAGACGGACGGACGGACGGACGGACGGACATTGTTAAATCAACTCAGAAAGTGATTCTGATTCGATCGGTATAATTAAAGATGGGTCTAGGTCAAATATTTTTGGTTGTTACAAACAGCAGCACAAAGTCATTATACCCAAACCACATAGTGGTATAGGGTATAAATATTATTATGAAACTATCAACTTCAGGTATCTATATATATAAAATTGAATGTGTGTTTGTTTATTTGTTTGTTTGTGTGTACCTTATAGGAGACCAAACCTCTGGACCGATCTTCCTGAAATTTTCACAGCGTTTAACTGGGACTCTGGCATGATTAATAGGGTACTTTTTTTTTGACCACGCCCACTTTTACGCCCACTTTTTTAAAATTATGTAATTGCTCCCATATAGTTTTTAACAGATTTACTTCAGGCGAGGTAGAAATAAACATTTCTTACGCCACGCCCCCTTTCACGCCCCTTTTCACGCCAAATTTTGTTTGAAAGTTTTAAACTTTTTTTTCTCTGTACAAATTTGTTCCTTCCAACGGATTTTTTTATTTGGTAGTATATTGCTCTTAATACTGTTAACGTCGCCATATAACTATGAACCACGCCCATTTCACCGCCCCCTTTTTTTTTTTACTTATACCACTAACAATGTTTGCTATACAAAATAATTTTTTTGTAATATGTATTTATCTAAAGTTTTATACACTTTTTATCTACAGGTAAGGTAGCCATACATTTTTTTATTACCAAGTCCCCCTTTTTCGCCCCATTTTACCTTAAATCATAATTAATCTGCTTTCAATCTATCTATATATATAAAAATGAATGTGTGTTTGTTTGTGCTTTATAGGAGGCCAAACCAAAGAACCGATCTTCCTGAAATTTTCAGAGCGTGTTACTGTGACTCTGGAAGGAATAATATGCTATATAAATTTTTGATTGGACAAAGGGGCGGTGCCACGCCCATATAACCCAAAATTTGAAAAAGTCATATCACGGGAATTTTTTTACCTACAGCAGTCATATTTGGTACATATGGTATTAGCATAAATAGAAATACATACAAGAAGAAAAGTGGGCGGGACCACGCCCCTTTTTAGAAAAATAAAAAATCGTAATATCTTCTAAACTACTGGAAGGATCGTCATGAAATTTTCACAAAAGGATATTTTTGCGAAATAATAAGACCTTAGCTATATAAAGTTGTTAGTGGGCAAAGGGGCGTGGCGTATTTATAAAAACGTTGATGCATTTGATTGTAACGAATGATCTCCGGAACCATAAGAGCTGTCGAGGTAGGATTTCCAGCATAGGTTCGGTTCGAGCTCTTCTGTGTTTTTTTTTTAGTTTTAACCCTCTAGCTGGCGTTGGGGTCAAGTTAAAAACAAAAATTTTTACTTTCAGCGCGATTTGACTGCAATTCAGAATGAACGTATGTTTCGTCATAAGAAATTTTTGTATGTATAAATGGACCCGATAGGTGGCGCTGGGTAAAGTTATTTCGAATATTCTTATTTATGGTGTGATTTTAATGAAACTAAGAATGTACATATATGTATGTTAGAAACATTTTTTTATTGGACCCGGTAGATGGCGCTGTCGTTCGAAAAATAATGAGTTGTCAAATTTATATAAATTTTAATAAATAAACTCACAAACGTTTTTATATATAAATATTCTAACGAAAAAGAAGGAAAAAGCCGCTACATTATTGCATGGTGGCCGCACAGCTCATTCAGCACTCAAATCACCGTTAAACGTACAAAAAAATGAGAATGCCGTCTGTAATATCAAAAAACATTCCGGTATGGCAAAAGTTCTGCAAAAATGCAGTATTTTTATTTGGGATGAATGTACCATGGCTCACAAACATTGTGATTTGATTTGATAAAAGATTTGAAAGGCAATGAAAGATTTTTTGGTGAAGCTCTCATTTTATTATCTGAAGATCTTCGTCACACATTTTATATAGGTATATACAGATTCTAACTAAAATAAAAATTCATTGAGGGCAAAACAACGTTTGCCGGGTCCAGCTAGTTTGAATATATAATTACATACTTTTTTTTTGGGAAATGTTTTTCAAATATTGTTGTTTTTTTTTAAGTGCTCCATAAATAGGGTATTTTCGATACATACAGAAAGGAATGTTTTTTTAAAAAATAATAATAATTGGATTGATACTGCTATAAAATATCTCTCATTTGAGTGGTGGAGGGAAAACACAAAATCAAAGAAATGTAAGGAGGTAAGAGACGATATTCCTTTACCCGTTTTGGTTTATGCAACACAAATGTGCTTGAGAGCACCTGGAAAAATGGATGCGTCAAAAATAGTTGAGGAAATAATATCATCACCAACAAGAGCGGCAAAACATACAAAATGTTTAGAAAAGGTACCAACACAAGAATTAAGTGCGGCGGAAGCACTTTCGGTGTAGTTGTCATTTGAAAGGCCGCGCCCGATAAATATAAGTCCAAAAGTCCAAAAAGCTATGAAAAAATGTTATCCAGAACATTTCTGAAACATCAGCGCAAGTTAGTCTATAAGGACTGTTAGATCATATTACTGAGCGTCTTGTTTTGGTACAGAATACTGTGCTGGATTCATTAAACAACGAGGGAATATCGCAAATGACTTTGTCCTCTAAGTGGGGCTTTGACGGAAATTCCGACCATAGCTCTTATAAACAAGCATTTCACGGCTGGTGTATTTAATACATCCATAGTGCGATTAAAAACTGTTTGCATAAATAAAAACATTTGGCAAAATCTTCGACCTTAGACTAGATTTTGTAAACCCATACAAAATTTTATTTTTGAAAGAAACTGTAAATACTTCACAACTTCAAAAAGGAAAGAGTAGAAAATTAAATAAAAACTGGGAAGGATTCCGTTGTAGTAGTGATAAATCAATTAAAATAAATCGCAAACTAATGTGAAGATTGATTGCAAAGTGTGTAATGCTATAAGCGAAACAACATCCGCAAAAAAATGTTACGTTGGTGGTGCTATGAGCAAAGACTTCACTGATTGCCAGAAGTGTGAACAGGGATACATTTCAGTTTGGTTTATCTATTCTATATGGCTATATTAGGTTTTTTGCGTCTCTTCTCCATGTGGCATATAAATTACCACTCAAAAAGTGGCAAACTAAAACAGATCATGACAACTAAGTTGTTAAAGACACAAAAACAAGAATTCAAAAAGAGTTCAGAGAAAGAACTAGATTGATCATTGACCAACCAAAACCAGGCTTTGCCAACACAAATGATGCCAATAGCGCGAGAAGGTTTTTTATACCCTATACCACTATGTGGTTTGGGTATAATGACTTTGCGCTGCTGTTTGTAACTACCAAAAATATTTGACCTAGACCCATCTTTAATTATACCGATCGAATCAGAATCACTATCTGATTCACAGAATCACTATCTGATTCGATTTAACGATGTCCGTCCATCCGTCTGTGTGTCCATGTAAAGCTTGTAATCAAACTGCAGGTCGCAAATATGAATATATTTTGATGAAATTTGGTATATAAGCTTTTATCGGCCATGGGATGAACGCTATTGAAATTGGTGAGAATCGGTCTATGTTCAGACCTAGCCCCCATACATATGACCCCTATGAAATCGACTTAAATTGCCATAAGATCCAAATTATCATATAAATCTTAGTCAAATTGGGTTTGTATGTGTTTATTACATCCATTAATCAGTAGTCCAAAAATGCCATAAGATCCAAATTATCATATAAATCTTAGTCAAATTGGGTTTGTATGTGTTTATTACATCCATTAATCAGTAGTCCAAAAATGATCCCTATGGGACAACTTTTAGTCATAGGCCCCATATAGAGCTGCTTCCCGATCTTCACTTAAATCTATCAAAAAACAAAAATATTGCACTGATTCTTCTAAAATTTTGTTTGTATATATTTTTGGAATATACAAGAGACCTTACCAAACATGGTCGGGATCGGTCCATTTATGGGCCTAGTCCCCATATAGATATAGCATCCGATATGAACTTTTTCATATCTGCAGACAACAAAATTTATAAAAATCCCACTCAAATTTGGTTTAGCTTATTTTCTATTTCCAGTTAGTTGGGTCTATGGGGTAGGGTCTCTAAACGCATGGTATAGGGTATCCTATAGTCGGTCTAGACCGACTATAATTTTCTTACTTGTTTTTTATCTAGAGTTAATTAACAGAATGAATATAATATTTATTGTCGAGTCATGTGGCCACGCAGTCAATAATGAAAAGTTTAGTTACTGACTTTGCTCGCAATACTGCAAAACATTTTATTAAAACATATTCGTGGTACAAAATGTCACCGACGCTTTATAATTTTTTTATTCCGGACCACAAATAAAATCCAATGGCCTTTTACCGATTGGTGAACTGACAGAGGAACTACAAGAGACTAGAAACAAAGATTTCTAAAACTATAGGGAATACTCTGCCTGTAGATGCAGCTGGGGAAAAGCTACTTAGGAGATATTTAATATACAAACCGAATTTGAGAAAAATCTGTGCAATATTTTTGTTTTTTGATACATTTAAGCTCCTTATGTCGGCTATGACTAAGAATCGTCCTATAGGGTTTGTTTTTGGACTACTGATAATTTGGATATTATGGCAATTTAAGTCGATCTCATAGGGATCATTTCTATGAAAACTAGGTCGATTTCGCCAATTTCAATAGCATTCATCCTATCAAAATATACTGATATTTGCGACCTGTAGTTTGATTACATGGTTTACATGAACGCACATACGCAAAAACGGACGGACGGAGATCGCTAAATGGACTCAGAAAGTGATTCTGTATAATAAAAGATGGGTCTAGGTCAAATATTTTTGGTAGTTATACACATCAGCACAAAGTCAAAAATATTTTTTTACTAAATAATGTATAGTTGGGTTCCCTAAATTAATCCCCAGTTTACCTATGTTTCGACCCACTGTGCGGCGGAGTCATTGGTCCATATGTTCTCAAAAAAGATGATGGCCAGCATGTTACTGTCAAAGGTGGTTACAATTTTTTTGTACCTGAATTAGCAGGCATTAATCTTGACATGTGGCATAAAATTATCTGTTCGGTTTAATTGATATTAAAAATATTTTTCTTGGCTGTATTATAATTTAATGTTCTCTAACGCTAACAAATACACCAGTTAAGAGAGCTTTTAAAAATCTTAATTTTATTTAAGGAACAGATATAGCCACAATAATAGCACCCCGAGCGTCAGCCTGCATCAGGCAATATATCTCAAATCTTTTAAGTAAAGCTTCTTGCATTTTTTCACTTACTTTACCTCAATATTAAATGATTTATTTTCATTGCATTTTTAGTAATCCGTAAAAACTTGTAATGCGAATTAAATTTCCTTATCAGTAAAATTTACTGATTACTTCAATTTTTTTCAGTAATCAGTAAAAATTTACTGGTATTGAAAATTAAATTACAATAGCAGTAAAAAATTCTTTTCTAATGCAACTTTACTGGTACTGCAGAGTGCCCATCTATACTGAATACGAACAAATATTTGATTTTTTTTTTTTTTTTTTTGTAATCATAACATCGACCATAACCTAGATTATCTATTTTATCAAAGTGTTACAGCTGGAAATTCTTATCAGTTAAAATTCAAATAAAAATATATTCTTACCGACAACAACAAGTTTTTAAATGGAATAAAGTTTTAATTGTTCTGTTGTCACTGTTGGCCCCTTGCAAAGCAAACTGTTAAGCAAGTATTTCATTTTGAATTGAAGACATCAAATGGAATTAAAAAATAAAAATATTATTTATCTGGGTGGATTTGGTGGTATTGGTCAAAAATGTATAGAGGAGTTTTTAAAAAAAGATATACAATGCTTAATCATTTTTGATTTGAAAGAGGACTCGCAAGTTTTGAAATATTTACAAGATTCCTATACATCCTGTAAGATATATTATATACCCGTCGATGTCACAAAATCGGAGAGTATTGAAGAAGCTTTTAAACATGCTATAGAGAAATTAGATTATATTGATTTAGTGGTTAATGGTTGTGGTCTGATGGATGACACACATTTGGACTTGACCATTGACATAAATTTGGTAAGTCTTTCTAATAAGATTATTAATTATTAATGTCGGCCTACTTGAAGGAAAAAATTATTTCGTATTATTACTTCAGCGTGGGGTTATCCAAAGTTCCATGACAGCTTTAAGTTACATGGATAAATCTAAAGGTGGTCGTGGTGGTTGCATTGTCAATATTTCTTCAGTAGCTGGTATTGTACCCACGCCGATGTTTGCAATTTATGCAGCAGCCAAACATGGTGTCATAGCTTTTAGTAGATCGATGGCGGTAAGGATTATTGTAATGTTAACTCTTCTTTAATGTGTTCTATTGTTAATTGCCATTTTTAGAATCCTCTTATTTTCAATCATACTGATGTTAATTTCGTAACTATTTGTCCTGGCTTAACTGATACTGCATTATTGCATAATGTACAAGATAAAACAACATTGCGTGATTATTCTGGTCCTATGGTTGAAAGTTTTGTCCACCTTAAACGACAAAGTTCTGATGTATGCGCCCAGAACTTAGTTAAAGCTGTTGAAAATAATAAATTGGGCTCGGTTTGGTTATTGGATTTGGGGGAATTGTCTGAAGTTGAAATCCCCACTTTATGGAAAGCCACCATGATTGATAATTGAGAATGATTTTGATTAAAAATCAAATAATTTGTATTAGAATGTCTGTTAATTTGTAAGACCTTGAACGGTGAATACCAAAAAATTGGATCATAAAATTAAAAACTCATTTATTAATTTAAAAATTTGTATGTTTATTTATTTAAAAAAGAAAATGTAATGACATAAAAAATATCTTAACTTCAGAAAAAAAAAAACAAAACTTAAAAGTATTAATTTTTATGCTATTGACAAAACATTGGAAACCTTTACCGTACAATAGATGAAAACTTTCCCTCTATTCTTGATTTGAATATTTTGTTGGGTATCCATTACTTTTAAGTACTTCTCCACAACGCCGAGACATGGGGTCAATGAAATTGTTGATGTTATCCATTGAAAATTTTTTCCGCTCTCACTGCCGCTATGATCTCTGTGCTATTTGTGTAATTCCCTCTCCGCACTTTTTAAATCATCTATTATTCTGGTTTTTAACTCTTCACAAAACTTTATTCTTGCCATTATTATACCCTATACCACTATGTGGTTTGGGTATAATGACTTTGTGCTGCTGTTTGTAACAACAAAAAATATTTGACCTAGACCCATCTTTAATTATACCGATCGAATCAGAATCACTTTCTGAGTTGATTTAACCATGTCCGTCCGTCCGTCCGTCCGTCTGTGTGTCCATGTCCAATATGAATATATTTTGATGAAATTTGGTATATAAGCTTTTGTCGGCCATGAGATGAACGCTATTGAAATTGGTGAGAATCGGTCCATGTTCAGACCTAGCCCCCATACAAATTACCCCTATGAAATCGACATAAATTGCCATAAGATCCAAATTGTCATATAGATCTTACTAAAATTGGGTTTTATATGCGTTCATTACGTCCATTAATGAGTAGTCCAAAAATGATCCCTTTGGCCCCATATAGAGCTGCTTCCCCATCTTCACTTAAATCTATTAAAAACAAAAATATTGCACTGATTCTTCTCAGATTTTGTTTGTATGTATTTTTGCAAAATACAAGAGACTTTACCAAACATGATCAGTATCGGTCCATTTTTGGACCTAGTCCCCATATAGATATAGCATCCGCTATGAACTTTTTCATATCTGCAGCCAAAAAATCCCACTCAAATATGGTTTTTGCTTATTTTCTATGTCCAGTTAGTTGGGCCTAAGAGATAGGGTTTCTAAACACATGGTATAGGGTATCGTATAGTCGGTCTAGACCGACTATAATTTTCTTACTTGTTTTATATAAATTAATTATAAGTTGAAAACATTTTGTTTAAAAAACAGTTGAAAGAAAACATCAGAAACTATAAATATTTAAATAACGGTTAAGATTTTATACATTTTCTTTCATACCATCTTCTATTTTTATTTTTTAATCAACTCTGGTACAGAAGTTTAAAAGTTTCCATTGTTTTGTCATCACTATAGAGACCACGCAGAGTGATTGCGCAAAAAATATATAATTTTAGGATGAAATTAGTAAATTCAGAATTTTGTAAATGTTTCCAAAGTATTGTCATCCACTGTATATACAAACTAAATTTGAGAAAAATCTTTTGCTATTTGGTCTTTTGCTGCTGATTTATGAATGTAATAAAGAATTATAAATAAAGGTTGGTCAGGATATACATGTATGATAGTCTTGATTGTAGGGTAATTTTATGCTAACTTAAAAGATATCCTTTTCACAACATCAGCCTAAACTCATTATAACCTAAGTAGTATAGAGAGGGTATAATAAATTGTCTGTCTTGATATGGTATTTAATAACTTTAAGTTATTAGTTAGGAAGTACATACACCTGGTAGAAAAATTATCCATAAATTTGAAGATGAAAATTTTAAATATTAATAAAATATTTTTGACACATTGGGAAGTTTACTTGTTTTTTTTTTAAGACGTACATAACGTTTCTACTTAATTTTTTTTTACAACGCAAAAATTACAGTATGGCAACTAAGAGTGCCAGAAAAAGTATTCGTACATGTACAATTAACATCGATTTGATTTTATTTTATTTTACTTAATTTTTTAATTTTTCGATTAAAAATTATTTTTTTATTTTCCAAAAAAATAATAATAAGAACAATTTATAGATTTTTTTGATAGATTTTAGTGAAGATCTGGAAGCAGTTTAATATTTGGTCTATTACCAAGAATTGTCTTACATAGTTTATTTTTGGACAACTAATTAATGGGTGTAATAAACACACACAAATCAAATTTGATCGAGATCTACATAATGATTTGATTATGGCAATTTTAGTCGATCACTTGGGGGACATTTGTATGAGGACTATGTCTGCACATTCACCGATTTTCACCAATTTCAAGGGCTTTCGTCCTAAGGCCGATGAAAGCTTAAATCGCAAATTTCATCAAAATATGCTCGTATTTGCGACATGTAGTTTGATTAACCCTCTACTGCATGAACATTTTTTAAATAAAGAAATAAAATAAAAATATATGTGTGTAAGCACCCCGGTAGGTGAGTAGGTAGCGTACTCGCCTATCATGCGGGGGTCGTGGGTTCGATTCCCACCAGAGGCTTTGGTCTGTCGCTGCAAAAACCAGCCACCCGGCTTATCCCTGGTCCCAAATTCGAATATAAATTTACTTTGTATTGTAATTAATATAAATAAATTAATAATAAAATAATAATAAAAACTAGCAGATCCCAGCGCTCGAAATTCGAGTGCAATTTCTAGGCAACTTTATTTTTCAAATTATCCAATTCACAAACCAACACTTTTAGGGTTTATTATTATTATGAATGAAGATAACAAACTCAATAAAAAACACATTAACAAATTTAATAAACACACTCATAGCATATGTATCATTTTAACACATAGTAGCAACTTTAAATGCAATTTACTCAAAATAAAGGAAAAAATTTAAAAATCTGTAAATCTGCAGAACAGCTAAAAAGAAATACCTTTCAAATAATATACGTTTGGTCAAAATCAGGATAAAATTGTAGAACAAAACATCAGTCACAAGAAATCGCCTAGCCTATTAATATTATAGATATGTCTGAAAATGACTACAAAGCTAAACAAGTAAGAAATTTATATTCGGTCTAGACCGACTATAAACCAAATTTGAGTGGGATTTTTATTAAATTTTTTGGTTGCAGATATGAAGAAGTTCATATCGGATGCTATATCTATATGGGGACTAGGCCCAAAAATGGACCGATCCCGACTATGTTTGGCAAAGTCTCTTGTATTTGCAAAAATATATACAAACAAAATTTGAAAAGAATCACTGCAATATTTTTGGTTTTTGATAAATTTAGGTGAAGATCGGGAAGCAGCTCTATATGGGGCCTACGACTAAGAGTTGTCCCACAGAGATCATTTTTGGACTACTGATTAATGGATGTAATAAACACGTACACACCCAATTTGACTAAGATTTATATGATAATTTGGAGCTTATGGCAATTTATGTTGATTTCATAGGGTCATTTGTATGGGGGCTAGGTCTGAACACGGACCGATTACCACCAATTTCAATAGCGTTCATCGTATATACCAAATTTCATCAAAATATATTCATATTTGCGACCTGCAGTGTGATTACAAGATTTACATGGACACACAGACGGACAGACGGACATCGTTAAATCGAATCAGATAGTGATTCTGATTCGATCGGTATAATGTAAGATGGGTCTAGGTCAAATATTTTTGGTAGTTACAAACAGCAGCACAAAGTCATTATACCCAAACCACATAGTGGTATAGGATATAAAAACAAAATAACTATAAATGTTGCCCATGCGAAAAGCATGGTGTTTCCGAATGTATACCGGCGATTTTTAATGTTTTTCCTTGGGACTTACGTACTGTAATGGCAAATGCTAACTTGACTGGGAATTTAAACGTTTGAATTTAAATGGTAAATCTGCTGATATGAGGGGTATTCGCGGAATGAAAACAACTTCTCCTTTTGCTGAGCCTATTAATATAGTCACTCCTATTAATATAGTCACTAAGATGGGTTACCCGCAAACTTGTGCCATTGCAAAGTTTTGGAGCATCGAGATTCCGAATAAGACTAGTTGGAATTGAGAAATTCGGGGGTATTGCTTTTCAGGCATAACGATATCAATGTATTTGTATACTGTTTAATTGCCGGAAACTTGACACAGAATTTGAAGGTCAATGGAATCCATGGTTGTGTTTTTTGGTGCTAACAATGGTTTTTCGCATAACCAAGATTCATCGAATACGTATTGGTTAATTTCCGCATAGACTTCGGGTCGAAGACGTTCTTCAAAGGATAAATATTTCAGAATGCTATTTCTCCATTGATGTCTTTTATCACTTCAACATTTCCAATTTTTAGTAATTCTGCTGCATGTGTTCCAGCAGTGGATGCACTCATATATTGGGGAAAGTCTTAATCCAGGAACTTGGATCCAAAGATGTGATGCTTTTAATAAGCATTTATTTCATCAGCCGCTGTTCCTCTTGGATTGAAAGGCAGTGTTTGGCGGAAATCTCCACCAAGTCGCCTATAAGTGCTTCGCGACCGCGGATGTTCGTTAACTCCGATTTAAGATCTCAATTGCACGCTTATGAGACATAGTGCACTCGTATTTGTAGGAAACCTCCCAAACAGCTATTTTTACGAATGTTGCAAGTGGAGGCCTCGCTATGGGTCAAATTTAATGGTAATTTGAGAACAGAGTGTGCAGTTCTACCACCGCTTAGAAGAGTTGCCGCAATCCCTGAGGAAGGTACTGCAACGGCGATGTTAGAGTCTTTTCAGATGTATAGCAGTAAAATACTTTAAATGAATGTTTTCCCTCTGCCACCAAGAGCATCCAATAAGAAAAGAGCGCCATCATCTCTACTGATCTGCGTTATTATCTTTTCAAAAACAGTTTTTCGTTCGGCATCGTGGGGTGTGACATTCAATGAAGACCTTTTATGACACAGTATTCTTTTCAAGGACACTTCTACCTGTGTGCTCAATTTCCAGGTAATCGGTTCAGTATTTTAGACGTGGTGGCGTAAAAAAATAGGTTTTATTATGTTAAACGAAATGAGCTTTAAAGAGGGACGTTTCATCCAATCAAAATCTAGTATAGCCCATAGCTCTTTTCAGAGAAAGCACTATCTGTATGCCAAAGTTCATTTTAATCGCTTCAATAGTTTTGTCCTGAAAAAGTAACAAACAAGCAGACATGTCATTTTTATTATATTTATAGGGATGTACGAATACTTTTTCTTATAATGATTTTCTTTTCTTTACGGTTTTTACCTGCATAACATTTTTTAAAGGCAATAAATTTTAATTAATAATTTATTGGAAAACAAGTAGGAAAATTATAGTCGGTCTAGACCGACTATATGATACCATATACCATGCGTTTAGAGACCCTATCTCATAGGCCCAAACCACATAGTGGTTTAGGGTATAAAAATAATTCAGTTTAGTTATTTTTTTTTTGTATGACAGTTTTTATTTTAAGTGTACAGATACCTTTTCTACAAGTACTCAACATTGGCATTAACTAATTCTGGCAAACTAATCAAATCTAAGAAAATTATAAAATCTGATATTTACACAAAAAATATTTTCCATCATTTTATATGCAATACAAAATTTAAATTAAAATTATTAATAAACAGTGGGTTGAATTTCCTTCATGCCAGCAACACTGCACATATAGATGCCACCATTTTTCCACTGTTCCATAATTTCCATCATATGAATGGCACATTCTTCAGGTGTTTGCGTTTTAGCTTCCATAACGGTATTCCATAATTCCTCATTATGGGGAACCCAGTTCATCCAAGCCATGTCACGTTTATTCATCATCACTTCGTTTGAAGTCAATCCGGGACAAATACACATAAAAGCTACTCCAGTTTTCTTATAATAATGATTATCCTGAAAATTTTTTATAAAATATTTCTTTTAATGAGTTTTTATTCGATTTTATATTGTCCATACCGCCATTGATTTAGTAAATCCAACTACACCATGTTTGGCAGCCGAATATACACTAAAAGCTGGTCCTGGTTCTAAACCATAGACAGAAGCAATATTAACAACCAAACCGCCATGGCCAGATTGAGTTTTATCCATAAGTGGCATCATCATTAGGGTTGTGTTAATTAAACCAGTCTGAAAAATGGACAAATTATGAGTTGAATTAATAAGGGATCAAGACCAGTGTAGAGTTAAGATTTTTTCTTATTATAAAATCATTAATAATTCGAAATTATTAAAACTATGACAGAAGTGGAAGAAAGAAGATTTTTTTTAGAATTGAGACAATTAAAAGAGGGTCTGACTTAAGGCTATAAAATGTATATTAGATTGAATGACTTAGAGCTAGTTTAAGGGATGTGAGTAGTACATGGCTTAACTATGCGATTGATTTGAAAACAGATTTAATCCGGCGTTAAGAAATCGTGCTGTTTCTAGTTAATTAGATAATGTTCACATACACCATACATTAAAATTAGAGGCAGCACTGACAATTTCAATTTATGATATTCCTAAAACACATGATAACATTTTTTTTTTTTACATTGTATTAACCATTTATTAAAAAACTAGCAGATTCCAGCTCTCGAAATTCGAGTACAAATTCTAGGAAATTTTATTTTTTCATTAAATAAAGACCCTAAAGGTATGCTAATCGATTATAGCCAATTGACAAATCAACAAAAAAAACAACTCATTTTTATTACAAACACATTAACAAATTTCATAAACACATACATATCATTGTATAATTTTATGTATGTGTTAGTAGCAATTTTAAATGCAATTTACTCAAAATAAAGGAAAAAATTTTAAAATCTGTAAATCAGCAAAACGGCTAAAAGGAAATACCTTTCAAATAATATACGTTTGCTCTAAATCGGGATAAAACGGTAGAACAAAACGTCGGTCACAAGAAATTGCCTAGCCTATTAATATTATAGATAAAGGAGAAAAACATTTGTTTATTAACCCTTTCACGACCAATGGGACATATGTATATTTTTTTTTTCTTATATTTTCCAACCAATTTTTTAAAGCTGACTTGAGTCGAAGATGATAGTTTTAGCTTTCAGATCATACGAAAAAAGTTGGCGCATGTATTCTCAGGACCTAAGGCGGTAACCCCAAAGTCTGAAAATTGTGTTTTTTTAATCATAATTGGAACCGAAAACATTAAAGTTTTGCTGTAACATGGACCAGTATTTATGGTTTTCAGAAACACCAAAATATTTGGAATCGGTTTTTTAATCAAAATTCAGCCCAATTGGTCGTCAATGGTGAAAAAGATGTTTTATAGTTTTCTAAATATCTCAAAAATACAAAATCAATTATGATAATCTTCGAAGCAATTACAGATTTTTTGAAACAAAAATATTTCTTACAAAAGGAAAGGTTTTCCATTTTTAGTAGAGACTAAAATAGTATAGACAGAAAACAGATTCGTTGTTGCTACCAAATTTATTGCCAACCGAATTTCGATGAAGTTAATAACTGAATTTTGAGTTGATTGGAAATATAATTCTATTGTCTTGACAGTAAAAATTGCATCAAAATAAATAATGGTTTGTTATTATAAAATTTCTGTTAATACAATCGAAAATTCAGTCATTAACGGCCTAGTTAGCCACACGTAACCTTAACCAAACGTGTCAGCTGTTTTTTTCTGTTACATGAAAAAGCATTTAGAGCAGTCTGTTGAAAATAGATTTTTGCTACGTTTGTACGTGACATTTGTGAACAGCTGATAAAGTTTGGTTAATTTTACACAGCAACATGCTGGTTTGTTTTTTACGTTCTATAATTGCACTAAATGCCAACGTTACATTTACGGTACAGATACATTTAAACAACGTGTGGCCTTAATCGTTAGAACAATTCGGTAGGCGAATTTTTTTCTGTGTGTAGTAATCGATTCTCTGTGATTTATATTTAGAAATTTACAAGAAATACAAAACCAAAGCTACAATTATTTATTTAAAAAGCAAACTTGACTTGCTTTGAGCGGAGTAAATTAGTTGCTAATTTCGACCAATGGGATATATATATGTATGTCCCATGGATTTATCCTTGATGGAATTTAAACAAAATATTTTTGACTTTTTTCTAGAAATGTTGGGTCGTTAAATACGAATTCACAAAAAAAAAAATTTTCCAGCAGTTTAGGTTTGGTCGTGAAAGGGTTAAAGTGCTATACTGTGTTTGGCTTGTTTTTTCCTGCTAATTATATATTGATAATTCTAACTTGAGTATAAATCCCCAATTTTGATCGATTAAATTCGCGTTAAACCACATCGCAAAAATATAATTCCATAATTAAAAGAAGTTAGGTAACCTAGTCTAAAGGCCTAGTTAGCCACACGTAACCTTAACCAAACGTGTCACTGTTTGTTTCTGTTACATGAAAAAGCATTTAGAGCAGTTACCGAACTCAACTGTCACGTAACCGGAACGTCCCAATCTGTTGAAAATAGATTTTAGCTACGTTTGTACGTGACATTTGTGAACAGCTGATAAAGTGTGGTTAATTTTACACAGCAACATGCTGGTTACTTTTTTACGTTCTATTATTGCACCAAATGCCAACGTTACATTTACGGACAGATACATTTTAACAACGTGTGGCTAACTAGGCCTTAAGTTAACACATATCCCAAAAACTTGTTTTAATGCCGACATGGCTAAAAATCAGGTATCGTGTAAACAGTTTTTTTTTATTATTAGAAATATTTTAATTTTTATTTTAATTTTTATCAATCTCATTAAGAAAACACAAAAATTAATTTGGCGCAAACAAAAACCAATAAACAAGAAAATAAAAGTAAATAATTTTTTATAACCACGCATTGAAATTATTTTCGTTTTCTTTGTTCGTTTGTTATTCTAAACAGCTGTTTTCGTATGACTTCATGGTTGAAACATTTGCTACAAATTTGTCGAAAAGTCATACGACTCAGGGGTATTGTGGAAAACGGTCTTCAGACTGATCAAGTATGAGTATTTAATTAGGCTGTGCCCAATATTTTTAAATGTCAACAAAGTTTTATGTTGAATAGAAATATGAGCAAAAAAAATTAATAATATTTAAAAAATAACAAGTAAGAACATTATAGTCTGTCTAGACCGATTATGCGATACCAACTGGGAATAGAAAATAAGCATAAACCAAAAATAAGCGGAATTTTTATTATATTTTGGTATGCAGTTTTGAAATAGTTCATATCGGATGATGGTATATTTATATGGGGACTAGGTCGAAAAATGGACCGATTCTGACGATATTTAATAAAGTCACTTGTTTTTTTTTTTTTTTTCAAAAACATATAAGTGGAGATCGGGAAGCAGCTTTATATGGGGGCTATGACTAAGAATTGTCCCATAGGTTTTATTTTTGGACTACTGATTAATGGATGTAATAAGCACACATAAACCCAATGGGATCGAGATCTGTATGATAATTTGGATGTTATGGCAATTTAAGTTGGTCTAACATGGGCCATTTGTATTGGGACTATGTCTGAATATGCATCGATTTTCACCAATCTCACCGATAGAAGCTTATATACCAAATTTCATCAAAATATATTCATAATTGCGACTTTTAGTTTGACTACAAGGTTCACATAAACACACAGACACACAGACGGACAGAAGGACAGACGGACGGACATCACCAGATCAATTTTTTGGAGCTAATTGCATTATACTTGATCACTGATATGACATACAGTTGTACATCGGAAGGAGCTTGAGGTGAAACTTCGTATATTCATTTTTTTTTTTCATAATCAATTGCTGGTTTTTATCATCCAGCCTTAAGTTTTTGAATACCATCTCGTTTTTTTTAAATTTTGTAGCCAGCTTTGAAGTTGCTCAAATTTGAGGCTTGGTACAATTTAGCTTTTTCTATTATAATTAAACTGACAATGGGAGCTCCTTTTAATCGTTCAGACAAAAACATTTCATTTTATTCTTGAGCAGTTTTTAAGATTTTTCGATATTGGAATCCCTTTTGGATAACTTTCAAAACAAAACTTACAATAACTTAATATTTTATCAAAGAAAATTTCAAAATTTTATATTTATGAATAAAAAAAACTATATTTTATTCATAAATGTAAAATTTTGTTCAAGGATTAAGTGAAAAAAAAAAATTTAAACCAAAAATTTTAAATCAAAAAAAAAATTTTTTAAAACCAAAAATTTTTGAGGTTATAAATTTACTTTAAGTTGAGGTTTTTATACCCACCACACCACTAAGCAGAGAGTATATATTAGTTTGTCATTCCACTTGTAGCTCATCGAAAAATTAATTTGCGACACCATAAAGTATATATATTCTTAATCCTTATAATAACTCAAGCCGATATAGCGGTGTCCGTCGGGTCTGTCGAGCAGGTTGGTATTTGAAATGGGGTAAATCGGGCATCATTGTGCCAAGATATTACCTAAAAAATGAGACACCTCTAAAAAATGCTAAAAACAAAATGTTTTTGTTGCTAAGGTTTAGTATTCAGTTTATCAAATTGTTTAGTTTTTCAAATATTTTGTTTATATTTCTTGTAAATAGTTCAATAAATCCGGATATTAACATAAACTAAAACCCAGGTGGAGGGTATCAAAGATTCGCCATAGCCGAGTGTTACTTGTGTTTTTTATAAATTTATTTAAAAAACTATATTTCGATTCAAATATTTTTTTAATTATAGTAAAAATAAAACAAAAATGTTGGTCTTATTGTCCACACCTTCTTTCTTAACAAATAAATATTTTAAGCCAATAATAATGCAATAATAATGCAATCAGTATTTTTCATTAATAACTTTTAAAAAACAGTATTAGAGAAATGGGGATTTCACGTAAATATAAGGCTTTTTTAGTAGGATATGATAGCATACAAATCGCTCTTAAGTTGATTTAGACGGTTATCGCTTGGGATCACAGATAAATGTAAACAAATACATTCAAATACATGTTCGTTTGTTTGTTTATTAATGATGCATGCAATTTTTTTGCTTGTTCTTGTTTTTTTTTTGTCATGGGATCGTTGACGAACAATAATGTGTATGCTTCAGTGATACATATCTCTATACACATGTTCGGTTATGTATAAACATTCCCACTATTTTTAGTTTTAATATGAAATTTTATCGGTGTATTTTTACATTTTCGTACATCATTCCTTACCAATTTGGTCTAGAGGATCCAAATTCAACACCAAACTGCTGCAGATTATGACGTCCATTATAAGTAGTGCGGACAGGAGAATGTTTTAAACAGGCAGACAGACAAACGGACACAGCCACACGACTTCTCCTTTTATAAGGATCAAGACTGTAGTTTATGGGGTCTCCGGAATTTATTTCGATGAGTTACAAACGGATTGACAAATTGATATATACCCTCTACACAATGGTGTGGAGGGTACAAAAAGTGTTTAAATGAGTTCTGGGCCACATAAAGTTTTGCTTTTAAAGCTATTGTCTTAAATAATTTCTTGTTCGGTCATTTAAATGGATCAATTTATATATATTTACCAAATTAACAGCCACCGTTGTTTCAACATCTTTATCAGCCAAAACACTAATGCCATTGATCAAAACATCAACATGACCTGCGATTGCGGTAATATGTTTTACGGCCTTAAGAATGCTCGAATGATCTGCTACGTTAATCTGAACAAACATTACCTCGGCAGAAGTATTAATAGCTTGCAGTTTCTTAAGCATTTCAACATTTTCCATAATGCTGCAGACAATTAAATGCTGATATCGATATATACATATATATAAAAAAAAAAAACAAGTCAATTAAACTTTAAAGAATTAAAATTTCTTACCTTAATGGGCTTTTGCATCATCTTTTGGCATACTTGATAACCAATACCACTGAAACCACCAACATAAACAACATTTTTATTGGTCCACTCGAACATTTTTGAGTATGGAAAACTTTTTATGATGCTACACTTTAAGACGATTCGAATGAAACTGTGCATAAAATTTGCAAATATTCAGCTTTTATACCTTTGTTTTCAGAATCTTCTGTTCTTTGTTGCTAAGTTACACATGCATTGAGAATTTTGATAAGCTTAAAGAAAAAGTCCATCAGAACGTCATCAAATATTTATTTGCGATATTTTAACTTAAAAATGACCCAACAAGAATTAGGTTCATTTCAGATTTAGAATAGAAAAATAATATAAATTATCTTTTTAGAACATATTTGTTTTTTTGTTTTAGACACTTAATTTCAAGGTTTCCAAGTAGAGGTATATAAAGGTGTGGAGAGTTCTCGTAATACCTATTAACAATGATAACTGAGACTTTCGTAAGACAATAAAGAAAGCTTTATGAAGGTATGGCCTTAAAGTGACTGACTTTAATCATTAACACAATTAATCCTATACCAATTAGTACTTTTGAAACCTAACCAGTTCAAAAACTAAAATTTTGTATGCAATTGAGTAAATCTCTGTAATTGAATTATAATTTCTAATGGTACTGCTTTGCTATGAATATTTGTTTAGTTGACCTTACAAAATGTTTTTATAAATCGTTATTAATGTATAGTTATTTTTTAATTAATTGGCTCCCCCCTAAACATGAACATTACCTATATTTTAATGTACCTTAATTATAACATTTGTCCTATTGCCAGTGAAATTTGACATGTTAAACTCCTTAGTTTGTAATGCTAATCTGGAAGAATTTAAAACTATATTTATGTATTCATGCCTCGATATTATTGGAATATCAGAATCTTGGTATAAATCAGATAATTGTTCTCAATGACTCTCTGGTTAGGTGGTTTTTTTGAATAGATATCTGATAAATTGCGGTACAGAACTGTGTTCCATAGTGAACGGTATAGAGTCTGTGATTCTCTATTTGTTGAAATCTTTGGTAACGGTGTTTCTTTTGTAGTCGGGGTTGTATATCTTGCGAATGGTAATATTGATGCATTTGAGGAACTCCTCCGCATGCTACTCGTTTTTCAAATATAGTTTTACTGGGAGATTAAATTTTTAATAGTTTGGATGTTTCAATGTTTGAAAAAGTTCGTTCTGCGATGTCAAGGAGTGGTCTTACTACATGTTTACATAACTGCTTACCTACACACTTCTATAGTAGCTTATATGAATCAATGGCAATTTCCTTTTATCTCTTCTCATCATAGTACTTTATTCACTTCTAAGGTATGGAACTACAGCACTATAAACTGATAAATTATGATCAATTTAGTCAATATGTAAATAAAATTGACACTTCCCATATTTTTTCTACAAATGATGTTAATGTACAGATTTCCAAGTTAAACGATCTTCTTAATGACCTACATAGTTTTGTCCTTACTTTAGGAACTAACCCGAATCCAAATGACATAAGTTGCATAAATTCCAGTGTAATTACACTGTGCAACAAATGAAGACTTTTTGAAAAACACACGGACTTGACAGTATAGGTTCGATTGTACTACCAAAGGGTAGTAAAACCCCTCTGCGGAAAATTTCCCGAAAACAATTTCACGAAAACAATTTCCCAAATACAATTTCCCGAAAACAATTGCCCAAAAAACAAATCCCCGAAAAAGCAATTTCCCGAAATTACATTTTCCCGAACACAATTTCCCGAAATTACAATTTCCCAAAATTACAATTTCCCGAAATTACAATTTCCCTATTTTTAGTTTACAACTTCCCATTTATTCTTAATTTCCCCCATAAAAAAAACTTGCTGCATACGATTTCTCGAAAAAACAATTTCCCGAGTATACGACTTCTCGAAAAAACAATTCCCCCACCCCGCACCGCGCCCTTCCTCTTCCACCCTCCCTCGTCATCTGGACCTATTTATTGGAGTGTCACACGCTTATTTTTTCATTGTGAATTTGAACACTTCGGTATTCAGAACTCCCGACGGATAACGCTCACTCTATCACATCCTACCTTTGCTACGGAATCGTTAGCACCTTGCATAGCGAAGTTTTTTAGTTATTTGGGTTGTAATACTCAGTTACTATGCCACTCGAATTCGTGGATAGCGAAAAAGGTAAACCGAGGTTGCTTTTGAATGGTTTCTTATATTATGACGACGGTCAGTCCGTTGATAGCGTTTATTGGCGTTGTATCCTTTATCGAGGAAAACATTGTACCGGTAGGGTCATAACTTGCAACGATACTATAAAAAAAGAGACTCTTCACAATCACAGTGCCGAAGCGACGTTCGTTGCTAAAGAAAAAATCGTTAATGAGCTGAAAGATCTTGCCCGGACCACTACATCAAGTGTTCATGAACTGATTGCTCGCGCTTCGGCCGGAATTTCTGATGGTATTGTTTCGGAAATGCCATCAACAAGCAATTTGAAGAAATAGTAATTTCGGGAAATTGTAGTTTCGGGAAATTGTGTTCGGGGAATTGTATTTCGGGAAATTGCAATTTCGGGAAATTGTATTTTCGGGAAATTGTGTTCGGGAAGTTGTAATTTCGGGAAATTGTCATTTCGGGAAATTATGTTCGGGAAATTGTTTTCGGGAAATTCTTTTCGGGAAATTGTTTTCGGGAAATTGTTTTCGGAAAATTTTCCGCAAATCAGTAAAACCCTATACGCAGTTTTGCGAGATTGGTGACCAATTTATCTTTATGGGTCTCTAAAGATAAAGATTCAGTTTTTGTTCAACAGCTAATTCAAACTTGGTGATAACTAACGCTTAACTATATTTAGCAATAATGTAGCTAAGAATCCGTTCAACAAATATTATTAATATTTTATTTGAAAAAAAAAAACAATTTTTCCTAAAAAATTTTTGGAAAAAATAGTGAACAATTTTTTTGTCACTTTTTTCAGCGTAACTTACAGTGACTCCTAATTTTTCACTTACAATATTTCACAGAATTGTAGCCATGGTAAATCTGAACAACTTCTGTGAACATATCAAAACAATCTGAACGTGTTTAGTCACCAAAATAACTCATAAAAACCACTTTGTGCCTTAAACATTGTCGTTTTTCATTATATGTATTTTGACGCTAAAATAATAAAATATTTTTGAAAAATAAGGTAATTAAGTGCACAATTATCTATTGTGTTATATTGTGTTGCACTAAGGTGGCCCTTCATAAAAAAAAGAGTGTTCAAACTGTCGGTCTCACCCCCTAGAAATATGCGAATAGCAAAAAAACTGAGAAATACAAAGTTTTGGGCCAATCAGAAAACTTTTAGTCGTGGCGCAAAGCGATTGAAAATTTCAAGTGTGTTTATATGGGGAAAATATGACTTTTTTTTCAGATTTTACGAAAATTTCGTTCTATAGCTTAATTTTTCCGACAAGCTGTTATATAATTCAGGATCAGTATTAACTTATCCCTTCAAAAGGCTATAAAACTTCAAAATCGAATAAAACCTCGCCAAGAAATAGCAAATGCCCCAGACCTCTTTTATGCCAAAAAAAACTAGGTCATGAAATTTGATGGCATTTTTTTCAACTTTGAGAAATTGATAAAAGCCATCATTCTTTTTTGGTCTCTATACTTATAAGTATTCAGATATGAAGTATTTTTTTATTACCACGTTGTTAACCTATTGCGCATTGAGGCCGAAAATTGGAATTTTTTTTGATAAAATTTTTAAAACTCCTTTTTCAAGTTTGAAAAAATTTTCTTAAACAAAATTTTAAAAAATGAATCTATCACTTCAAGGTTTTATTAAATGCATGTTGTAGATTAACTGTGTGAATTTTTAAGTAAATCCCTCTGCCAGAATTTTTTGACAAGGATTTTATTTTCGCGGATTTCGAGAAAAATTGGATTTTTGTGAAATATTCTGTAAATGTACTCTTTCTAAATACTTTGTATCAAAAATTCATCATTTTTCTACTTTTAAATATTATATTTTATCTTAATAGCCCAGGGTTTCGGAAAAAAATAATACGACCCCATTAATCCTTTTGGAATTGGGGTCACATATGACCCCAATATAATAAAAGACAATTTATTCAAAAAATTCAAATATTTTGTAAGTGCTGTCCAATTTTTAAATGCGACGCTTAAAATATAATAACCAAGTGTGTAGAAGTTTCTTTCCAAAAATTTGGTATAAATCCGAGAACGTTAACCCATTATTTGCCAAGGCCAGCTTTGGATTTTAAGATATTTTAAAATAAAAATGACCTAAAACGAGTTTTTCTATTAAACTCGTTGATACCACTATTTAGAATTTAAGAAAAATAATCCGGTTTATTTTTATTTATTTAACCATTCAGTGCTCCTGGGATCAAAATAATCCATTGTGATATATCTTTGGTGCAATTATCTGCTTATTGCTCTCGAATATAAATTAAAACAACTTTTAACCAATTTTGTTATAAAATCACTTTATGTAATAAAGTAATAGTAGAATTTCTTGCTGTCTCACCCACCAATTTGGTGGATATTGATAAAAACGCCGAAAAAAATTTCAGGTCAATCCGTGAAGATGCCATTACTTATAATGGTTGACATTTTTTGATTTTTTATAATCGGTCGCTTTATATTATCTTCAATGTCACCTACATGTTTTGAAACTTCTACCATTTTATTTCCCAGTTTTAAATAGTTTATTAAATAAAAGTAAATTTCATATATAATAATATATATAAAAGGTAATATTAAATTAATACTACTCTTAATGGAATAAATTACAAAATTAAATCAAAGTGAATTTCAAAAAACGTCCTATTTTTTTAGACATATGACTTAAGTTGTTTTAATTTATACTCGCGAGCAATAAGCAGATAATTGCACCAAAGATATATCACAATGGATTATTTTGATCCCAGGAGCACTGAATGGTTAAATAAATAAAAATAAACCGGATTATTTTTCTTAAATTCTAAATAGTGGTATCAACGAGTTTAATAGAAAAACTCGTTTTAGGTCATTTTTATTTTAAAATATCTTAAAATCCAAAGCTGGCCTTGGCAAATAATGGGTTAACGTTCTCGAATTTATCCCAAATTGTTGGAACGAAACATCTACATATTTGGTTATTATATTTTAAGTGTCGCATCTAAAAATTGGACAGCACTTACAAAATATTTGAATTTTTTGAATAAATTGTCTTTTATTAGTTTGGGGTCATATGTGACCCCAATTCCAAAAGGATTAATGGGGTCGTATTATTTTTTTCCGAAACCCTGGGCTATTAAGATAAAATATAATATTTAAAAGTAGAAAAATGATGAATTTTTGATACAAAGTATTTAGAAAGAGTACATTTACAGAATATTTCACAAAAATCCAATTTTTCTCGAAATCCGCGAAAATAAAATCCTTGTCAAAAAATTCTGGCAGAGGGATTTACTTAAAAATTCACACAGTTAATCTGCAACATGCATTTAATAAAACCTTAAAGTGATAGATTCATTTTTTAAAATTTTGTTTTAGAAAATTTTTTCAAACTTGAAAAAGGAGTTTTAAAAATTTTATCAAAAAAAAATTCCAATTTTCGGTCTCAATGCGCAATAGGTTAACGACATGGAAATAAAACAATACTTCATATCTTAGTACTTATAAGTATAGAAACCAAAAAAGAATGATGGCTTTAATCAATTTCTCGAAGTTGAAAAAAATGCCATCAAATTTCATGACCTAGTTTTTTTTTTGGCACAAAAGTGGTCTGGGGCATTTGCTATTTCTTGGCGAGGTTTCATACGATTTTGAAGTTTTATAGCCTTTTGAAAGGAAAATTTAATGCTGATCCCGAATTATGTAACAGCTTGTCGGAAAAATTAAATTATAGACGAAGTTTTCGTTAAATCTGAAAAAAGTCATATTTTCCCCATATAAACACACTTGAAATTTTCAATCGCTTTGCGCCACGACTAAACGTTTTTTGATTGGCCCAAAACTTTGTATTTCTCAGTTTTTTTGCTATTCGCATATTTCTAGGGGGTGAGACCGACAGTTTGAACACTTTTTTCCCTCCATATAACGAAGGGCCACCATAGTTTTGTATATTTAAAACATGTTTGAGATTTTTAATTTTCAGAAGAAGGATTACTAGACATATAAAACTCTATATTTTTGTGGTTTTCTGGAATAACCGCGTATGTCCATTTTTGTCAGTTTTGAGTTAACGATGCCAAATATTTTAATTTTGAACGCTCTTTACATGTGTTCAATTTTTTTTTTTTTAAATATTAACCATTTCTGAGTTTTATCTTTAAATAACGACGTAACTTAAATGTTTATTAAATTAATATGCAGCACTAACGACGTATGTCAACCTACGTTTGATCGCTGACAAATTATTTTCTCAGAAAACGACACATAGCGACATACGTTGTTATTAACGAAAAAAATGCTAAATAATTTTGGATTAGTTTTCAGTTTATAACCACTTTTAAAAGCTTGTTTGTTTATTTCTGTTATTTTTTGTCACTATTATTCTTGATACATTGTTATATTCTCATCCTAAGTCCCGTTAACTTTTTGTTGACGAAGAAAAAAATCAATTTTTCAAGCAACAACAACTTATGTCTACATGGGTGGTTGCATCGGTAGTTTTCTTTTTCAAAGAAAACGACGTTTGTCGACATAAGTTGTTTTATCTGCACACACTTTAAGTGTAATTTACATATTGTTTTTTCGTCCTTCTCTAGGATCTACATATTTCTCTGAAGATTTTTGACTCAAAATTTTATATAAATTATTTATTGCCCATATCTACAGGACTGTTAAATAAAAAAAACACTAAAATCTTTATATCGAGCCCATAATTTCAAATATAACGTTGTTTGGCTCCCCGGAACATTTTGATTTTATTACATATCAGATTTATCATCGTTATCTGAATCCTCGTAGTACTCCAATAATAACAGTTCATCGTGGTCTTGAGCTTCCTGTTCTTCACCATCTAGTTCCATCCGCTTTGTCTTTTATTCAAAATCTGTGTCTTCAAATAAATCAGGAGACCCCTTTCCTCATATATGAAAACGAACATGTTAGAAAATATTAAAATTTATACATACATACATATATACACATATATAATCATTTATAAAAAGTTTCTATTACCTTATTTTAATGGCAATGCTGGAAAATTCATTGATACACAAAATCATCGAATACAAATATTCTATATATTTATGAACGTCTTTAATCTTATATATTAAAATCTTATACATATATTAAAAAATTTATGAATAAACTTTGCATTGAAGATTTTTTTTCAATATTTTTCTTCTCTCAAACCTCTAAAACTAGAGTTCTAATTAACGTAGGCTGTTGCCATAGGTCTAAGAACACTCAATGGATCAAGCTCCTTCTTTTGAGCTATTAACTGCTTAAATTCGTTGGGTTTGAAGAAAGTTATGCGTGGAGAATCAACTTTACTTTTACTGTACGTTAACTTATCTTGGAATATTTTGGCATTACTGTACGTTAACTTTTCTTGGCAAATTCGTTGGGTTTAAGGAAAGTTATGCGTGGACAATCAACTTTACTTTTACTGTACGTTAACTTCTCTTGGCAAATTTTGGCATTACTGTACGTTAACTTCTCTTGGCAAATTTTGGTATTATATTATAAAAATTAATATAATATAATATAATGCTGCGGAGCAGCAGGGGTCCTCTAGTTAAATATTAAAATATTTACCTTCTTTCGCAAAAGGTTTAAAACTACAAGCGCATGTTCAGGATTGTCCTTATTACGTATGATAGCCTTTATAAAATTGTTCACAATTCCGAGTTTGATGTGAAGAAATGGAATTAAAACGTTTTTAGGTCGTTTTCTGTATCTGGTAACCTTAAATTCAAGTACCAACATGTTTTGTTCTTTCAAAAATTTGGCAAGTTCTTCAGATTTACGTTGTGATAGCTCCAATTTGGAAACAATGAAATCAAGCCGGTCTTCCGTGATCAAGATTGGGGAACGAGAATGATTTTCCAATTCTCCGCTATCGCAGCTGAAAACTGACATAGTTTCATGAGTAGTACTAAGGTGTTTATTCTGTAGATGTTGTTGTGCCACTGGGCTAACTTTTGATAGTTGGCCACTAGGAACGGACTGGTATTTGAAAAAAAAATATTTTTTTTAATTCATACCTTGGAGTGTATTTTTGCATGCGTAACAACTATTTAAATTGTGTATCCTACCCGGATTAGTCCAAATCATAGGGCCGTCGAGACGGAGAAACGCTCACATTCCTTTTTGCCAATCGAGAAGATCACTCTAACATGATATGCAAACTGAATTGGGTGCAAATTTCTTACTTCCAATAACTTTTTCTTGTAACGTTTGATGTATACATTCTAAAATTATTTACTAAGGTTGCCTCTTCTTCTCTTTGGTGTAAAAGAACCACAACAATAACAAAAATTATTTATATTACCTTTGCACTTTTCCATTTTAATTCTTTAAAACCCAATTTGCAATGTTTTCTTTTAATAGATTTTGTTGTTTTTTTTCTTTGGTTCAGAATATCTTTAAAACAAAACTAATTAAACTTTTGTCAAAATTTAAACACAAAAACAATTTTTTTTTTTAATAATTAGATTACATTTGATTGTAATGCTATTCTTCATGATCGCAAAAATGTCACTAAAAAGAAGCTTAATAACAGCAAAGAAAAACAAAGCAAAACAACATAACCTAAAATTATTAAATATTTAAATCAACAACACAATAAATGCAACAATAAATGCAACAAATGAATCGATTGCGTCTGAATTTTTCTATATGTTTTTAAAATTTTGCAAAATTTGTCTTTTATTTTTAAATTTATATATGACAATCATGTTTTTAAATTTTTGTAACATTTATTTTTTATTATTAAATTTACTTTATACGACTAAATGTAAATTTTATTGCGTTGCTTTAGAATGTCATTATGACAAGTACATCATATGAACAAGTTGGCTCCAGAGATGGTAATTATAACATGGTACGTATCCTGGCTAATCATAGACACAATGCACATAGATACAATGCACAAAGTTTATGTAATAAACTTGATGAGTTTCGTCTTTTATTTGAAAATATTTCATGTCAATTAAATTGTACACATAATATAGCCAATGACATGGAATATGTTTTTGTAAACGTAAATTGTCGTGGTGATAAACTTCTTCTTGGATGTGTATACAGTCCACATAAACGGATAAAGTTTGACAGTCTTATCACGAAGCTGGAGCTTTCATCAATGTCATACTCCGAAGTAATTATATCAGGTGATTTTAATAACAATCTTTTCGATGACTCAAATCTTACCACTATAATGTCGATGTTTAACTTGTCAGCTGTCAACACAACGAGACCTACACACTTCACGTCAACAAATAGCACTTTGCTTGATCTTTTCTTTACCAGTAATGAAAGTAAAGTCCTTCATTATGATCAGTTAGCAGCACCAGCATTTTCGAAGCACGATCTACTCTTCTTATCATATGATTTTGCAATAGAAATCCAGCCCCAAACATTTACTTATCGTGATTTTAATAATATTGATATCTTGGCTTTGGGATATGATCTTTGTTATACTCCATGGGATCAAATTTTCTATTTACCGACTGTTGGAGAACAACTGTCATTTCTTAATGGTAAAATTTTAGGAATTTACAACAAACATGTCCTCAACAAAACGAAAACTATTAAAAATAGAGATAGACCTTGGTTCACAATGGAAACCAAGATGCTAATAGAACACCGTGATAATCTGTATCAGAAGTGGAAACGTTACAGGATATCAGAATATCACGACGAATATAAGATGGCTAGGAAAGCGGTTGTTTCCAAAATAAGGCATGATAAGTCTTCCTATTATTTTTATAAATTTAAAACAGCTATTGGAAGTAAAAAAATACGCGAAATTGGAATAAATAAGACAATTAATCAATCAATGAATGTTGACATTAATGCGCTAAATGAAGCTTTTGTAAATATTCCTCTACCAGCCGTAAATAACGAATTTTATCATGATTTTCCCTGTAATAATTTAAACATTCCCAAATTTAACTTTCAGTGTGTAACACTAACAGAGGTAGTTGAAAGTTTCAATGCTATTAAATCGAATGCAGTGGGCCTTGGTAATATACACCCCAGATTTATAAAAATGATTTTACCATGGATTGTCCGTTTCATAATGTACTTGTTTAACTCCATAATCACTACTAGCATCTTTCCAATGGAGTGGAAACATGCCAAAATTATACCAATACCAAACACGGGTAACGAATACCGCCCGATTGCAATTCTACCATATCTCTCAAAAGTTTTCGAGCACCTTTTACACAGACAAATCTTTAGGTATTTAAACGACAAAAACTTACTTACAGAGCGTCAATCTGGTTTCAGGCCACAACATAGCTGTATAACAACTTTATCTGATGTAGTTGAGGAGTTAAGAAGTAACATGGATGATGGAAAAATATCTTTTTTGGTTTTATTGGATCACTCAAAGGCATTTGACACGGTGCACCATTTAATTTTATGCCTCAAACTGAAGAGGTTTTTTAACTTTTCTACATTAGCAGTTAGACTCATGTTTTCATATCTCACAAACAGATCCCAATCTGTTGCTAATGGTAGCTCCATCTCAAACTCACTGCAAGTTATAAGAGGGGTACCACAGGGTTCAATCCTTGGACCACTACTTTATTCGATATATGCCAATGATCTTCCACAACAAATTAAATTCTCTAAGGTTCAGATGTACGCTGATGACATTCAGCTATATTTAAGTAGTACCAAGGATTCAATTATTTCCAAAACTCAAGAACTAAATTATGATCTCAAACGTATTCTAAATTGGGCAACGGCAAATGGTCTACGACTTAATCCAAATAAATCTAAGTGTATTATAATAAAGAAAGTGATGCATTTGGAGAATGAGATTAATGTCTTCCTTGGGGGCTCTAAAATTGACATCGTGGACTCTGTACGAAATCTCGGGGTTGTGTTTAATGGAACTCTGACTTGGTCAGATCATATTAATCAATCCTGTGATTAGAAGTTTATGGTTAACACAGCACTTTACTCCACTGAAAATAAGATTTCTACTTGCTAAAACATATCTTTTACCAACATTACTATATGCATCTGAGGTTTTCACAGGTTGCAACTCTAGGGATAACAGAAAACTTACTGTAAATTTCAACAACATTATTCGCTATATCTTTGGATTAAGAAAATTTGATCATGTATCCCAATACTCGTGTCATTTCTTACACATGTCATTTGACAACTATATTAAATTCAAGAACATTATATTCCTACATAAAATTATTATAACAAAGGCTCCAAAATATCTTTTTGAACGATTAAAGTTTGCAAGATCTTCCAGAGGGAATCGAATAATTCAATTTAAATACCGGGACCATGCCTCTGAATGTCAATTTTTTATTCTAACTATTCGTCTCTGGAATCAGCTTCCTAATGTCATGCAAAATACAAGCAACGCAATAGGGTTTAGAAAATTACTATACCAATACTTTAATTGATTTTATTTGATTTTTTTTAATGTTTTTTAATTGTAATTTATAATATTTTAAATTTAGATTAAGAGTTACTGATATTAAATGTATAGTGAATTACTTATCTGATTCCATTACTGTAATTTATAAGATACTGTGTCTTGTTGTAATGGAAAATCGCATTTAATAAATAAATACAAAATACAAATAAATACAAATACAAATTTTTAAGTAACCTAGGTCAGAACAAATTTGGTAATTGCAGAATATAATATGTTCATTGTAATTACATCTATTAAGTCAAATGCTTCTGATTCCAAAAAAAGTTGTTGAATATTATAGTCCCACTTATTTTAATACCGCTTCTTCATCTTTTGAACACAATGTTTACAGTTTCTAAATTTACTAGTGCATAGAAAGTGAGTCGTGTAGTACCAATCTCCAAAAATAAAAACTTCAAAAAAACTAAAACTAATTACAGATCTATTAGCCTTTAGTCTGCGATGTTCAAAATTGTTAAAAACATAATGAAATTATAAATTTTAACCCATTGTGAAAGATATTCGCTCTTTCACTCTAATCAATATGCATTTCAATCAATATCTTACTGATTCAGAAAGATAACAACTCGATAAACATTAAAATTATGTTTCTCTTGATCTTACTACCATAATATTCTCATTAAAGAACTTACGATAAAGACAAGTTTAATTTTTCTAAATCAGCCTGCCAGATTATATATTCCTATCTGACTGATCGATCGCAGTATGTTGCTCTTGGAGCACAGCACCAACAGTGGAGCTTATTACCTCAGGTGCTCAGTATTAGTATTGGCCTATTTAAACGATTGCATTTCACTTATGGATAGCAATTTTTTTAAATAATTTTTGCAGATGATATTATTCTTTTTTATAATGTAGATTCTAAAATGAATACTGATTCTGAAATCCACTTAAATAATCATCTGGATAATGTCCTAAATTGGATGCATCTTAATCATATGGAAATTAATTCAACAAAAACTAAGGCAATTTACTTTCATTTAGCTACCCAACATTTTATTTATCCCAGAGTTTGTAGTTATAAATAATCAATTATTTAGTTATATTGGCTCGAGGACCACTGTGTTATTGTTGACTCGAAAATTAATTTTGAAAATCATACAAATCAAATCGAAATTCCATATTTTGGTTTAATATTTGAAGAAGACGGAAAAACGCTCGACCACGATTCGCTTTTCTTCTTAACCAGGGGGCCATAATTCTTCAACTGTAGTAAAGAAAAATTATTCTTAACATTTTATTTTGGGAAATAAAAAAAAAATGATTTCGATCGAAAAATTTCGATAACAAATGCGGTGATTTGGCCCCAGATTTCTTTTACATTGAGATTTTATGTCTTCAAGTCATACACAGCAAAGCACGTAAGATGCCGTTTGACTCACGTATTACTAATGTCAAAAATTAACTACCGTTTGGAAGTTTTCTGGAAACATAACCTATCTTCAGAGGATTTTTAGAAAAATTGTTCGTATGTATTTGATATTCGTGTACTTGATGATCATGATCGAGTTTCTGAACTAGCCACGGACTTTCTTGGTTGTAAATATCCTAATTATTAAGATTCACGTTCACTGCTCTGTTTTTATAAAATTATGAAATTAGGATAGCCAATTTTTCTAGTTGATGACTTTATCCGTATTCATTCTACCCGAAATATATGTACAAATTGAGATACCTCGAATACATCTTTCAATTCATGAACAATCATTTCAAATTATAGTATGTCGTATTTGGAATCATCTTCTACCTACTCTAAGACTGTTTCACATTCTTACCTGACATACAAAAAAAAAGCTTTTCAATTGGTTTGCTTTAAATATTTTATAATATTTTTTGTTTCTGGCATATAAATGGTTTTTTGTAATAAATTTTTTACTTTGGTAATATTAATGTGGTTGAGGAACCACTTAGTTATTTATCTATAATATTAATAGGCTAGGCGATTTCTTGTGACCGATGTTTTGTTCTACCTTTTTATCCCGATTTTGACCAAACGTATATTATTTGAAAGGTATTTCTTTTTAGCTGTTCAGCAGATTAACAGATTTTTTAATTTTTTCCTTTATTTTGAGTAAATTGCATTTAAAGTTGCTACTAACACATACATAAAATTATACAATGCTATTGTGTGTTTATTAAATTTGTTAATGTGTTTGTAATAAAAACGAGTTTGTTTTTTGTGTGGATTTGTGAATTGGCTATAATTGATTAGCATACTCTTAGGGTCTTTATTTAATGAAAAAATAAAATTTCCTAGAATTTGCGCTCGAATTTCGAGAGCTGGAATCTAGTATTTAAAATAGTTTTCAGTTACATTTAAACTACAATATGTACATGTATGTATGTCATATAAAGTTAATACACTTTCAAAACTTCACGATATCAAAATGTAATGCAGATTATACAAATTAATATTTGAAATTACAAATTGATATCGAGTAACCAAAAAATATTTTTTTTTTTTAATTTTAATTTTAATTTTAACCTTTATTCGTTTTAAAATTTTTATGAGATTTTACAAATGTATTACAGCAACTGACAACAAATGTATTTAAAAGTATAAGCTAGAATTTATCACAGTTTAAGGAAAAAGTGGCGGTTTAGAGAAAAACCTTATAGAATTCAAAAGAGAAAAAATGGATAAAAATACTATTAAAAGCTTTAATCGGAAAATAAATCACGATTTTTCGAATTCAGACTTGTAGAGATATTATTGTATCGAAGGTGGAACTCCGAAATCTTTCGTCGAATGACAATGATAGGTATTGTGTAAATTTGGCGACAGTTTTATGACCAAAACGTTGATGTAGGAGCGAAGTCGAATATCTCGGTCGTCTCAGGTTGTAATTGATTTAAAGGTTCTTGTTTTGAATAATTTGCAGCTTTTTCATATGGGATTTTGCACTTCTACTGTACCATACTTGACGAGCGTAGGTCATTATAGGGAGGATACACATTTTATATAGTAGAGTCTTGTTTTGGATATTTAATCTTGACTTTCGATTGAGTAAGGGATATAGGGCCCGTCCGCATCTTATAGGTTTATCGCAAACTGAAATGACATGGTTTTTGAATGTTAATTTTTTATCTAATATTAACCCTAAATATTTAACATGTTCCTTTAGGGGGATAACGGTTCCTTGAATTTCAAGAGGTATTGTAGGATTACGCTTCGGTGATTTTCTTGGTTTACTTCTATTTTCCATCTATCAAAATATTTTTGAGCAGATTTTAAAGAATTCTGCAATCTTTTTATTATTGCGTTAGAAACTTTTTCATTGCAGATTAGGGCACTGTCATCAGCGTAAAAAGCGGCATCGTGGTTCTTCAGTACAGCAAAATCTGCGGTAAATATTGAGTACAACGTTGGTGATAGGACACCCCTTGGGGGAGACCAGCAGGAATATTTCAAGTAGATGATATGCAATTGTCTACACATACAACGAAAATGCGATCGGATAAGAAGCTTTTAATAAGTTTTTGTAGATAAATAGGATATACAAAATTATCAATTTATAGATTAGACCATCGTGCCAAATAGAATCAAAGGCTTTTTCAATGTCGAGAAATACAGTTCCCGTACTTTTTCGATTAATTTTGTTTGAATCTATGATTTTAATAACTCTTTTTGTTGGTGAATGGTTGAATGATCTTTCCTAAATCCCGAACTGTTCATTATTAATAATTCGATTGTTGTCTGTAAAAAGTAGTAATCGTTTATGTATAATTTTTTTCGAAGATTTTGTCTAAAAGGCTTAAAATGCTGATTGGCCGATAATTTGTTGGAAGGTGAGGATCTTTACCTTTCTTGTGAACTGGAATGACCTTAGCTTTTTTAAATGACAGAGGAAAGGTGACCGATATTAAGGCAGTAGTTAAAAATCTTGGTTAGCAGATCAAAAATACAATCAGGCCTGTTTTTCAAAATAATAGAATTTATTCTATCTAGTCCAGGTGCTTTATGATTTTGTTCAAGCTTTTGATTATGTTTTAAAACTTTTCCATCTAATGGTGAGTTATAGTTGAGTATAATTGTGTGAGCTTTTTCGAACTCGTCTGCAATTGCAATTAAGATTTATAAGTTAAATCTACAAGTTGAGTTATGTGACCTTTTATTGCTTTCGTAATTTTCCAAAATTTCTTGTTGCCTGTTTATGAAGTTTAGATATAAATTGTGTCCAGTTATTATTTCTATCATTGTTAAGGTGAAAGTTAATTAAATTATTTAATTGGTTTATAATAGAATTGTATTGAGCTTTCGTATTTTGGTGGTGGCGACGTTGAGCAAAAAATAAATTTAAATAAAAAATGTATATAAGACAAGTAAGGGAAATTATAGTCGGTCTACGATACCCTATACCATGCGTTTAGAGACCCTATCTCTTAGGCCCAACTAACTGGATATAGAAAATAACCATAAACCAAATTTGAGTGGGATTTTTATTAATTTTTTTGGCTGCAGATATGAAAAAGTTCATATCGGATGCTAAATCTATATGGGGACTTGGTCCAAAAATTTACCGATTCTGATCATGTTTGGTAAAGTCACTTGTATTTTGCAAAAATATATATAAACAAAATTTGAGAAGAATCAGTGCAATATTTTTGTTTTTGATAGATTTAAGTGAAGATCGGGAAGCAGCTCTATATGGGGCCTATGACTAAGAGTTGTTCCATAGGTATCATTTTTGGACTACTTATTAATGGATGTAATAAACGCAAACAAACCCAATTTGAGTAAGATCTATATGACAATTTGGATCTTATGGCAATTTATGTCGATTTCATATGGGTCATTTCATCCTATGGCCGATAAAAGCTTATATACAAAATTTCATCAAAATATATTCATATTTGCGACCTGCAGTTTGATTACAAGGTTTACATGGACACACAGACAGACGGACGGACGGACATCGTTAAATCGAATCAGATAGTGATTCTGATTCGATCGGTATAATAAAAGATGGGTCTAGGTCAAATATTTTTGGTAGTTACAAACAGCAGCACAAAGTCATTATACCCAAACCACATAGTGGTATAGGGTATAAAAATATGACAAGTGATGACAAAAAAATTTGACTTTTTTAAACTATCTTATCAAATTAGTAGGTACTGATTTTTATTGTTACCATGTTTACCTAAGTTATTTCCGTAATTTTTGTTTCTGAGAAATAGTTAATAGTTTTCATTAAAATGCCGTCGAAGCAACATATACTCCTCCATAGCTCGTTCTACAATTTTATAAAATCAATGAAAAGCTTGGAAGCTTAAAAGAGAATGTGTGTCTCAACTGTGTGGAAATGATCGATTTTACTTAGATGACGTTTCGAATTAAGTTAAAGTTCAAGCATAAATTTGAACCGAAGGTCATGCTCTCGATTGAAATATTCGAAAAAGGAATTTCGAAACCTTGATTCAAATCAAGCGGACTTGCTTTGAACCAAGAAGTATACCAGAAGGAATGTTTGGCTAAAATTTGTATTCCTTTGCTGAAGGAGCATGACTCTGATAGCATTTATGGCATCAGGTCTGACAAGTCATCGTCAAATTAGGCCAAAGACACAGTATTTCCTTAATAAGAAAAAAGTCAAGGATCGGTAATTCAGGGTGAATAAAAATTAAAATGGTTTTCAAAAAAAATCCAAAAAAGGATTTAGATAAAGTGATATGTCATGAAATCTTAAGAATTATTTAAAATGTTAATCAGATTATTGATAGATAGTCACAAAAACCTAATTCGACCAATACATACAATACATCGAACATCGAAAAAGAAATATTTTTAATTTTTTTTAATTTTTTACAAAAAATCGTTGAACCAATAAATCTGTCAGAAATAGCATTTTAAAATCCCCTAAACATAATCGATAATTCAATAAATAACAACCAGTGCTACCACATGTAACTTTGTTTTTTACAGATTTTTGAGCTACCGAACAGATTTCCGAATTTTTCTTTAAAAAAAACTAATTTATCAAAATTATTACAATATACTGTCTCAAAAAGTAGTGATTAATGTTATAAATCAAACAATTTTAGTGCTGACATTTATATCTATAGTATTAACAGGTTAGGCGATTTCTTGTGACTGATGTTTTGTTCTACCGCTTTATCCCAATTTTGACAAAACGTATATTATTTGAAAGGTATTTCTTTTTAGCCGTTTTGCAGATTTACAGATTTTTAAATTTTTTCCTTTATTTTGAGTAAATTGCATTTAAAGTTGCTACTAACACATACATGAAATTATACAATGCTATGTGTGTGTTTATTAAATTTGTTAATGGGTTTGTAATAAAAATGAGTTTGTTATTTGTGTTGATTTGTGAATTGGCTATAATTGATTAGCATACCTTTAGGGTCTTTATTTAATGAAAAAATAAAATTTCATAGAATTTGCGCTCGAATTTGGAGGGCTGGAATCTGCTAGTAACTTTAAACAACTTGCGCAGTTTTTTTTACCCTATACCACTGTGTGGTCAGGGTATAATGACTTTGTGCTGATGTTTGTAACTACCACAAATATTTGACCCAGACCCATATTTTATTTTACCGATCGACGCAAAATCACTTTCTGAGTCGATTTAGCTATGTCCGTACGTCTGTCCGTCTGAGTGTCCATGTAAACCTTGTAATCAAATAACAGGTCGCAAATATGAATATATTTTGATGAAATTTAGTATATAAGCTTATATCGGCCATAGCATGAACGACTGAAATTGGTGAAAATTGGTTCATGTTCTGACCTAGTCCCCATACAAATAACAAGTATGAGATCGGCTTAAATTGCCATAATATCCTAATTGATCTTGGTTAAATTGGGTTTGTGTATGTTTACTACATCCATTTATTAGTAGTCCAAATATAAACCCCATAGGACAATTCTTAGTCATAGCCCCCATATGAAGCTGATTCCTTAAATCTTTTAAATCTATGAAAAAAGAAAAATATTGCACAATTTTTCTCAAATTTTGTTTGTCTATGTTTTTGCAAAAAATAAGTGACGTTACCAAATATAATCAGGATCGGTCCATTTTTGACCTAGTACCCATATCCGATATGAACTTTTTCATATCCGATGGCAAAAAACAGGGACCGTAACGGTTATAAGCGATATCAAAAAAGTTATTTCATGTACGTTATTTTGTGAGTTTAGAAATAAAAATGCCTTCTAAAACAGTTATTTTTCAACGTAAAATAAAAGGTCGGATGAAACTCTGAAAAAGAAAGTTTTATTTTGCCGTCATAAAATAAAACTCTTTTGAGGATTTTTTTTTCGTCAGAAAATGAACCCATTTTATGTAAAAAAATATGTGGGTTTTTAATAAATGATCGACCGTCGACAAGCAGGAAAGCTTTAAGATCTTCACCGGATGTTTTCCCATCTTCGCCGGGTGTTTGCGATACATCTCAATCTCATATATGGTTTTTTGGGGCAGGATTTTAACTCCCTAAATGTAGATTGGGAACAAGAAAGCGAAGAAAATGATAAAGGGGATAAGAAAAAAAGCTTTATATAAAATCGATAATCTTTCTCCAAGGCCCTTACCGATTGATAAACCTTTTTTTTGAGCTCTGGGAGACAAAAAAAAATACATTATCCGTGTTTATATAAATTGGCCAAAACTGTACAGTGTGTTGCTGCAACCCAGGTAAGCGTGGAAAGAGCATTATCTGCTCTTAAATTGGTGTTGAGCGACCTGCGTTCAAATCTTTCCACAGAAAATTTGGAAAAAGTTATGTTCGTAAAATTAAACAAATAATTTAATTTAATTTAAATTACAAAATGAGTTTTATTTTAGACGGAAAAAATTTTAGACGGAAAAAATAAAACTCCCTCTTAATTTATAACGGCAAAATAAAACTCCCTTTTTAAGAGTTTCATCCAATGTTTTATTTTTCGTTAAAAATAACTCTTAACTGTGAAATTGAGATCATTTTTTAAAAATCGCCATAGATGAAAGAGCACTTCAATACGACCGACTATAATTTTCTTTCTTGTTTAAGTTTTGAATAATTCGCACGGGATAAATTTTATAAAACCAATAAAACTTCAAATCCTAAAGCAGCTTAAAACCCTATACCATGGTTAAGAGACCCTATCTCTCCGGTCCAACTAATTGGATATAGAAAATAAGCATAATAATTTTTTTGGCTGCAGATATGAAAAAGTTCATATCAAGTGCTATATTTATATGGGGACTAGGTCGAAAAATGGACCGATCCTGACCATATTTGGTAAAGTCACTTATAATTTGAAAAAATATATACAAACCCAATTTGTGAAAAATCTGTGCAATATTTTTGTTTTTTGATAGATTTAAGTGAAGTTCGGGAAGCAGCTCTATATGGGACCTACGACTAAGGATTGTCCTATAGAGATTATTTTTGGACTATTGATTAATGGATACAATAAACGCATACAAACCCAATTTGACTGAGATCTATAAGATAATTTGGATCTTATGGCAATTTATGCCGATTTCATAGGGGTCATTTGTATGGGCACTAGGTCTGAACATGGACCGAATCATCCTATGGCAGATAAAAGCTTATATATCAAATTTCATCAAAATATATTCATATTTGCGACCTGTAGTTTGATTACAAGATTCACATGGACGCACAGACAGACAGACAGACGGACGGACTGACATCACTAAATCGACTCAGAAAGTGATTCTGAGTCGATCGGTATAATAAAAGATGGGTCTATGTCAAATATTTTTGGTAGTTACAAACAGCAGCACGAAGTCATTATACCCAAACCACATAGGACGGACTGACATCGCTAACTCGACTCAAAAATAGATTCTGTATAAAAATGGTGGGTTAAGATCAAATATGTTTGGTAGTTCCAAACATCAGCACAAACTCATAATTATAGTTATAAAGGGTCCGCCATCTGACGTTTTTTTTTTTTCAACTAGTGCTTATTTCGTGAATGGTAACACTTAGCTCATGTCTGATTTGACAGATAATTAGTTTTATCCTTCCGCTGAACGAATATGGTTGTGTATACGCTTGAACAACGCTGGGAAATATTGCGACATTACTTTGAAAAGAAGAAGAGAAGCACCGTCATCTCCGTATGTTCGTTATTTTGTGAAAAAAGTGAAAGAAACTGGCATCCTCATCGATAAACCAAAGCGTGAAAAGGCAGTGCGTACACCCGAGAATGTTGCTGCTGTGGCAGAAAGTGTGCGTGAAGCGCCATCAACATCAATTCACCGTCGTTCTCAAGAATTGAACATTTCGGAGGCATCATTGAGACGAATTTTGCATAAAGACCTTGGTATGACGCCATACAAAGTCCAATTGGTTCAGGAGTTGAAGCCAACTGACCATCCAATGCGTTTTCGCTTCGCTAAGTGGGCCTGTGATCGACTTACAGAAGATGCCGATTTTGCAAAAAAAAATCATCTTTTCAGATGAAGCTCATTTTGATCTTGGCGGGTATGTAAACAAGCAAAATTGTCGCATTTGGGGCACAGAAAACCCGCACGCATACATTGAAAAGCCGATACACCCAAAACGAGTCACTGTTTGGTGCGGATTTTGGTCCAGAGGCATAATTGGGCCATTTTTCTTCGAAAATGAGCAAGGAGTGGCCGTAACAGTCAATGGCGATCGTTATCGGGCCATGTTGAACGAATTTTTGTTCACAAAAATTGAAGAGGAGGATATTGGCAACATTTGGTTTCAACAGGACGGCGCTACGTGCCACACAGCCGAAGCTACACTCGATGTTTTGCGCCCTGTTTTTAAAGATCGCATTATCAGCCGCAGAGCTGATGTTGTTTGGCCACCTCGGAGCTGCGATTTGACACCGTTGAACTATTATTTGTGGGGTGCCCTCAAAGATAAGTGTTACGCCAACAAGCCAGAGACAATTGACGATTTAAAGGACAATATTCGTGAAGCCATTGGTGAAATACAGCTGCACACAATCGATAATGTGCTTAAAAATTGGACCGATCGTGTAGGCTACTGCATGGCCAGCCGAGGCAGCCATTTGAATGAAATTATTTTCCATTATTAACCGGAAGGATTGTATTTTCAAATAAAAAAAAAGAAATTTGAGATAATATTCAGTAGTTTTTTTTTTATAGCATTTTCAAAAAAAAAAAAAAAGTTATTTGGCGGACCCTTTAATTATTATGTAGGGTATAATTAGTGATAAGTCATTGTGATACAAATTATAAAAACTGCTGAAAACAAAGATGATTATATTATTTTAGCGTGTCGCACACTCACGTATCTGATATTATTATCAATTAAAGAAAAACTTCATCGCTCATATTTCTAAAGATCACAGACTATTGCAGATATAAATCAACAAGGGCGTTTTCCGCACCAGTAATTTTCTGCACAACGATGACGATGATTTTTTAAGAGCCTTTTTTTAATACGTTAAAATAAATTTAAAAAAAAAACTAATAAAACAATTTGAATTAAATTTTGTTTTTGTCGATAATTATCGATAAATGATAACGATTTTATCGAACTATCCATAATTTAATTTTTATAATATTTTGCTATCACTGGTCGTGACATTTAGAAATCATTAGAAAATTGTTCAGAATTTATATAAAAGTAATCCAAATATGCCTGACGTTGTTCTAGGTGCCTATTATGAGCAACTCTCGATTTTCGATTGTGGTCGAATTAACTGAGCGAACGAATTTTCATTTGGCTCACATATGATAAAATATTCACAATAGTGCATATTTAACAGCTGGCACTATAAATAAATATTGTTTGTTTACAAATTTATAAAAGAAAAAATTAACTATTTATTAACATGGAATTATGGTTCTATGATTCGTCTGATGAAAATGAATGCTTATCATGAGAGATGCTTCCAACATTTTGGAAATGGATTCCACTACGTAAGTTTGTATACGAGGTTTTAACAAGGGTATGATTTAGAAAGATTGTTTACAGAATTATAGCAAGTTTTCGACTGTAAGCACACAAGGCACATAAATCTCATGAAATTAAAACAAAATAATTTACAACTTACATATATTTTCAATAAGTTTTAGAAACTGTCATCCGGCATCGAAAGCAAAATTGTGTTCGATTGAAAATTCGTTGTACAACGAAATTTTCGACCGTGCTGCCAGCTCACAATGGAACTTGACAATCGATATGTTCGATAGCCAGCGAAGATCGAACATCGAATGCAACTCACAATAAAGGTGTGTTTACACTATGTGTATTTTCCATTCGTAAATTCAGTTTTACGAACCATACGTAATTCCGTGTGTGTGTCAAAATTGCCGTTTTACATACAATTCATAATTTTTGCGTTCAAACGTACATTTGTATTTCCGTATGACATAACCTCTAAATGTAAACAACAGCTGATTTAATTTGTGAATTTACAAAAAATTATTGTTAAAAATAAAGTTTATATATTTTATATATTTTTTAATTGTTAATTAATATTAAACAATTTATTTTTCTCTCAATATTAATCTTTATAATTTACTCTGTTTTTCTTTCGCAACAAGCAGTGTTGTATTTTCATATGTTTATCTTGCCAAAATAGAACCTGCTCTAATTGAAAATTTTACATATGTCTTGCAAAATGTGTTGTACATAAACAATGTTTGAAAGGGTTCACACTATGTGTACAAATTACACGTGCTAAAAAATTAAGAAAAACACGAGCAAAACACGTAGTGTGAACGCAGCTTAAGGGCTGTAAACTTGTGTTTAAAGTTAATTTGAGAAACTTGCAACTATAAATGGTCCGATCATGACGGACAAAAACAAATAAAATTAAAAAAAAATCTTTTTCAGTTTTTTTTTTAATATTATTACTATTATTTTTTAAATTTAGTTTTTTTATAAAATAAAAAAAATTAAAATAACCAAAAAAAAGTCTGTGTTCATACGTGCATTTATAGAAATTTTTGTTACACAATTTTTTTTGTATTTTTGTCTGCGTTCGCTTTAATTCAAATCAATTTTTTTTTTTTCATATATCTTTGGTATTTTTGAATGAATTTTATAAATTTATATAAATTTTTGTTATTATTTTCAGCTATCAAGAGTTATTACCAATTATCAAGGATTATTATAAAGTTGCATTTTAAAGTCAATTTTAATGTAATTTTATTATTATGGCGCACATTCGATAAAATAGCGCTATTGTGAATTTCAGTCAATTGGATTATTCACAATAGTACATATATATCAGCTGGCACTATAAATAAACATTGTTTACAAATTTATTAAAGAAAAAAATAACTATTTATTAACATGGAATTATGGTTCTGGTTCTATGATGGTCTGATGAAGATGAATGCTTAGTCATGAGAGATGCTTCCAACATTTTGGAAATGGATTCCACTACGTAAGTATGCGAGGTTTTAACAAGGGTACCATTTGTTTATCAGCCCAATTCTAAATATTCCCAGGGAAATGAGTTCCCGGGGAATTCATTTTTCCCGAGAATAAATCCTCCTATTCTAAACAGGCGGGGAGAGGAATAATATGGGAGAGAGAATTTCGATTATTCGAAGAGAGCTGTTTTGCTCAGTTGTTTTGTTTACAAATTTAAAATTTTTTGTGGGAATTAATAGTAAAACTTTTTTTAAAATCTTGAATTGACTGCTGAGTTTAATTTCCACTCCAAATTGCGCCATACCCGGCTTAGTTCCTCCTTGCTTCCTTTGAACATCCCGCATGCAACCTCAGGGTTGGCTTGCATTGTGTTCAAAAGAACATGAATTTGTTTTTTTTTTTTGTTGTTGCTTTTGACCTGAAAGCAACAGTAATGCCATAATAATATTATTATACAAAATTTTAAATGATACATATTACTATTTTTCATAAAAATATTAAATACTTACATTTTTCGCAGCACTCCCTATCAATTTTTTGGCGGAATTATTTCCAAATTATTCTCCCTTTTATTGACATTCAGAATAGCTACTTTTTTCCCGGGGAAGAGATTCCCATTTTCGAAGTTCTTTTAGAATAAGGGTAAAGGGAAAAGAGAAAAAATTCCCGGGGAGATTTTATTAATAGGGGAACAGGGAATAGGGAAAAAATTCCCAGGGAATTGTTATTGAGAATTGGGCTGTATAGATTTATAGCAAATTTTCGACTCCAAGGAGGCGTTTATGGAATTGCTGCCTACAACAGATGAACTGCTACGGCAATGCACACAAGGCAGATCAATTTCATGAAATTAAAATAATTTACAACTTTTATTTTCAACAAGTTTTACAAACTGCCATCCAGCATCGAAAGCAAAATTGTGTTCGATTGAAAGTACGTTGTACAACGAAATTTTCGACCGTGCTGCCAGCTCATAATACGAATTTGAAATTCGATAGTCGATGTTCGATAGCCAGCGAAGATCGAAAATCGAATGCAACTCATAATAAGGGCCTATGCATCTACAAAGATATATAACTGGAAGCGTTGAGCGCAATCGCAACAGAAATGCAAGCAGACTTAATCATTTTGATTAGTCCAATGAATTTTATTTACTAGTATTGAATGATTTATATAAAATAAACATACTTTATATAAAATAAACATACTTCTGGCGTCTGGAATTTTGGAGAATTTTATTTTAAATCTGTCACCGTCTTTCATGTTTTCATGACTGTTGCCTAAAAAATATTTTTAATGCAGTATTTATTTGAAAAAAAAAAAACATTCTTAAGTTTGGAATAATATTTTTAACGCTGAATTTTTTTTAGGAAAAATGTAGGTCAAAAACATCTGACGATAGTGTCTACCTAATAAATTGATGTTTATTCTCACAATTTTTTATGGGTATAAATTTTTTAAATAAAAAAAAATTAAAACCCTTTTTTAATTTTTGCAATTAGTTTTTATTTTTTATGATTTTCTTTCTTTTTTTTTATTATAATATATATAATTTTCTTGAGTTTTTTTTTAGATTTTGGTTTTAAAAATTATCAATCGCATTCATTGTTGATTAATAAAAATTATATAGAATTTTTTTTATATAAAACAATATGAATTCTATGTAGCTCTGCACAAATACAACTCTGCCTACGGATACCAAGTTTACATTACATTTATACACAAACGATATATCTTTTACGTAACTATGAACTAATGTTGATAAGGGAGAGATTAGCTGTATTTAACAATCTTATATCATATATGATTGATATTCTTTTTTTGTATAGGGCTATATAACTTAATTCGATTAAAACCGAATTTTTAAATATTACATATCTTTTTTTTTTGTAATTGCTTGGCAATGTTTTAAACGAAAATTCAGTTCTATGTAGAAGACCTATTCAGTATTATATGCTTAATAACACAACTTGAATAAAAAAAATATTGGTGGTATTGAATAGTTACGATGTCCAAGTATTAAGCACATATCGCGTTTTATCGTTATTTTTTAGTTTTCTAAAACATTTTAGTTTAAAATTTCAAACTAAATGTTGTTAATCTGGACAACATACACCTTTTAGAATTTCCATACAAAGAAATTTTCAAATTGTATTGTATCAAAAAATACGTCTGAATCTTACCGAATAAAATTTAATTGAAAATACATATTTAATAACATTTTAAGACAGATTTCTTTAAATAAGATATAAGAAACTTTATAGAACTCAGACATTTTAACTAACACTTTTGACAGGTTTCAATAAATTAGTTAATAAGAACCTCAAAGATTTCTAGAGCTGTATATAGTTTTGTGTTTTCGAGCGTAAAAGCAATCAACAAACAAATTTATGTGCAATTTTTTAAACAAATTTAGAAGAAAAAAAATGACTCACTTAATTTACAAATATTAATAATATTGGCTTCAGTACAAGTTAAAGAAATTTAACAGCTTAAAAAATTGTACATTTTTTCATTCTCTTTAATAATAATTATAGGGGATAAAACTGCTATAACTTTTTACTACACAAATTTTTGTTAAATATATATTTATTTTTTTTTTTTTTTTTTTTTTTTTGAAAATTATTTAATTTTTATTATACTTTAATGATAATTTCAAAATACATATTTCTTGTGTATATATATTTTTTATTTGTATGCAATTTAAAATTTATATAATAAAATTTTAATATATTTATTAATTTTATTTTTTTGTTAATTCTTCTTGGTTACATGTATGTACTTTTTTTTATTTAAACGAGAGTGAGCTTTAATTTTTATTATAAAAAATATTTTGTAATGAGTAAAAAAATAGTGGAGTTTTCATAATTGTAGTATACATACGTGTTTTTGAGAGAGAAGAGAAATATTTTGAATATTAAATTTTAATCAATATATAAGTAAATATTAAGTTAAAAAAAAAAACAAATTATTTAACACTGGCGCTTGATTGTTTTTAAAATTAAAAAAGCCTATTTGGTGGAAGTAATTGTAAAACTTATTTGCTAAAAATTTTCTTATTCCAGGATATTAATTATTGAGAATTTTTTCTAATAACTTATAATGATTTTAAATCATAGAGACCTGCCATTTTGGTTTAAATAGAAATAGAGAAGGTAACAAAATTATTTGTATCTATTACAAAGCCTGGTGTTAATTAATGTTTTGATAAATAATAATTTTAAGGCTTTTTTAAGTAATGCAACAAAAATTAAACTTAAATAATTAATAAAGTTTTAACATAATAAGACGTTTAAGAAAAATAATTAATTTTTTAGTTATAGTATTAATTTGTTTGTGAAATTAAGAAATAAAAAATTTAAAAACAAAAAGTTTGGAATAAAATTCTTTGAATTCTATTTACTTTTTTAGAAAATTTGAAATATCGTTTTTGGCGAATTCGTTTTGTATGATTTCGTTTCTTTAGTATTTTATTATTGAGGTCCAATGTTTTTTTTTTTTTGTTTTGTTTTCTTATTTAGGAAAAAAATTATAAGTCGTTGCGACATGATAAACTTAAACTATATAATTTAAAATAAACATTTCTTATAATTATAAAACTAATGCCATTTATGTAATATAGTAGTACTCTCTCTTAAGCTCACTCTCGTAAATGATGAAAACCAATGTAACATGCTTTTTTGTTTAATAAATGTTGGTCTTATAAAAATCATTACTTCTCTTATACAATTTTCTGATTTTATATTTGTTCTTTTACTTAAAAAATTATGTTTTTTTTTCTCACATTACAATTTTTATATATATATTCATGTTTTCAGCATTAGGTTTTTTGAATTATAATTCCAATAAATGCAACTCCACTCCACCTTAAGAAAAATAATATTTTTAAATTCCTTAACAATTCTTCTATGTTCTCTTTGCTCTCTCTCTCTCTTTCTCTCTCTCATTCGCTGGATAAAAACAAATTAATGTTTTCGTTTTATTTTTAAAGCGCCTTTTATTATGTTTTTCTTTCTCAATAGTTCTATTATTTTTCAAACATTTTCTTTTCTTTTAATATTTATTCATTTTTTTGGAAACATTTTCATTTGTTTTTCATTTTCATTTTTTGTTTATATAAATTGTTACTTATTATCCTTCCAGTTTTCAGTATTATTTTTTGCTTTTTTTTCTCTAAATCTATTTTATTCTAACATCTCTTGAAAATGTTTTTTTTTGTTTTTGTTTCATGTATAGCCGCCGTTTTAACCCACAATTTATAATTTCAGTTATAATTAATTATGTATGTATGTATAAAGTGGTATCTTATAATATTGCTAAAATTTGTTGTATATCTTTGACTTTTTTAATTTGTTTTAATCCTCTTTTACTTGACTTTTCTAAATATAATATCCATTTTTTTTTGTTTATCTCGTAGATGGGAGCGAAGGACGTCAGCAGTTTTAAAAATACCTTTGATATACAAATTGCATTTTCATATGTTTTGTGTAAAAATTCCTCTTGATGTTATTAATGAATTTTGTTGTAAATTGTTCTTTTGGATATCACTAAAGATTATTGACCTGCAAAATAAAAATTATATATTATACGTTGTTTGGGTTCTTATTATAATCAGAAATTCAGTTAGAAAAAATTAAAAATAAAATTTTAAATCCTCAGATTTTAGAATTAAAGAACAAATTATTGAGTATAAGACTATGAATCGATCAGCTACGCTTCGCTCAGAACACTATTACCTATTAACTCTTCAATTGGAAAATTTTGACTCGCTTTTGGCCAATCTACTTAATACTTTTTCCGTCATGATTAAAAATTGCTAGGGGCATTAGGGATTATGCGTTTAAAGAAAAAACAAGTAAGAGTTTTAAATTCGGCTGTGCCGAATTTTTTGATACCCTCCACCTGAGTCTTTAATTTTTAATTTTTTAAATTTTTAATTTTAAATTTTTAATTTTTAATTGTTAATTTTTAATTTTTAATTTCTAATTTTTAATTTTTAATTTAAATTTTTAATTTAAATTTTTAATTTATAATTTTTAATTTTTAATTGCTAATTTTTAATTTCTAATTTTTAATTTTTAATTTAAATTTTTAATTTAAATTTTTAATTTTTAATTTTTAATTGTTAATTTTTAATTTTTAATTTCTAATTTTTAATTTTTAATTTTTAATTTAAATTTTTAATTTTTAATTTTTATGTCTAATTTTTAATTTTGAATTTAAATTTTTAATTTAATTTTTTAATTTTTAAGCATTAATTATTAATTTTTATTTTTCGTTATTCATTATTCATTTTTCATCTTTCGTTTCTCATTTTTCAATCTTAATTTTTCATGTTCCATTTTTCAATTTTCATTTTACACTTTCCATATTCCATTTTTCATATTTAAGTTTCCATTTTCCATTTTAAATTTTTCATTTTGTAATTTTTCATCTTTCATTTTTTAATTTTCGTTATTCATTTTCCACTTTCCATTTTTAATTTTTCAATTTTCATTTTCCATTTTTCATTTTTCATTTTTAATTTTTAATTTTTCAATTTTCATTTGCCATTTTTCATTTTTTAATTTTCATTTTCCATTTTTTATTTTTAAATTTTCATTTTCTCTTTTTAATTTTGCATTTTCCATTTTTCAATTTCCATTTTTCATTTACCATTTTCCATTTTTCCATTTCCATTTTCCATTTCGCGTTTTCCATTTTCCATTTTTCATTTTTTAATAATCATTTTTCAATTTTCATTTTCCATTTTCATTTTTCATTATCCATTTTCCATTTTTAAATTTTCAATTGTCAATTTCCATTTTCTATTAACATTTTTCATTCTTCAATTTTCATTTTCCATTTTTCAATTTTCATTTTTCATTTTCCATTTTCCATTTTTCAATTTTCATTTTCCATTTTCCATTTTTCAATTTTCATTTTCCTTTTTTAATTTTTCAGTTTTCGTTTTCCATTTTTCATTTTCCGTTTTTCATTTTTCAATTTTCATTGTCCATTTTCCATTTTTAATTTTTCAATTTTCAGTTTTCATTCTCCATTTTTCAATTTTCATTTTCCAATTTCCATTTTGCATTTTCCATTTTTCAATTTCCATTTTTCATTTTCCATTTTCCATTTTCATTTTGCGTTTTCCATTTTCCATTTTTAATTTTACATTTTTAATATTCATTTTTCAATTTTCATTTTCCATTTTTCTTTTATATTTTCCATTTTTCATTTTTCAATTTCCATTTTCCATTAACCATTTTTCATTCTTCAATTTTCATTTTTCATTTTTCAATTTTCATTTTCCATTTTTCAATTTTCATTTTCCATTTTTCATTTTCCATTACCATTTTTCATATTTCAGTTCTCGTTTTCCACTTTCCATTTTTAATTTTTCAATTTTCATTTTTCATTCTCCATTTTTCAATTTTCATTTTCCATTTTTCAATTTCCATTTTTCATTTTCCATTTTCATTTTCCATTTTTCAATTTTCATTTTTCATTTTCCATTACCATTTTTCATATTTCAGTTTTCATTTTTCAATTTTCATTTTCCATTTTCCATTTTTCAATTTTCATTTTCCATTTTTCATTTTTCAATTTTCATTTTCCATTTTTCAATTTCATTTTCCATTTTTCATTTTGCATTTTCCATTTTCCATTTTTCATTTTCCATTTTCCATTTTCCATTTTTCATTTTCCATTTTTCATTTTCCATTCTCCATTTTCTATTTTCCATTTTTCATTTTCCATTTTTCAATTTTCTTTTTTCATTTTCCATTTTTCATTTTCGATTTTCTATTCTCTATTTTTCATTTTCTATTCTACATTTTCTATTTTCCGTTTTTCATTTTCCATTTTTCAATTTATTTTTCATTCTCCATTTTCCATTGGAAAATTTCCATTGTTCGTTTTCATTTTTTCTTTCATATCGGGGATTTTTTTTATTATAACGTGATAACGATAAAAAACAATATGTGGCAATACTACTAACATGAGCTATGTTATTGTGTTCTTGGTATTGTTAATATACATATGTATATGCATATTATTTTTGTGGCATTTTTTTATGTTGTTGTACAATTATTATGTTCAACCACTAAACTGTTACAACAAACACACTGGGTTTTATGTTTTTTTAGAGATATCTACATATTTTTGCTCGTATCTAATCACATTGATGCCCGATGTAGCCCATTTTCAATACCAACCTGCTGGGAATTATGGCAAATGATATTTTTGTAACCTCATCCAGTTAGATGGCTTTTTTTGTGAATGAGCGTGATTTCAACAGACAGACGGACAGACGGGCAAACGGACATCGCTATATCGACTCGAGCTGTGATAAGGATCAAGAATATATATACTTTATGGGGTCGGAAATTAGTTTTTCGATGCGTTACAAACGGAATGACAAACCTATATATACCCTCTGCCACTGACGTGTGGAGGGTATAATGAATATCGATATTACACGGTGTCTCAACTAGCTATAATTCAATTTTCATGTTCAAGTCAGAGAAATAAAATGGGACAAAACGCGAAGTGGGCAAAATATGTTTAGACATTTCATTTCCAAAATGTCTTTGAACCGTAAACAACAAAAATGAGTACTTATACTCAATGCTTTAAAAAGAGTTAAAAAAAAACTAAAAATACAAATTTAAGAAGAAAAAAAAATAAAGAAAAAGCACGAGATTTTGGGTGAATCCTTTTTTAGAATGAAATTAATTATTTCGCTTTCATTTAATTTAAGGTCCGCCATTTTTATATACTTAAACGTCAAAATCGAATGAATCTTCAAATTAATGGCTCTAAGTTTTGGTCAGACTTTCTATCATGGCAAAAAGTTGGATTTTTTAGTCATGACATGAACATTAGCGGTCTCCACTAGCAAAAACTTTCGTTATAAATAAATAAAGTTTATTTAATATTTTAAACAAATTAGTTTCTTTATTATGTTTCAATAAATTTTAGAATCGAAAGTGTTAATAAAAAACATTAAAGAAAATTGGGACAAAATTGCTGAGGAGATGAATAGTAGGGGAAGAGGTTGGGTTGTTAGTTAGGTTTTCGGCTTATAACTTTTCACCAAGTGCAAATTATTCGGACAACTGGGTATCTATGGAAAGCTAGAGACCTTGGCTAACTGCTGGTGAAGGAACTAAATCAATTTCGTCAAGTGGAAAATTTTTTTTTCTAAATTTTGTGAAGTGACCATTTTTGGGGCAAATTTTTGTTGTAGCCACCCTTGAAAAATCTGGTAAAAATAGGAAAATATGAAGAAAAACCACTACGAATATAGAAAAACTTAAAGTTTATTTATTTTCAAAGCCTTCATTGGCATTATTATTGAGAAAAACTTAAAACTTAATAAAAAAAATAATAATGATTAATAAATGGCATTATTCGTCTTCCGACTCACATAAAAACACCATTAAAATACACAGTAAGCAAGTTTGATAAACTTTAATCGACTATCGCACTCACATCTGCCCTACACACCGAGTTATTGCTTATATGTGTTATATTGCTTACTGGGTAGTTATTTTGACATCTACGACGATATTTCACCTTTAAAAAAAAAAAGGTGGCACCAACCCAACCAATTTTAGTGGCCACAACCCAATTTTGCAGCCATCTTGAGATGTGGTGAAAATTTTTTTTGGTGTCAACATATTGGTTGCAATCGATATTTACTCACAAAGTATAATAAATTTACTGAATAAAAATGCATTGCACTCACATTTTTGATTGATTCACTTCGATTCTATTGAAAAGGGGTAAAATTGTATTATTGGTCTTTTTCAAGCACAGAAAAATAAATTTGTTCCCAGCACAAAGCAGATGCGTCTGCCCGTTTCGGAACTCGGTACAAAAAGAACGTGCTGCCATGACACACAAATGACTTTTGCAAGAAAAACACATATGCTTTAGGTCAAAAAATACGCTGGGGTGGCCACAACCGAACCATGGCCACAACCCAACCTCTTCCCCTATTGGTCATCCTTCTCGTACTGATGAAGGCTGGATGAAGGTGTTGTGGGTCGGTTTCAAATGCAAATTGAAGAAGAAACTGGTGCACAACAAAGCAGAAAGCCACGCAACAGATACCGTTACTTCATCCTCTAAGTTGGTTTCAGGCCACTCTATATTGAAGTGGATACAAATATTGTGCAAAGGAGCACAAACAGATGTAATTTTTCCAGCTCATTGAAATTTTCTTTTTATTACATGATACCATTTAATTCGACAACGATTACGATAGTTGTCATAGTAATATGACTACGACAACCGTAATAAGGAAGATTGTTCTTTCGATCAATGTGATCCATAAATTTTATAATGTTTTCTTAATATGTTACCTTATTTAAATGATTTTTCAGACCTTGGTTTTTCCTTTAGTTTTTCCACTAGTGAAATCAAACTCGTTAGGTTCATATGGGATTTCAATTACCTATATATGTAAAAATATATTCTCTTTATTTGTAATACCATTCTTATCACTTCTTATTTCAAGAATTGTGCCAGTGAGGAAGAAAAGTGGAGCCTCAAGTTTGGACAATTTTAGACCTATTAGTAAGTATCCTTTGCTATCAAACTATTTGAGCTTTAAAAAATTAAATGATTGAATATTTAAACAATGGTATATTTCTTAGTGATTCGTCATTTTGGGTTCAGATCTGGGGTCTAATCATCGCATTCGTTATCGAAATTTTTGATCGAAATTGTTTTTGTATTTTCCAAAATAAAATTTTAAGAATAATTTTACATTGTCATAGTAACGAATTATGGCTCCTAGTTTAGAGTAAACATGAAACGAGTTCTGACTTTTGTCCATTTTCTTAAAATAATTTACCATGGTATGGAATTTCGATTGATTTTACTCGGCGATTAGCCCCCTGGTGTTAGTAATTCTTCTTTTCTTCTCAGTTTGACTGAAAATGTAAAAATTTTGATAGAATAATGATTTCAACCTTAATTTCACTCGATCTAAGCAAAGCATTTGATATAAATAGTGAATCGTAATGTCTCAACGGATAAAATTTCTGCCGTAATTAGTTTCTCATCTTCTTGTAAATTATATTCTTACATTGCTAATCGTCGACAACATATTGGTTAGATTAAAAGCTTTTCTTCTATTAAGTTATATTCTGTTAGAGTACCTCAGGGCTCTATACTTGGCGCCTTGTAAAATTTTTCTATTTTCCGATGACATTAATTTATTGTTTGATGGTGAAAACCCGTTCTTAGACTGTCATGAAGCTAACATTAATGATATTTTGTCCCTATTTTGCACCTGGGCAGTTGGTAATAAGCTTAATTTTAACCCAAACAAAACCAGGACTGTACTTTTTGGATCTGTAAGCATTAACTTTGACGGTGTCAATGTTCAATTTATAAATTCCCTCATATGTTTGTACATAACTCTTCAAAAGGTTTCCAATTTTTGAAACCGTTTTACAGCGGTTTCAGCGAAAGTATGTCTCATCGATCGCTCCACAATCTTGACTGTTTCCTAAAATTATCCTATAGCTCACTCACTTCTTATGACCCACATTCTCTATTGTTTAGATGTTTATTGTGGCACAACTAAATAAATCTAATTTAAAGCATTTGCATTTGAGATTTGCATTTTAATTGAATATTAAGGTGTATTTTCGATCTTGAAATGTTCTGAGCCGGTATCTAATTACTACTATAATTTTATACATTGCTTTTTTCAAAACTTTATAAAAAATTAGAACTCTGCTAACCTTTCACCATCTTTAAGGTTCTAGCGATCTTCAAGAAACCCTAATTATCTAACCCATAAAAACAAAGTTTTTATTAAAACTCTTTCTTTCCTTATGCATATGAGTTTTGAACCTCTCCGTGACTGTGCATGAATTTGCGTGACTATTTTAAAATTAATCTTTGGTCACAAGTCTATGGGCCAAGTTTCAGAATGATTGGATAAGGGAAAATGGGGTTTAAATCACTCCGTGACTGTGCGTGACTGTGTGTGTCTATTTTAAAATTAATCTTTGGTCACAACAAGTCTATTGACAGTTTTAGATCGATCGGATGAGTGGAAGTGAGGTTTTAATCTCTCTGTGACTGTGCGTGACTATGCGTGACTGGGCGTGACTATGTCAAAGTTAATCTTTTTTCACAGCAAGTCTATCGACCAAGTTTCAGATTGATCGGATAAGTGGGAATGGGTTTTAAATCACTCAGTGACCGTGCGTGACTATGCGTGACTGTGCGTGACTACCCCAAAATTAATCTATTGTCACAACAAGTCTATGGGCCAAGTTTCAGATCAATTGGATGAGGGGGAATGGGGTTGTTCCATAGCAGACAGACAGACAGAGAGTATGAGTTAAAAGAAAGAGTTTAAAAAAATATTTCTTCCGAGAATTTCTAAAACCATTTCTATTTCTATAATAATTAAGTATTAATGTAATTTTTGGTTTTACTTTAATTATAGCTTACTGATCATTTACTATAATTAAATGTATTAATCGTACATGGCCACCACATGGGCTCGATGAAATAAATAAATATGGAACAGCAAATGTGAACAAAAAATACATGTGAAATCATTTGCTGACCTCAAACTCAGCCAATTAACAAAACATATCTAAACACTCACCAGCACCAACAGCGGTCATTTGTGGTTGGTTATTAGTCTCTTGTAAACCTGATGACAACGTTTTCGATGTAGTCGCCGATATGGTATTTGATGCTGAACCCGGAGTAGAAGGTTGTTGCGTTTGATTTTTCAAATTAGTAGCAGCAGTATTATTGGTTGTAGGATTATTTGTGGCATTGTTAAAACCGCCAATGTTATTAGTATTGCCATTTAGGGAGCTGCCATCACGATTATTATGCATTTTACTGCGATTGTTGCTGCGATTACGATAATTGTTGCCACGATAACCACGATTGTTATAACCACCACCGTTATTGTAACCTCCCATATTACGATTGTGGTAGTAGTTTCCACGACCGCGATATCTACGAAGAGTATAAAAATGATAATAAACATTTTACTAGCATTTCCGAGTTTCGAATTGTATTTGAAAAATCAATTATTAAAGATTAAGTTCCCATATCAATTGCATATTTATCTTCGAAATTCAATAAAAATCAATTTTAATAGTACTGAACTTACCCGCCACGCCTTGTGGAAGAGACACCAAATGTTTCACTATTTAATTTGCGTTCCTGACGCCAATCGTAATTCTTATTTTTGGCCCGATCTTGTGCAGTTTCACAGGAGATATTATCAAAGAATGATTTGGTCTTGTCATAACCTACAGAAATTTCTTCCTCTTCCGGTTCATGCTCACCGGCTCCAGTTTCATTGCCAGAATCATCTTTTTTATCAGTTTCGCCATTCATCTGTGAAGTAGTAGGAGTAGGCGAAGAGCACTTTAATATTTTATCATTCCCAAATTTAATGCACATTTAATTTTCATCAACACAAATACATTTGATTGGTATTTTAAGTTTTTTGTGAATTTAATTTGTGTTTAATGAATTTGAAGAAGGAAACAACATATGGGGAATATCAATCAGACACATTGACAAAAACAATATATTTCAATAGTGAATTTGTGTAGGTCGTGGTAGGAGAAATAATCAGCCATGCATATAAGAAGTATTAGGATTAATTTTGTTATAATTTGTTGATGCATTATAATTGGGAAGATTTGGATTGGTTTTGTTGAGAGGTTGTGTGATTGGTAGTAGTGATGTTGTGGATTAGTTGAAATTAAATGAAAGTAAAATAAAATAAAAAAAATATTAATGTTTTTAGACTTTTAATAATTGAGCAAATTAGTACGAGAACATATTTTTAGATGTGCCTTTTAATTTAATGATTAAAATAAATTTTTCATAATTTTTGGTTACTTAAAAATAGATTACTAAGAGAGCTTTTTAGGGATGATGTCAGTTAAACTAAGTTTGATTAAACCCAAGTTTTTAACTCTAAAAAAAGTTGGCAAGTTTTCGGGCTGCTAATTAAAATTAGTTTTTTAACCCTTAAGACAAATAGTTTGAAAGTTATACATGTTAAAAAATCTTAGTTGAAGTGATATCCCCAAAAGTCGCCCTAAGACAATCATAATACGTTATTGTTATAAACTTCAATTCAGTGAATAAAATAGTAATTTTTAATTTGCATATTTTTGTATTTTATTTTCGATGTTGGGTATTTCAAAATAAGAAAAAAATTTAAATAAAATTACAGTGCGATTTCGATTAGTTAAGTCTTTATAACCGCAACTTTTTTTTAAAAAAAGATCTTGTTGATAAGTGCAACTAACATCCAAAATTATACGAATTTTTCAATAGTTTCTTCTCTTTAGGGATTCTTGTGCCGAAGCGTAGGTTGAAAATATAGCTTGTTCACAATAAATAACTGTTTTTTAATTTAAAAAAGTTTCCTTGTGCGGCACTGATAACACAAGAATTGTCGACAGTTTATTTGCAGTTATTTTTCGTTTTGCTTCATCTCTCATTTTCTGTGAATTTATTTGAGCTTTCTTTAAGTAAAAATATGGCAGTAGCGGGAAAAGTTGTAAAGTTAACAATTAAACAAAAATGTGAAATATTAAACAAATAAAAAGCTTGGAGGGAGAATCGTTGAAAACAAAATTTTCTACCGATTATAACGTTAATAATAGAAGGAGAGTTTGATATACAATTTTTTTTAACTAATACAGAACCAAAAAACCATACAAAACTAAAGACTGCAGAGTATCCAAAAATGGAAATTTAAAAATAGAATGTGTTGTTTTTCCACAATAAAATAAAAGAAAAACATAGAAGTTTTAATGCCAGAATGGATAAAGAACTTTAAAAATCATCCAGATTTATGCAGAAAAAAATATGTGGCGAAAATCTTTCAAATAAGCCAGAGATTGTAGATCTATTTGATCAATTTGAAAACAAAATCAATGAATTGGAATAAACACCCGATCAGATATACAATTGCGGCGAATCGGGATTATTTTTTAGACTTCTACCAGATAAAACTCTAGTGAATTCAAAAGAAACGTAAAATGTCGAAGGAAATGATAACGTTCTAGCCTTGAATGAATGCAAATCGAAGTCATAAATTAAAATTGCTAGTTATGGGGAAATCTGAACACTCACAATCCTTTAAAAACTTTAAAAACCTGGATGACGAAGATTTTTTTAGAAATGTATCTATCGCGGTGGTTTGTATATCCTAAACAATTAATATTTTATTATTAACCTTAAAAGTGATGACGGCAATATTGTTTTAATGTGTCTGCCTGTGAATTACACAGCTATTCTCCAACCACTCGACCACAATGCAATTAATATAACAAAGTTGTATTATAAAAAACTTCTAACACATTTGGTTGGTATAAGAGATTCAGACTTGAAAGAAAACTGAATACTTGTAATATCCGAAAATCTGTTACTCTTTTGCGTGGGACAATGTTTCTGCCATTGCTATTTAAAAAGTTTAAACATTCTTATGTCTAATATTGAAGAAGAAAAATCTATAATAAAAACCAATGCTATCAAAGCCCTTGATATTTGTATTGAGTTTGTAACTGTGGATGGCATTCATTTCGAAAAACTAAATGTTATCCAGGATATAAGGGAAGCTGCAAGAACAACAACTAATGTTTTAGAATTTAATCAAGTATACAAAATAAGGATTATTTTTCGATTTTATGAATAAGACTGGGTACGTTCGTAAATGCAGTAAATTTGTGCATCATTGCGGCAGTTATGCCAAGTTTTGTTGCTAATGCGTGATCAGTTGTTGCAGATGCTTTGTTACTGCTCAACAATTACACAGAGTTTGCTTTTTAGAACGTTTTGCAAAAGATAAACATGTTCGCCACAATAACATTAACAAATATTAAAAATCTTGATTCTAAAATTACAACTTTTTGTTAACTTATAATGAAAACAGAATGAAAAGAAAGATGAAACGACTTTTGGTTATTAAAATTAAATTAAAACGAAAAAGAAGGCGGATTCCTAAAATAAAAAATTACTTTGAAATAATAAAACGATATTGTTTAAAGTTGTATTAAAAATTTTTATGTAAAGCACTAATTACTCTTTCATTCTGCATCAATGTTTAATTTTTTTAAGCTTCGCGCTCTATTGCATCAGTAATTAAAATGATGCCATAGTTGCAAAAAATTGCGGCAGCACTGTCAATTGTTTGCATAAAAAAAACCTTTGATGGAAATCAGTGTTGCCAAGTGATGCTTTTTTGAAAGTTTTACTTTTATTATGCTGCAGTGATGCATAACTATTGCATTTACGAACGTACCCACGTTAATTTATACGTGTTTAATTTTTATTTAATTTTTTTTTTTATTTTTTTTTTTTGCTTTCTTTAATAAATAAATTGATTTATTTAAATTGTAATAAAATTTAGTTTTTTGATTACAAATTTATTAACGGTACACTCTCTTTAATATAAAAATAAAACGTAATATATTTAATGCTCGGTTATTACACAAAATTCGGCTATTGCAACGACACTGATTTGCTATCGGATGTTGCGAAACCCGATAAATACCGATCCGGTAATTCAATTTAAATGCAACTTCAAAAATTTTTAGGTTAAATAAATCAATTTTCAAATAAATTTTTAATTTTAAACTGAAAATGTACGATAAAATAAAATGACGGAGTTCTTGAAATTTTAAAGATTTCCGACCAAAATTCTATACTATTTATTAGTTCTACATAAATCTTAAATCGTAAAAATAAACGAAGGCATTTTTTAGATTCTGACAGTTTGCGACCAAATTTCCTCTATTATTATTGAAATGACAATGTGCGCTTTAAAGTTAATAAAAATAGACAATGGCGAAAATATTTTTGTAAAAAAAGAACAATTTTAGTGAAAACAATAAATAAATAAAACAAAAATAATCTAATGAAAACAAACCAAATAATAAATAAACATTAATTTGTGAAAGTTAAACGATTCAACTTAATAAATAAATACAAAAATAATATTCTAACAAATAAACGTAAAATGAAAACTGAAAAAGGATACCTGTTCTGATTTGGGTTCATCGCCCACCTTAAGTTTTGATAATTGAGACCGTAGTTCCTCAAATTTGGTGTTCGCTTGTTCAAAATCAAAATCTTGTTCAAATTTAATAGGGTTACGAGATGGTTTTTGCATGCCACCGGGACCACTAGCTGATCTAAAGCCCTGAGGTTGTAAGAAACAAATATAAAATATAAAGAATAATAGTATTAGTTTAGCTGAAGTTGTTTTCATATTTACCACAATGTTGCGCATGTTTCCACCACGTGGTCCTCCACCACCACGATTACGCATGTTATTATTGTTAGACATATTATTTCCGCGATGCATGTTCCAGTTGTTACGGTTTGGATGGCCCTGATTATTTCCACGCGGATTATTATAACTATTCATATAGCTGTCCATCATACGACCCGGACGATAGCTATTATCATTGTTACGTTGTAGATTTCCGCTACGTTGACTTGGATGTTGATGGTTTTGATGATTTTGATTTTGATGATTTTGTCGCTTATGACCAGCATCACGCGATTGAACTCCACCACCACCACCACCATGGCTAGCATTATTTTGATGATTCAAATGTTGTTGCTGTTGTTGTTGGTGATGCTGATTTTGATTGTTGTGATGATGTTGTTGATGTTGCTGCTGTTGATGTGATTGTTGTTGTTGTTGCTGTTGTTGTTGTTGATTTACTTGCACACCAATATCGGCAGATGGACTCTTTCGTGAAATAAGACTAATTGGCGTCGTTGAACGTGAAGCGCCAGCCAGCATGTCTATGACGGAAACTTTTATTAAATTTTTGAAATTTAATAAGAAAAAAAAAAATAAATAAATTAAAATAAAAAATAAATAAAGTGTTTTGTTTTTATAGCGTCTTATAAGGTGTACTGTAAACCAACAAAAACTAATAAAATATATAGAGTATGTAAAAAATATTTGGCATAACTAATACTGTCTAAAGTGAATGTCACATCATAAAGAAATTCTACAAAAAGTTAATCTGTGAATTTCAATAAAATGTTCCTTATATACTCATTTCAAACAATTTTATTTTTGCGTAAAAAACAAAAGCTATCAAAAACCTATATATAAAAGACTGGTAAACAAAACAAAAAAAAAAAACATAATTCAAAAGTCAAGTCAAACAGTTTAAGAAATCGCTAAATCAAGAAAATTGTCTTAATTTAAAAATATTTTTTTTTTTTAATATTTACTAGAGGACCCCTGCTGCTCCGCAGCATTATATTATATTATATTATATTATATTAATTTTTATAATATAATACCAAAATTTGCCAAGAGAAGTTAACGTACAGTAATTCCAAAATATGCCAAGATAAGTTAACGTACAGTAAAAGTAAAGTTGATTCTCCACGCATAACTTTCCCCAAACCCAACGAATTTAAGCAAAAGAAGGAGCTTGATCCACTGAGTGTTCTTAGACCTATGTCAACAGCCTAGGTTAATTAGAACTCTAGTTATAGAGGTTTGAGAGAAGAAAAATATTGAAAAAAAACCTTGAATGCAAAGTTTATTCATAAATTCTTTTAATATATAAGATATTCATAATCTTTAGTCTACAGAAATGATAACTTTAAAAAACTTTCGACACTTAAGCCTCAATAGACCAAGGATTTAAATTGCTTAAAGCAAAAATAAATGAATTATTTCGGTGCAAAAAAATTTAAATTTGTAGAATTTCTAATTAATTTAAACTTATACATTTAGGCTGGATATTATACGATATTTGGTTTTAGCCGAATATTTGCGAAAGTTGAATTTTTATTAATATCTTTTGAAGTAGACAATCAAACAATATGCACAACTTTTTTATGGTCATAATGCCTTTGTACGTTAAAATATTTGCAGTTTTTGACAGGAGTGTAAAGTAACAGTTATTTTGAATTTGATTAACAAAAAAAAAGCATATTTCAATAATGTCGGAAAACGTATTCAAGTATATAATTTTGATTCTTGTAATTTAGTCTTTCAGAAAATGCTTTTGCTTTTTGTAATCGTTATTTCTATCTTTTCGAGCAGAAATAAAAGTTGTGTTTTTACTCCCATTATATTAACTCGTTGTGTCTGCTTGTCTGTCGACAAAACTTTGGATCGATTTTTAACCCCTTTCCCGTGATTCAATCGAGCTGAAAACTAAAATGATCTAACAAATTTTTTGCAAAAAACAATTTTCATTTTTGACATAGATATTTTCAGTCAATCTATTATTTAATTACAAGATGGTAAAGTAAATTAATTTAAAAATAAACGGAGTATATAATAAAAACTTGTTTTTTATTGGTTGGTTTTTTATTTTTCTTTTTCGAGCAGAAAAAAAGTTATTTTTGATTTTTATGTTTTCGTGCAAATATAAAGTAGTGAACCAACCACTGCCCAAAAAAAAAAATTGAGAAAAATCGATTGAAAAATTATCATCTATAATATTAATAGGCTAGGCGATTTCTTGTGACCGATGTTTTGTTCTACCGTTTTATCCCGATTTTGACCAAACGTATATTATTTGAAAGGTATTTCTTTTTAGCCGATTTGCAGATTTATAGATTTTTAAATTTTTTCCTTTATTTTGAGTAAATTGCATTTAAAGTTGCTACTAACACATACATAAAATTATACAATGCTATATGTGTGTTTATTAAATTTGTTAATGTGTTTGTAATAAAAATGAGTTTGTTTTTTGTGTTTATTTGTGAATTGGCTATAATTGATTAGCATACCTTTAGGGTTTTTTATTTAATGAAAAATAAAATTTCCTAGAATTTGCGCCAATGCTACGCCCAGTTAGCATTTGGAAGATTGTTTTAACAAAAATCACCTTACTGAGTCTTCTTCGACCACTTTTGATGATCAAAAACTGATTAATCACATGCGCGATTAAAAAAGACTCGAAGATGATTCACGCTTACGCTTAAAAACTGATTTATTGAAAAAACACCAACAAATTGTACAGAAATAAAATAAATGTGACTCGAAAATGAGTCGAAACTGATAAAACAAAAGCAAGCCACAAAAGACTCTTCAAGAAGAGTCGCGGATAGGGTACCATTTTCTCCCGACAAAAGTCTTTTATGATTCGAAAATGAGCGCATATATGATTGCTTTAATCGCCCAGAGGAGTCGAAAAAGACTCGAATGTGATCATTAGTTGCAGAAAATGCTAGCTGGGTGTGTGTGTTTATTAAATTTGTTAATGTTTGAATTGGCTATAATTGATAAGCATACCTTTAGGGTCTTTATTTAATGAAAAAATGAAATTTCCTAGAAGTTGCCCTCGAATTTCGAGGGCTGGAATCTGCTAGTACAATATTAATGCCAATTAAAAATTCCATTGTTGTTTTATATACACGTATTTGCTCGAAAAAGTAAAATTCAAAAAGTAGGTTTTATTCTTTTCGATCAAATTAAAATCAACATTATATTTTATACCATAACTGTTACGGTTCCTAGTTTATAACCGCTTTTAATATAACCTGGTTAACTCCCAATTTTTACAAATTCAGTAGGTAGCATGGTTTATTAGAAATTTTAAAAATTAATAATAATGATTATTATTCCACAAAGAGTAACAACTTAGAACTTTCCATTCAGCCTGTCAGCTCAATATTCTTACCGCAACGACCTTGCGGAATGGCGGTGCTTAAAAGTTAAAATTATTATTTGTCATTATCTCCAAAACTACTTATCGACGGTCACATTGAAGATGAGTTTGTCCTCAGAAATCAACCGATTTTTTTTTATATATCGAAAGCCCTATCACCTGAAAGGGGCCGTCGCAGAGAAAAAAATAAACATACGTAACATAAAAATTATGTAGTTATGCCAGTAAAATGAAACAAATAATTTTTTTTATTATTACGTGGGATAACCTGGCAATAAAAACAATCAGGGATATCAGAACATTGGTATCAGTTTTTTTATGAATTACCAAATCATAAGAAATAAAATCTAGTACAGTTTATAGTTTTTGGGTTAATAGTTCTCTGTAAGTGCTTAATTTAAAGTTATTTGTCATTTTGAAAAATTTTATGTCACATACTTTTTTATAAAGAAAAAAAAAGAACCTTCATAGAAATCAATCTTAAATTAAAAAAAAAAAATATGTGTATAAATACAAAATAAAAAGTTTTCAAACAAAAGGATAAAAGTAGTGTTTGCTTTTTTAATCATATGAAAAGTTTACCCTCACACCTTGGTCTTTGTGTTCGTTTAGTGCCGTTGCATTTGATAGGGTTAATTTCTTGGTTGTGGAGGTAATGGTAGCAGCTGTATTTAAAGAAGATGATTGGTTACCAATACCACCACCAACACCTAAGCCTATGTTACTGAGAAGACCACCTGAACCACCAATACCGAGACCAATGCCTAAAAGACCAACGTTGTTGGTAATGGCACTGTTGTTATGATTGTTGCTACTGTTAATTTTAGAGCTAGTATTGTTGTTTGTATTGTTGTTTGCATTGTTGCTATGATTAGAGCCAATACTATCGACGGTGGTTAGTAGTGAAGTGCCCAAATTATTAGTATCCGTATTACAGCCTGTACAGAAGAGAAAGAAACGATAAAGAACAAGAAGTGTTAACAACACGTGTTGAGTAATTCTTTTGAGACCAGTTATTTGTGAAGTCATTAAAATGTATATGTATTTATACTTTTGAAAGCCCTGGCCCTGTGATGGTACATTGGAATCTTTTTTTAACTTTATTGTAATTTTTGTTGATATATTTTTGACATTTAACTAATACTTACTTGGTTGTTTTTGCTGTGGCTGTGTTTGTGGTTGTTGTCCTTGTTGTGGCTTTTGTTGTGGCGGCACAGTTTGTTGATTGGCACCCATCATAAATGGTCCTGGAGCTCCAGCTCCAGGTGCTAACGATTGTACAGCACCAGTTCCACCGGTACCACCAATTGCTCCTAAGCCGCCCATAGTTCCAAAGGGATTACCATACGCACCGGCTGTTCCCATGGGAGGTACTGGTTGTGGATTCATGCTAGGCATAGAAAAATGTGGCATCACGTGTTGTCCATTGGGTAGTTGTACTTGCATAATAGCCGGATCATTTGGATGTGGTAGGCTATTGTTAATTACACGTATATCCTTAATATCTGAACCACGAAAGAGAATATAGTCATAGATTTGACTTTGAGGTGCAATTTGAAATTGTGTTTCACGATCTTCGGTACCAAAGGACCGTACTGTAAGTGTTTAAAAAAAAACAGCAAATTAGTACAAGTAATCTTATATAAAATGTTAACCATATAAGAAATAATTTATGTAACCAGATTGTGTTTTTAGTTTTGGATATAACAGTTTTTATTTCATGAAACCAAAACAAAAAAAATTTTACACTCTTCATGTTACGCAGTACGGAAAGGTACCGTTATCAAACCCAATTTTGTTTTCAGTTGTCTATGCCACTCGCAGATTGCTCCTTATATTTATAATATGCACATGTTAGTTTACGCGAAAAAATATAAAGATGTGGATTTAACGCAAGCTTCATTAGAAATGTAAAAATTTATTATAAATCTTTGGGAAGAGACAAAGATTTTCAGGAAAATTAATGAAATTTTAATAATGCCGCTCTTTACCGTTAAATGTATGTATTATTGATATGTACCAGAACAATGGGTTTTTAATTGGACCAAGTGGAAAAGGAAAACCAAAAATTTCATCTTTACAAACGCTAAGTCCCGCTTTACACATGAAATTTTTCTTTCTGAAATTCTCTTTCATCATCTGAAATTCTCTTTCATCCGTGTCTACACACTGAAATTTTTGTACTGAAATTCAAGATTTTTTCACGTTTACTTTATCATTTCATCTGTTTATTTTATCATTTGATTTCATTAAAATTAACTTTATTTCAATTTATTATCTTTCTTAACACAAACAAAACATAAAAATGAAAGAAAACGTAAAATAACTTCACTTTGACAATTGCGAAGCAAGAAACAAAAGAGAATTTCAGAGTACATGAAAGTATGAACCCCTGCCGTTCTTCTCTCCCGTCTCACCAATAAACGCAATTTGTTTGACATTTGTGAAAATTCCAAAATATCGACAGTCGAAATAGCGCAAAACTTGCGGGAACATTGTATTACTCAGGCACACCCATAAACTGTAAATCTTTTATTTTCGGAAAGCAAGAGGGTATAAATTCTGAAATAAGCTTCTGTTGCAAGCAAAAAATATAAAGCAGCGATTGGAGTATGCTAAAGAGTATGTCTCGAAGCCACTAGAATTTTGGTACTCCGCCATATTTACAGACGAGTCAAAATTCAATATATTTGGATACGATGGACGACGTTTTGTACGAAAAAAGATTACAGCATTATACCCAAAACATGTTTATAAAACGTTCAAACATAGCAGCGACAGTGTTATGTTTGGGGGTGTTAGAGATTTTCAGTTTGTTGAAGGCATGCACGATGAATAAATTTGATTATTTAAACATTTTAAAGAAATATTTGTGACATAGAACTTCAAAATTGAAAATTGCCGACAATTTCAACTACGTTCACGACAACGATCTAAGGGATTCCTCATTTGTGATTAAAGAATGACTGCTGTAAAACTCTAAAAAGTGCTATCCCATCCACCCGAATGTCCCGATGTAAATCCAATTAAGCACTTGTGTGTCCATATGCAAAAAAAAACTAAGATCAAATACCGTTAAAAATACAAAATAGATTAAAACTGCACTCCAAAACAAATGGGCATCAATTACACCTGACATCACACAAAATTTGTTTTTTACCAATGCCAAAAAGTGTACAAGCCACATAAACATAAGTATGTAAGTCTACTGTACAACTTTTTTATTGGTTCACTGTAATATAGCAAATTAAGACAGATTGCTTAAAACGAAAACAAAGTAAATCTAACCAATTTATGGTTAAACACAGTTTAACTGGTTTGTTTGTTAACCAGCGGTTAACCATATTTTTATTTGTAGTTTTATTAAATTATTTTAACAAAGAAAAAATATAATTTTTTATCACAAAATAAAATAAGACGTTAAATTTATTGAAAACAAATTGTAAATAAAAACATATAAAGCTATAGAGTGAAGCAAACTACACATAAATTAAAGTTTATATAAATGATAAAAGGTTTGAACAAATTTTAATAAAAGTATTTTCTTTCTTCCAAAAAAATGTAAACAGCTGCTGAAATTTTTATAAGCAAAAATATTACAACACACATCTGTAGTTACGTATGTTTTAAATGAAAGTATTTCAAGAATTAAAATTACAAAATTTATCAAATAAATTGCAATTGTTAAAAATTTGAATCTATTAGATTTTGCAAAAAAAATATATTTGACAATTATTTTATTTATTTAATTTTATTTAATGTTAGATTTTTAATAATACAAATACATTTTAAAACAATAACTGTAATAGAAAACCGTTGAAAACACATCTGTAACGGATTTAACGAAAATGTAAATAATAACAACAACGAAAAGCCAAAAAAAAAAGGAACAGGGAATATAAGAGAAAGAAGAAAGTCAAAAATCTAATAGATTAAAGAAATGCAAAAATAATAAATGTAGTCTCATCATAATTATAACAACAGGCAGAAATATGAAGAAAAAGAATGGCGATAGCAGCTTGTCAAACGCGAAAAGAAAATAAGGAAAGAGATTGAAAGCAAACAAGTATGAATTGAAAAAAGTAAAAAACAAATACATTGACAAAAGAAAAGAAAAAAAAAAACTTAAATAAATCCATTTTTTACAAGGAGTATACCGTTTTATAACGGTACTTCATATGATCACATATTGTTTAATTTAATTTAAAAAAAAAAAGTAACTTACCACTTGATAAAGCGATTGTACATTCTTGAGGATCGACTGTATATAGACGACCCTCATAACGAATATCAGCCTTTGATATCAGGCTGATTTTCGAGCCTAACTCCGGCATACCACCGCCACTCATTTTGTTTCAGTAATCCTCTAAATTTGCGCAATAAAAACTCCAAGTATTTTATACAATGAAAACCAACGGAAAATAAAAAAAAAAAATAGTGTGTACAACAACAAATGAGTCTCAGTGCGATTTTTTTTTCTTTTCTTTAATAAGGCCCGTTTATACACGTTTACACTTTTTGGAAGTTTTTGTTTGGCAATCACAATTTTCAACTTTTTTTTGTTCAGTTTTTTTTAACACTTCATATTCTAGATGATATAAACTAAATGTAAAGTTATGGCCTTTTTGCTCAGTCACTACCTTACACCGCCTTTCGCAAAAGAAAAAACGACTAGGTCGCAAGATGGCTTATTGTTGAAAATTACTTTCTAGTTATTCGCACTTTCCAGTATTACGGCCAATGAAATTAACTTGAATAGGGCCGTTCAATTGCAATTGTCTTTGGATTTAAACGGCGACAATTTTCCAAAGGAAAATTAAATTTTCCACTATTTTTGATACTTTTTTCAACGAAAATCGTTCGTTCGCCTTGCTGCCTACTTGCCTCGTCAAAAGTGGAAGAAACAGTGTTACATTTTAATACGCAATATGGCGACTTTTGTTTTAATTTAAGGTATAACCGAGACAGCTATACGTTGTAATTGAATACATATAGCTATATGTGTGCTCCACAATCAAATGTTGTCAGTACTGTTCAGAACGAAATGTTTTTGTTGGTTTTCTTTGTGCTTGTTTTCGCTGTTGAGCTTAATGCATTCAAACAGGGACAACTACTGTTACTTTTTCAAATAATATAAGAAAAAGAGTTTAGCTATATACATTTTAGAAATATTTTGTAATTTTTATATCAAAAAGATGGCTGCTTTTTTAAAGTGGCGCGAAATTTGAATTTGATACTTTGGTTTTGTAAAAAAAAAACAAAACAACAGGGAATTTGAATTATATTTGGTCCTTTTATCACTTATGTCATAATAAGTAGTAAGGAGAAAAGCTATTAGGACCTTCTGAAATATTAAATTTTTAGATATCTATTTTTTAAAGTTCATTGCTCCAAGAACTTAGTAAAAAAATAAATTTTCATAGCAACGAGTTTTGGTATAGCACTAATTGTTACTACTAATTACGGTTATTTGTCGATTTTTAAATTTATTTCTTGACGGATTTTGATTACAATTATGAGCGTTGATAACTTAAACTATATTTAAAACAAACAGAAAATGAAACTTTTAAATAATTTATAAATACTAGTTTATTCGGACTTCGGCAAAGAAAAGTTGGATTAAATATCTTTCTAAGCCTCTACTGTTTAAAATCCAAATCAACTAACGATTTTCATAGATTTCATTAAACTTATATCTACGTGTTATGTGAACTCAATATAATCAAAATAAAACAATTATTTTTAAATTACGAACAGAAAACAAATTTATTTTTAAAAAATTAAAATTCTATTTTAATTTAAAAAATATTTTTATTTAAAAAAAATATCTTCCATTACATATTTTTGTACATTTGTAAAATATAATAAAGAAATTAAGTTAATCATTTATAAAAAAAATAAAACATAAACAGACTTGAAAAAAAATACCAATAAAATGTAACCACAATACATGCAACAGATGTATACGAAATGAAGAGCATACAATCACATTAATCCGTGTTATTAGCTATAGAACCTAATGTTACAGATGTAGCCATGGAAGAAATAGTTTCAACAGAATCATTGTGTTGATGTTTAAACGCCTGCAGGGCATTCAAATGGTGGATTTCTTGAAGTCCAGTATTTTTTTGTATGGCCAGCATAAAAGCATTATATTTTCCACTTTCCGCTAAAAGAGAAGGCATATAAAATGGTATATACGAACGTTTAAACTGAGGGCTATCCGATGAATCATCAACATCTGCATCTAAATCCTTTTGCGCCGATGTGGAAGCCAGTTCATTTGTATACGAACGATGGAGCCGTATAATTTGGATTGATTGGAAATGGGCTATATAAAGGAATGGAGCTCGGTATAGAAAACCACATGGTGTATATTCCCAATTGATATCATATGGACGAGAACGACAACCATATTCATCAACAAAAACTCCACATTCCATGAAACAAAGTAAAAATTCTTGTTTTGAAATCCGTAAAGCTACTACTGGTTGGCAAGTTCGTGTATGTGAAAGAGATTGATCGGCCACATCTACAAATTCTTCAGCTCCATAGGTGGATAAATCAATTTCAAAAAACTTATCTGAACTAACTATTGCCGTATGGCGGGTATAGAAGATAGAAGAAACGGGCGTAGCTGTATCCAAAGCCCTAACTGGTTTAAATTTCTGTTGTTTCACGTCGTATTTGAGTATGACGATTCGAGTAGTGGTGGCTGCTACGGCTACAGTATCTAAAGGTTGTTCGGTTTCTTCAGATATTTGCACTATCTTCCATTTTTCCGTTGCTGTACGATTGGCAAAGGGTAAATCCAACACAGATGCCTCTAAGGCGGGTTTTAAACACGCACTAGCTTGACTACGTGACTGTAAATGTCTCAAGTCACATTGATACAATGATTCTCCATTGGAACCAACCATTACGGCTTTCGCTAAAGGCTGTGATATGGCGATACAACTGACCGCATCTATACCAGCAATATGAACCAATTTTTGTGGACCAATATGATAAGCATATAAACCTGTATTACAACCCAAGAGTAAAATGTTATTTTCTTCCATTTCATATGCACAAGCTACTTCCAAAGATGTTCCATTCTGTTCTTGGGGCACAGAGAAAATCAAGGAGCCATTGTAATTTTTATGGGCGGACGATGGTAAGTTACTATCTGTGCCATCAGGTTCATCCAATTTTCCCTCATACGAATATTTTCCTATTGATTCACATTCATCTATCTCAGTTTCTAAGAGAGCTGATGGCCCTGAAGTTATTGTTTCTAATGCTTCCGCAGCTGGCTCACAACCTACGTCCGCTAAAATGGCTCCTACCCCACCACATGCCTGCTTAACATCACTACGACATTTACGATGTGCCGCATCCTTACATTCCCTACATTTCCAATACGAGGATCCACCTAAAATTTTATTTTTACATGCTATACAATCAGAAGCTCCCAAATTTGTTTCTTGTAAAGCCAATTCAAAACGATGATGCAATTGCAAATGCTTAGCTGATTCCTCATTATCCTCGGAAGTACTTTTATTTGTTGCGGTGATTTTGGAAGTCGTATATTTATTTTCTTCTTGTTGTTTTTTCATTGGAGATTTTGGTTGAGAGTGTGCTGTAGAGTTATGGGAATTTTCATTGATATTGTTTTCTTTACTCTTCAAAGGAGATCTTACTGAACAATTCACTGAAGTTGTAAGCTTATCTTGTAATTTTTCCAGTTGCTCTTGAAGAGTTCTTGACTTTATTTTTTCTCGTTTTAATTCTTCTTGTAAAGTACGATATAAAATTGAAGATTCTATTTGAGAAGATTGTAAATTTTCTTTTTTATTTGATGAAATAGAAGCATGATTACTGCTACCAAATAATTTATCTGCTAAAGTTTTCTTTTTCTTTTGTGTTAAGTCCTCAACCTTTAATTGAAGATAATCTATCAATTTTTTATGTTGAGCTAAAGTGGCGTCGGATTTTATATCTCTTTGTAAATAGAAATGTTCTTTTTCTTCCAATTGCCGCTTTAAGTCTTGGAGTTCATTTTGTAAATCACCGTTTTGTCCAAATACATCTTTTAAATTTTGTTGCAATTGCTGCGACTCCTGCTTAGCGTGGAAAAGATCTGAGAGTATGCGAGCATTTTCCTCTTTTATAAGTATAAGTTCACGTTCATGATTTTCACTAAGAGTATGTACATTTTGATTTTCATTTTGTAAAACTTCAACTTTTTCTTGAGTAACGTATAGAGATGTTGTCTGTTCCGTTAAATATTTCTGTTGATCTGTAAATTTCTTTTGTATGTCTTCCAGATTTAATCGACAATCTTCCAACTCTGTTTTCAAAGCTGATGCCAAGGAATCTGCGGATTGTCTTTGCAATTGTTCTTCTCTAAGTTGTTTTTTGAGCTCTGCTTCCAATTCGTCTTTCTTTCGTTGTGCTCTATATAATTTATCGAATTTATCCTGCTGTGACTTATTGCATTTTTGTTCTTTTTCAAGCATGGCCTCCACTTCGGTCAGTTGATTATCAGTTACGGTACAGGCATATTTCAACCGCTCATAATTATCATTTAGATTTTTCAATTGTAATTGCAAAGCCGAAACTTGGTCGTTTGTACAAGAATGGCGATCTTTTTCTTCATTTATTTCTTGGATGAGACGTTTATTTTCCATATCTAATTTATCACATTTTTGTTGAGATTGCTGTAGTTTCTGTCTTGTATCGGTTAATCGTTCTTCTAACTTTTTGCAATTAGAAATATGTTCAATTATCTGAAATATTTTTATGAGAAAATATAATTTTAATAATATCATATAATAATAAAATTACGGTGTTTAAAATATGTCAATTTGAACTTTATTTTAACCCTTAAAATTTTAGTAAAAATAATACACTACTTCCCCGAAAGTTGGTTTAAAAAGTGAAGTAAACAAGTATTATTTTTTCTCAAAAAGCGTACTTTTGAAATATGAGGAAATTTTATTCTCAAAAATGGCGGTTCTGCCCCTTATAAATAGATTATAAAACATACGATCCCTTATAAAAATGAATAAAAATTACCTCAGACTTGCTTTTCATGCGTTCTTGTTCAGCCTTTTCCCACATACGATGTTCTTTAAGGACATCACTCTTTAAAGCCACAATCTCTTGTTTCATCTCTTCAACTCGTTCTTCCCTCTGTTTTTTAGCTTCATCTGTAATTTTACACACACGTTGCGCTTCTTCGCGTTCTGCCTGCATTTTCTTAATTCGCTCTTCAGTTAATTCCATTCTTCGCTGGATCATTTTTTTTTCGGACAAGGTCTCTTCCAATTTCTTTTCAGCCTTCCATAAAGCTAAATTGGCCGTACGTGCTGACTGACGTTCAACAATCATTTGTTCACGTACAGCAGCCAGTTTATCTTCAAGTTTTTCATTTTGCTTCTCTAACATATCACCAACCGTTTGGACATTACCAATTCCGTTTCTAGGTGCCGGTAGAGGTTTACTAGGTGAGAGATTATGTTCGTTGAACCTTTCTAACGTTGCTTCTAATTTTTCTACAATATCTTGCAGTTTGTCTGCTCTTGCTTTTTGTGTTGTTTCATTTTCTTTGGACGTTTCTAAATCTTGCCGGAGTTGTTCTTCAATCACATGTATATCGGAAAGAGAACCAGGTGCAGTTTCATAAGGTGAAGTTTGTGTTGCTAAATTACTTTCAGCTAAATTTTTACTGCATTCAGACACCTTTATGTAAATAATTATATAAATTTTTGTTTAGTTTAAAAGAATTTTAAAACTTAATATTGCAAATTCATAAAAAGATTAAACAATACTGTTTTATAACCTGGTTTAACAAAGGCAACTATGATTTATGACTTATGAAATGAAGTATTTTATTTCAAAAATTAATCAGATGACATAAAAGCGAAAAATGACAAATTTTGATAATTTCTAAATAACATTAGGTATGTTAGTTGCGTTTAAATCCATTTCTTACCTGTATTTCTCGTTCCAAGCGGTTAACCTCTTGTTGTAAACATTCAATTTGTTTCTGCGCATCTGAGTATTTTTGTTGATATTCGGCATTTTCTTTATGCAAATCATTGTTGGCTTTAATTTCATTATTTAAACGTTTCAGTATTTCATCAGTTGTTTTTGACGTAGCTTCTTTAGCTTCTTCGTTAGATTTGGTTGAGATTATGGTATCATCTAGCTCACTTCTAACATCTCTTAATTCCATGGTCAAACGTGATTTATGTTCTTTTTCGTAACGTAATTTATTACGCAATTCTATAAGTTTTTGTTCGTAAATATCAATTAAATTGACTTTATTCTTTTCAAATTCTTCTAAATCTTTTTGAGACTGATCTTTATTTTGCTTCAACATTTCCTTATAATTTTCCATTTTTTCTTGCAAGTGTTGACATTCTTCAGCTTTGGCGGAAAGTTCTGCTTCACGTTCATCTAGTTTTTTATTTATGGCATTAATTTCAGCTTTCTTTTCGGATATACGTTTTTCATATCTCGATTCGGTGGCATTTTTAGCATCTTCATATTTTTGACGATTCATGCGCAAAAGATCGGCAATAGTGGCTTCTTTTTTCTCCCACATTTCTTGTTCGATCTTTAGAGAGCTCTGCAAAGTTTTAATTTGTGTACGGCTATTGGCCAATTCCATATTTTTATCTTTAATGATATTTTTCAATTTTGTTAGTTCTTCTTTGGCATCTTGTAATATTTTCGATTGAGTATTGGATTGTTTTGCAGTCAATTCGGCTCTTAAAATTTCCTGTTTCAATATGGTTATTTCCCCTAAACGTTCTTTATGTTTCTGTTGCAATTCTTTAAATTTGTTATTTAGTTTTGCAAATCTTGCATCTTCTACGGCCCCAGCCTCTGCTTCTTGGCGTTCCATATGTACAAAACTATAACCGATAAATGGTAAATCTTTACCACAAAACTCATTTGAACCGAACGATGTTGTAAGCGACTTTTTTGACATGGGTCCAGTTTTTGGTTTTTTACGTGGCACATCTTCAAAATTTGAAGTATCATCGTCGCCCTGCAACTTTGGTATAATCGGAGGTACCTCAGAACGTAAAGATTCCCAATTAACATTTTCAAAAAAGGGATGTTTAAGTATGGCTTCATAATTAATACGTTTTGATGGACTTGTAACCAATGATTCAATTAGATTTCTAAAGTTATTAGATAGCTTAATTTCCGTTGGAAATGATATGAGTTCTTTTAGTTGACTTTCTTCACAGTGACTTAAGATTTTTGAATAAGTTTCATGGACATTTTCTTCATGAAAAGGGGTTGTTTCACAAATTAATTCATAACCAATGATACCCATAGACCAAAAATCACAACTGACCTGAAATAGAAACAATTAATAAAGAATAGTAAAATAAAAAAATTTTAATATTTAAATTGAATTCAAGATTAATACTTTTTCCATACTTGGATCAAATTGCCAAATTAGCCTCGATAACTGTGTAATTAAATAAGTGTAGTTCATAAATTATGAACTAAACTATTGTTTATAAAAGAAATTTAAAAAAAAGTAATTTTAAACCTTTTGGAAGCTAACAATCTAGGTATTAATCCACAGTTATCATATAATCCCCTATGCGATTTCTTTTTAATTGCTTCTGAAGTGTTTATGAAAGATTTGAATAATTTTAAATAAATTTCATCATTTTGGCACACCATTTAATAAAGATATAAAACATAAACCTCATAATGAATTAACAAACATACTATTTTACTCACATCATGCATATTTTTTGTTAACTTATATGTTGAAATTGTTTGCAATAACTCAGGTGCAATGTAATCTGGTGTACCAACGGGTGATAAACTAAACACATGACCATCGCGATCCAAGGCAGCTGCATTCCCAAAATCAGCTAACTTTATGTGACCAAAACGATCAAATAAAATATTTTCAGGTTTAATATCACGATGAACATAACCCATTTTATGTAGAGCATTAATAGCCAATGTCAATTCTGCCAAGTAGAAACGTGTCCACTGTTCATCAAAGGGACCATGACGTGACATTAAACCCAATAAATCACCGCCAGGTAAATATTCCATAACCAAATACAAATTATCATTATCCTAGAAGTGAACACAGAGTTAAATATAAGTAGGTACTAAAATTATTGCAGTCTTGATTTAAATATTTACCTGAAAAGCATATTGTAAATTTGTTATCCAATCCGAACATCTTTTTGACATTATATCACGTTCCTCTTTCACTTGTGAAGTTGTAACCACTGATTTTTTAATCTTTTTCATGGCGAACACATCGCCCGTGTAGCGTTCTACCACTAAGTGGACATTACCAAAGTATCCTTTGCCTATAAGCGTACGCACGCTAAAATCTTGCGAATTTACACGTAACTGGCGTGTTTCTTCTGCAATGTTGCGGTCTTTAATTAAAAAAATTAGTTTTGCATTTCAAAAATAATAATAATTGATCCACTAACATTTATTAACAAATTCCGCAATATTTTTATCACGTTTCCGCATCGTTTCCTTATCGCATTCATTATACAGTAAACAAAATGCATCCAATAGAGTCTCACGAGTCATGGTTTCGGAAAAAGCAACACTAACACCATAACTACGACCTCCCCCTTAAAAGTATTTAGGTGTTTATTATTAATATGTATATTAATTAGATTATTAACTGCAATTTAATGTTGCCTTTTTTCACTCACCCAATAGGACATTATTTAAACGTGTGGTTCTAACACTTATAACATCACGTAGTTGTGACATTTTTATTTTATTTAAATTTTATTAGAAACCTATTATTTAGACACAGATTGAAACATTTAATACATATTTTTATTATTTCAAATTTTGCAGCTGCTATGCATGGCGGAGAAAACAGCGTCGTTAACAAAATTTGAAAAGTGTATAAACAAGCCAGGCAAAGTGTTGCCAGATCTACATATTTTGTCCAAAGTTGCCACATTAGGCAATACTAATGCATGAAACACATAGATGACAGCGGCTACACGAACGCAAGACTACAAATGCTGCTGGCTGCAATTGTAGTCGTGTCGTGTACTTAATTTTTTTTTTTGAAAACGACAGCAACACATAACAATATAAACAGCTGTTTTTATACAAATTCATTTTTATTTCAGTAGTGTCAATTATACATTTTTTACTTTATTAAAATAGAAAAACATGCATGATTCAATATAAACTTGACATAAATATACAATTACTTATTTATAATGCATTATTATAACGTTAAAATAAATAGATATATATACTAAACCCCTTTTGATTATTAATGGAATTATTATAGCATTTCATTTTGCGATTAATTTTTTTAACGAAGTAAAATATTTCATAGCAATAATATCTTGTATATTTTTTGTTATATTGTCAACACTATTTTTGTTTTGTAGCCAACAAACATAGAAATTATCCTAAGTTGACACAGCGACAAAAGTTGTCATGTAGCCGTGTAGCTGTGTTGGTATCAAAATAATCGTTTTCATATAAACGTGTGTATTTTATTTTTGACAGGCTGTAGTCATGTTGCCGCTGTTGTCTATGTGTTTCATGCATAAATATAAAAAATATCTAGTTGATATTATTTTGTTAATGAAAAATACAAACCGAGTCAACGAATAAACCTTGTTTTCGTCGCTTCAAAATTTTCCTGATTACAGGTTGCGGTGTTTGTTTTTTATCCACGTGGTTCTGCTCGGCATGCAGTTAGGTTATGTACACACACAAATATATCCTCAAAAGTTAATATTGTATAATTAATAATTCATTTATATGGGTTTAACGATCCATTCAAGAAATTATTATTTTTTTATTAGTTACAAAATAAAAACTTAGAAAATTCTGCATATTTTGAAGGTGGTCAGAAGTGAATGTGTAAAACAACATAGTTAACTTAAGAAAAATTTAAAATTGATGTTTTGGATTTTACTTTTCAATTTTAGTAACGTAGATTTTATTGACTTAAACTAAAATATAGGGTATTGTATATAAGGCTTGAAATGAAATTTCCTGTTTTTTAATTTTTAATTCTTTATTCCGTTTCATAACAACTCAAACTTTTTATTAAACGATTGAAAATAGAATCAAAAATTGCATATGAATTACAGTATTAATTGCAATATGTCCAAAAGGACGTCAAGATCTAACAAACTATTGTAAATAATGATGTTACATCAGATGAAAACCAATAATAATAAGAAATTTTCGATATATTGAAATAAAAATTAATATCGGTAAATACTTTTACACACAAATGTTATTTTAGATTTTATTTGATATATATACCACAGGGCAACACTAATTCTGCGGCGTAGGAATTGATGAAGACCTAAGTCTATAATTTACTTTTTGTGGATTGACTCTGGTTTTCGCGATAAACCGCTATATAAAAAATGAAGGACGCTTTACCACATATTTTAGCATAACTCAAGAACGGTTTGTCCGATTTGGTTAAATAAAAAATACGAAAATCCACAGCTAAATTACCTCCAAGTTATATCTACACTATTTTTTAATTAGGGTAACAGTTTCGGAAATATTCGTAAAGATTTTCCGAATAAATAATTTTTTTGATGTAAAATTTAAATATCTTTGTTTTAAAATTCATAAAAAATCAAAAACATAGATATGTTGCAAATAAAACAAACCATATTTAGTTAAAATCGATTAACAAGTTTTGATTTAATTTACAATTTAGTGATGGTATCTCATTTTGATAAAAATTTCTAGAATAAATTTTGTTATTATTACCTATTTCTGCAGTAATGTTTGTTCATGATGGAAATCCCGTACAAAATTTTATTTAGAAATTTTTTATCAAAATGAGATACCATCACCAAATTGTAAATTTAATCAAAACTTGTTAATCGATTTTAATTAAATATGGCTTGTTTTATTTGCAACATATCTATGTTTTTATCCTTAGATTAAAAAAGAGCAATTTTGATGTTTTTGCTTTTTTATGAATTTTAAAACAACAAAAAATTTTAAATTTTACGTCAAAAAAATTAGTTATTCGGAAAAACTTTATGAATATTTAAAAAATAGTGTAGATATAACTTGGAGGTAATTTAGCTGTGGATTTTGGTGAAGCCTCCTTCATTTTTTAAATAGCGGTTTATCGCGAGTACCAGAGTCAATCCAAAAAAAGTAAATGCATACTGTATATGTCTAATACAAGTGTTTGCAAGAACCATTAACAAAATAAATGCCGCAGATTTTTTTATTTTTTTTTTTGTTCCGCAGTGTAATCAATAAAACTTTCTTGGAAAATTAATAATTACTTATTACTTTATAAAACAATAATATAATTTTGGATTATTTGATGGAAACTCTATATAGAAATAATGTTTACGTTTACTCACACAATTAAATCTGGTAACTATCGTTTGTTTATGTCCGAAAAAATAGTAAACAAAAAATAATCAAACAATTTTGTTTTAAAATATTTCCGAAAATTTATATATTTCCTCATACAAAATTTAATATAATGAGTAATAATGGCACGTCTCAACAATCCGAAACGGTAAACAATGAGGTCATTCAGGATGTTACTCCAGAAAGTGAATTTAGTATGGATGGGTTTAACAATTATACAGCAGCTGAAGCTTTCGTTCAAGGATTAGCAGGATTAGTTAATCAGAGCGATGTCGAGACAATGATTAGAGCACAGAAACAAATGTAACGAAAATTACTAGAAAAGTATGAAAAATTTATATATTTTTTCTTATTTTTAGGTTGCAGCGTTTTGAGAAAACTAATGAAATGCTATTGAATTGCAATGCTTTATCACAAAGTCGTTTAAAACAAGCCAATGACGATTTTAAAAGACACTGTAAAGTATTGGGCGACATGAAGAAGGACTTAGATTATGTATTTCGGAAAATACGAACCATAAAGCAAAAGTTAAGTCATCAATATCCAGTGGCGTATGCAGAAGCACAGCCTCAAAGAAGTAGTTTGGCCGAAGAAGCGGAAGATGAATCTGAGGCAAAAAAAATAAGAGAAATACAAGAGACATTGGATTTCAACATACCATCATGCTCTACCAAGGTTAACGATCCAAATAAGACATCAACAACTACAACAGTAGAATATGTGCAAATGGAGGAAGCTGTTGACAACGGAAAACCCATTGAAAATGAATTAATCAAAAGAGTGTGCTCTATAGAGACTACTAATCCTAATGATTCTTCGGATTGTACTTCAGAAGATACTGGTTAATTAAAAAAATTTATATGTTTATATAATATATGTTTAAAGATATACATACATAATTTTTATTGCCAATAAAATTTATTGAAAACGAAAAAAGATTACTTTTCCATGGAACTGGTCAATTTTTTTACATTTATAAAATAATCTGATATTTATATTGTTTGGGAACTTTTGAGATTAATAAACGACCATCATAACTAAGTGAGGCAAAAATCCAAGGGTCAACATTACTCCATTCTACACAATAAACCGAATCTTCATGTTGATCAAAAGTCTGCAATAAACCATCAGCTAAAAACTTTCGTTGTCCCTCATCTTTTGGTGATGTTGGTGGTATAACTTGTTCCTCTAAAGCCTCTGAACTAACCGAACTGGCACACGTTAGTAAAATTTTACAGTCACTGGAACTGCTTAAAATTAATTGGTCGTGGAATGTATTGAAACGTACAGACCATACCCAATGGGAATGATCATTTCGCATGAATACTGGCTCTTTCGTCATACGGCAATCCCAAACTTTTATAAAACCATCGTCGCCCCCCGTTACAAAATGACATTGTTTATTAGGATTGCAATCAATATCTCGTACCAACTGACCATGAGCGTCTTCAATGGACCAGGATACATGTTGAGTATCACGTATATCATACGCTCTGATATTATTATCATGTAAAGCTACAAATTGTTGACCTTGATGATGATGCGACCATTTGCCTGTATTAAAAGAACTAATATGTTTGCTCGATGAACCTGTAGATGATATTTCTGCTACTTGTTTAGTTTGTCCATCGCCTCTGTTGAATAAGATAACTCTATTATCTACCACACAGGCCAATGTATCGCTTTGGTTGGGATGGTATTCTACGGTTTTTACTTTTTCACCATGCTTTTCAATATCCAGTATTTCTACTTTATGCCAAGGTAAAAATTCGGATTTAACTTCAATATCTGCTTCAGACTGATCGTTATAAGTCAAGAGGGCGGCCTTAGTTTTTATAGTATTTCCAATGTGTTCATTATAACATGTAGCAACTTCAAACAAATTATGTGGATTGGCATTCAACTTCCATACCTCTCCCATAGAATGTTCAAATATTTTTGATGTTAGACACGATCTTTCTTCATTGTATTCCACTAAATGCACTTGATTTGTTGGTTTTAATGAATTTGTAGCTATAAAGTATCTAACTTCAGTACCCTCACCCAACTGTGGAGCCAGAGCTCTGGCCTACAAGAAAAGTTATTAATAATTATAAAGATAAATCTCGGTCAGAAAATAAATTACTTGTAATTCTAGACCATAAATTAAACCATTTGATTCATCCATATTCTTTATAAATTTTAGTTTTTACTTTAACTGTATATATGTATTACTATAACCACAGCCTAACACAGTCGTGACAACTTGACAGCTGTCAAAAAAGTAAACACGAACCGTATGGCTTTGTTTACCTTTTTTTTTCTTAGAATTGCTCTTACAAATTTAAGAAAGAGATTAAAAAATAAAATATACAAAATATAATGTGTGCAAGTGAACAGCTACACATGTTTGTAACAAGCATAAAAACAATAATAATGGAAAAAATAGTGAGTATTTGCTATTGATAAACATTTAAAAAACATTAATAATATCGTATTATCTGTTTTGATATAAAAATATGTATAAAAGGTGTATATTAAAACACATAGCTTGTGATTTGTTTTACGTAAGACAATTACATTCAAGACTACTCAAGCTAGGGCCGAAGGAAGAAAGCAAAAATTTCTATTGCTGGCACAAAAAAAGGCGGCCAAGAAGGAAGAAGCAAAACAACGATGATGAACAATATGAAGATGCTGGATAATGTAGCCGACATGCTGGATGGTGAAGATTCGAAATTTTTGCAATCGAAAAGAGGCAAAAACAACGAAAAGTAAACATGCTGCTGGTGATGATGAAAGTAAACATGATATTAAGAATTGTTTCCGTTTTGTGTTTGCCAATGATAAAAAGCTTCACATGACTCTTCACAATATGTACGTCGCGTAAATCATTTAATCAACGCCAAAAACAACAATTTCAACTTGGAATGTATAACTTATTTGTGGGCTTTGAAGATAAAAAATGTTTATGTAGATGCAGAGAAAGAAAATGAATTGAAACAAAAGAAGTTGGAGGCTCATCGTCAACGTTTGTTGAGTTTATCGAAAAAGGAACGCAAACAACATAAAAAGTTGGCTGAGTAAAAATAGGAGCTGGATGAGACAAAAGCCAATTCTAAGGTTTTGAGTGACATTTTGGAGGGTTTTGCTGATGCTTGTAAAAATTTGTTTTAAGACAATTACATACAATACTACTCAACCCAGGGCCGAAAGGAAGTAATCACAAATTACTATAGCTAAGCTAACCATTGGTCCGGTTGCTGGTGACGAAACTTTTCGCAAGTTGAATTGTGGTATTGTATTATTGCTTTTGATTATGACTTGCATGTAGAGTGCGTGTCAGTGCTTCTCATCGTAATTTGTCTAGTAATATTCCCATCACATTGGGTACTATACCGTTAGCTTCATAAATAAAACATTAATTTCATCATACTTTTTTATTCCTATAAGTAGACGGACTTGTACACCTTGGAATGTAGTTAATGGAGGATTCAATTTTGATAAAAGTAAACAATAGAAGCAACCAAATCAATACGAATAGAAAAAATGTAAGTTGGTGCAATTGGCGTAATGGTCAGAGTGAAATTATGTTTTTAATTTAATAAAATATATGAATTATATTTTCAACAGCTCGAAAGCAAATAAATCTTAGTAGGAGAGAACGATTACGCCAAACAATCAAATTAACACCCGATATATAGAGATATTATGGGCACCGGGATGATCAAACTGTACTGTTCGAAATTGCAGAATCGCAACGCAATTTTGACAAACCAGTGGAAGAAATGGTAGCACAACCTACATATTCCACATAAGCCCATCAATCCTTAAAGAACAAAATATAAATATTAATTATACAAAACTAAGCAACACAATACAAATTTAAAGTATTCATATTTATGCCGTTGAGAAAACAATGGAAACCATACCTATACAATAATTGAAAACTTTTCCTCAATTTTTGGTTTCAATAATTTGTGAGTATAAATTGTATTTTAGTACTGCTTCGGTTACAAAGTAAAGTATGCAGACACCTCTAAAAATTCTGAAATTCTGTGTGTTATTCAAATGTGTACTTATTCAAATATTTCGTTTACATTTGTAATAACTCTAAATTTTGCTGTAACCGTAAAACCCAGGTGGATGGTATCACAGATTCTACGTTGCCGAATTTAACAATCTTGTTTTATATTTATTTCTTAGTATTTTTGATTACCTCTATTGTTACTTACCATGGAGCCATTGAAATTAAATAAAGAAACACTATATTGACTTTTATAAAATATATTTTATTTATTGCAAATATATAAGAAATTAAAGTTTATTAAAGTTACAATATAATTGGCAAAATAGGCATTATTGATAAAAAAAAAAAACATCTTGCAGCGTTACGTATCATATTGATTTTTTATCGACCTTCTCTGGTCTAGATCCGCCATGTTTTGTTAGAAACAGCACCACCTCGAGAAGGATGTGGTTCTACACCACGCATGGCGGTCTTGGGTAAGGAGAAGCTAGGTGTTTCAAATGCATTGGTGCATTGTTATAAGTAATGTATAGAGAGCTTAAAACGCGTAAAAAAGTCGAAAGTAAAGCCAAAACTACAAATGGCTAAAGTTAAACCTCTAACTACAACATTAGTTCCTTTTGATTGCTTTAATTTTAAACTAGCATTTAATGTAAATTTTTAATTATCTCTGCATCTATGCAAAAATAAAACGAAACTACGGGCATTTATTTCAAAACTAAAACAAAATGGTTTATTTGAAAAACTTTTTTGATACTTTAACATAATGAAATGTATATATTTTTTTGCATTTTTCGATCTAACTACACAACATAGATTAAAACATAAAAAAAATTTTTTCAACTGACGTAAAGCACAATTATCAGCAGTACATTTGGCAATCCGATATTTTCTACCGAAAAACTTATACGGTAACACGAACACGTCGGCCATCAGTTAATTTTTCGGGTTTGCTGAAAATTAAAAATTTGATCCCATCTACAAGTTAAATGTTAAAGCATAAAAAATAACATAAATTTGGCAGTTTCAGGTTCTTATCCAAGTAGTTCCCTTATTTGTAATTTTGGCACCGAATTGCTAAATTGTTCAATCTCAATACGCATCATATTATAGTAAAACCAACCACACAGCATCTAAACACATATTCGAGTCTAAAAATATCGCACCTGCAACAGACTCGAAAACATCACCTAATTGATGCCTTTGGTATTTCAACGTCTTCATAATATTAACCTCTTCGTTTACACTATAAACATTTTTCGTATGAATACGCACAAAACGATCAATAGTTTTGTTACGACCTGAGACAAGTGTCTGAAATATTTGCGGTTTTCATGCCTTACAGCTAATTACGCAAATACGGTATTAACTAAAGCAGATCTCAAATCGGTTAAGGCTCCAGGTGAATGCTGCCTAGGGTCTTCATACAAAAGCCTTATCAAATAATCCAATACAGCATCACCCAGAATTCTAAACACAATCTATTGGGAGTATGAGGCATAAATAATGGCTTGCAACAAGTACGATCTGCCGCGGAATTTATATTTCAAAGCTTGTTCAAATTTCGTATAACCCAGCGCTTCTTCACCATTGGATGTATATTGTAACAGTGGAGATTTGGACGAAGTCCAAGAGCCATAAACAATAACAAGTAAGGAAAAGTACTACTAGGTTCACTAGCTTCTTTAGCATCATATGCTATACTCCAAATAAGGTTTCAATGCAATCGGCAACAGATTTATCTAAACAAGAAATAAAAATTAGTTTTATTTATTTCCAATATATTTTATTTATATTTCAGTTTTAATGAAATTACCTGGAATACTATTTTTCTGTAAATTTATTTACTGTAACGTGTTATGTTAAACACACTCACTTTAATTACATTATTATTTTGTCAGCAAATATCAGTTATAATGTAAATCTTATTTTACACACTTATTTCAATTTATAATACAATTAACTGCAATAAGAACGCGTTAATTTGCCAACAGAAATTTCAATTTGTGACAATGAATAAGCAGAAATAAATAATAAAAAAAATATACAACGTGTATAAGGGTGACAGCATATTATATTAATATAGTTGTTTCCTCTGAAAGTGGTTGTAAAAATATTATGAAAATTTCTGTAATTCACAAAGAAAAATGTAGATGTCGCTAGTGTGTGTCTGGACTGGTTGGACGGTGACTATAACACTAACACTACTACATACAGCACGCACCACTAAAAGAAAAACCTTGACAGCTGTCAAAAAAGTATTCTCGAACCGTATGGCTTTGTTTACTTTGCTTTTTTTTTTTTAATTTTAATATTTGTATATGTATAATTTAACAAAATAAATTTAAAAAAAAAAAGACATTTAAAAAAATTGTCTATGCAATTATAGGCAGAAGGATATTCCAAAATGAAACAAAAACAACGAAGTGTTAAATTCAGCTGTGCCGAATCTTTACATCACACTGAATTTTTAGCATTTTTTGACGGTCTCCATATTTTAGGCCATATCTTGGCACAATGATGCCGTGAAGTTTTAGTCAGACTGTTTTTCAACTCTGTTTTGAGAATGCTATAATCACATATATAATAAAAACATTTTCCGAGTCCTCTTTGAGGACAAATTAAAAATTATCAACAAAAAAATTCCATGTTACACAAATATATGAAAAAGAAAATTATATAAATATTTCTTGCTTTTTCGCATAATTTCCATGCACCAAGAAATTTTTTCCAGACAGATGGACAAATATGTGAAAAAGAAAACTACAATGAATATATTTCTTGCTTTTTCCCATAATTTCCATTATGATTTGGTTTTGGTGACGTCTTTTCATATCCTGGTCGCCAGCTCTATTGGAGTTATAAATATATATATGGAGGGTACCTCCAAGTGACATGTTCCTACACGATGAATATGGGGATGATCAATGGCAACGTCAAAGCCCAATGTTTGTAAAATACCACATGGAGTCTCAAATTGAAGCGGCTTAGGTATAGGTGGATAGAAAACGTCTTCCGTGCAAAATATTTGTACTAACGTTACTGGACAAACTCGGAATCTTTATTTAATTAATAAAATGATTATTTTTTCATTATAATACATAAATTAATATTAGGTGAAACTCTAGTTATATTTTCAACTTCAATGTGTAGGCTATGTCAATGATGGGTCATGTTCAATGACTATTGCTTTTTTTGCGTGTATTTTGTGCAACCCTGCTGTAGATTAAAACGTAAACATACCTCGTAGCGAATTGTCACGATTTGTGAATAAAAAATTGTGTTTTGGAGTCTCCATTTTGTTTCTAACATTTAAAACTGTCAAAAGGGAGATTTAAAACAAACCATACAACAAAAAGAAAATCGTAACAAAACGAAAGGCAAAGACAAAAAAGAAAATCTATAAATTTTATGCTTGGTAAAAATCTATAAAATTGCACAAAAAGACTGTATACAAAAAAGAAATAAAAATTATTCGTTAATAAATAAAAAAAAAAACAATTTGTTTATATACTGAAATAAGTAAAAAATGGCACAAAATATAAGTCCCGAGCACAGTGGACTCTCAGGTGGATCTCAGGGTATTAAGCATAATGATGATTCAGTTCCTATAAAGGATAATCACGCTGTTAGTAAAAGGTAAATTAAAATGAATAAAAAAGTACCATTTTAATAAGAAATTTTTTTTGTAATGATTTTCAAGACTTCAAAAAGAATTAATGAGTTTAATGATGACTACCGAAAAAGGAATTTCAGCATTTCCTGATGGCGAAAACATTTTTAAATGGATTGGTACTATAGCTGGGCCTGTGAATACAGTTTATGCACAGCAGAAATATCGCTTATCTTTGGAATTTCCCAATTCATATCCGTATGCACCTCCCGTAGTGAAATTCCTAACGCCGTGCTTTCATCCAAATGTTGATTTACAGGGTGCCATTTGCTTGGACATTTTAAAAGATAAATGGTCGGCTTTATATGATGTACGCACTATTTTATTGTCCATACAATCTTTGTTGGGTGAACCTAACAACGATAGCCCCTTAAACGCGCAGGCAGCGATGATGTGGGCCGATCAAGCGGAGTACAAAAAATACCTTGATGCCTTCTATGAAAAACATCAAGATACATAAGCTTTTTTTAACCTCATTTGTAACAACTATAACAACACCATGCCATCCCTTAAATTGCTTTTAGTAAATGTGTGTATTGGAATTGTTAGATTATAATTTTCTATTCCCTTATTTTACTATGAGCGAAAACTATCTAATGGCCATTTTTTTATATGATCTATAAACAAAAATCATAATAATTTAATGTTTAATGTCATGTTCAAATATTTTTTTTTTATTAAATTCTTTTAAGAAAACTTTAGTTGAATCTCTATTATTTTTAATTATTCATATTTTTTTTTTTTTTGTTAAATTTTTAGCGGAGAATACATTTTAACGCCTTATTTTATTTTCAGTAACGATTTTGATTTTTCTAAGCTAAGTCCATTTCAAAATTATGTCATTAAAAATTTGAAAACTAAAACATACCAATAAACTATTGTATCAACTTTTACGTTTATGTTAATGAAATTTTTTGTTTCTCTTCGGAAATTTATAAATTAATAGTTGAACAATTTTGAATCAGAATTGATTTTGGAGAAAAGCTAAATTCCATATTGCTTAAAAAATAAGGTGCGAATAAATTGAAAAAACAGGTTTATAGAATATAAGATTATTAAAAAATAAGTTAATTGCAAATCATAAACGAAATAATTTACTGATTTTTAACATAGCTAAGTTTTAATCGTTTCTTATTCAATTCTTCCTTTTTTGGATCTTCATCCCGTGCATGGGCTCCAGCATCATTTGTTTTATTACATTTACCCTGACTCAATAAATCTGTTTTTACAGATTCTCTAGCTTTTTTATTAAACAATTCTTTATTAGATTTATATAAATCAGCAGCATCGCCTTGTAACGGATCATCAGGATTAGGGTTGGCGAGTAAAAGTTGTATGGATAGTAGTAAAGATTCCAGGGTTATAGCTGGGTTATAGGAACCAGCAGGTGGCATGCGCAGCAGGTCTAAACATATTTTACCAGCTGTAATGTTATTTTAATTAAAATATGTATATTACAACAACAAGAACTCTTAATGCTTACAGTTATCTATATTCGGATGATAAACTTGTGTAACAAACTTGAATGTAGGCGGTCGGAAGGGATATTGTTCACTAAAATATATACTGAGCTTGAACAAACCTTCTTCATATGGCGAACCCTTGGGACCTGGAATACAAGCTTCTAGGTGGGTAAAATCATCCGGTGTTTCCGGTAATGTGTTACATGTTATACCTAAACGTTAAATTATACTTAAAATTACAAGAAAAACATAAAATTGGTTGAGAATCGGCTGCTATGGGGCCAAACCCTTTAACAACCTGTAGGCGGTCTGACGGAAAAAATCGTAGACATCCATATAAAAAATATGGTTTATGGTGAAAATCATAAAAGCAATCCCTTTACCTGAGAAAAAAAAAGGTTTCATTTGTATTTTAGGCATATTTGTCTTTCGGAAGTGCGGCCGGGAAATTTACAAGTCTTTTACCAGTAAGTGGCAATAACTACGAAAAATATTGAAATCCTTCATAGCGAACATCTACGGGTTGTAGAAAAGTCCCAGCATTGCGTGGGCATCCTGGAGTAGCTAAGGATTTAGCAATGTTCGTAAATTTGTTAATTTGGTTTGGGTACTTTGTACAATGGGCAATTTGCTGTTGTCATTTAAACGTAAATTACACCGTATTTGGTCAAAATTTTTCCTTGAAATGGCATCTTGAATAAATAAACAGAGATGAAAAATAATATGCTAATTAATTGATGAATTTCTAAACTGGTTGTAGAATGTTAATACATACAAAAAAAAAAAAAATTCGAATCATTTATATGGTGTTTTACGCTTTTTAAAATATTCTACTTTGGAATTACAAAATTCAATTGCGGATTTATCCAATATTAGGTCTTTTGAGCCACATTTTTTTGAAGGTCTACTGTTTCGGATTAATATTCAAGATGGATCCGATAAATGCCTCTGCATCATTTGGGGAGTTTTCTGTTAATTGAATGACAGTTTACTTAGCAGGCGTTCTGTGTTGAGGCTTCGGTGCTGCAAGAGTACATCGTAGTTGATGCAGATAACATATGGAACGATACGGCACTTGCTCTTGGGCTTAAATATAATCTCAAAAGCAAATACAGATTTATTTGAAATATTTACTGCGCAATCAACGAAAACTATATCCGAAAGCGATAATAATTTATAAGATTGTCGACGTTTTATTTCAATATAAAGTTGTATTTATTTATTAATTGTATTTATTATTGTATTGTTCAAAGTCCGCCTAAACGTTAAATTATACTAAAACTACAAATATTTTTGTTAACTAATTTACCATGTCCTTTTTGCAATTTTTTTAGTTGTTCCATTTCAACAGGTATGCGCATTTTCTTTATATGAGCATTATTCATGTTTAAATACAATTTTTTAATCCGCTTTCCTTAAATAAAAGCAAAAATGACAAACACAGTTTACTGTCAAAAACAAAATACGGAACCGTGTAGTTTTGTTAACTACATTTATATAGGAGAAAATGAAATATACAAAATATGATGTGTGCAAGCGAACAGCTATACAACATGTTTTCAACCACTGAGAGTATAAAAGAAACAGCTGAAATAATGTTTTCAATTTATACAGCTGAACAAAATTGTAATGGATTATAAACACCAACAAAAAACATAAGGCAGCATAAATCAATGGTATTACAATAATATAAATAATATTGGAAACAAATTTAAAAAATAAAATCTTTGTGTGAAACAATAAGTAAAAACCCTAATTTAAGAAGTTTTTCATATATGATAATAACTAATTAACTATTATTGTTTTTCATAGTGACAACCTTTGTACTCATTTGATACTATAAGTTTTTTTTTAATGACACGTACCTATAATATATAGATTTAAAAAAATGGGTTTATGGTTTTAACTATCTGCTCTCATTATACAACACATCATCGGTCAACCGTCCTTATACAAATTGTATTTATCTACATAAAATTTAAGCTCATCACATTTATACTCATCACATTGGTAAGCATTACATGCTTATTAGGTGATAATTTTGTGGAATTAACTCAACATCCAATACTAAAAGCCTTAGCTGATAATGCTACACATGCTTCAATTGGAGCTTTATCAGGCATAGCATTTGCTATACAGTTTTATGAGAAAACAACACACTTTTTTGGATGGTTTTTGATATTTACGTGTTTTGCTTGTTCTTCTTTAATAGACGTGGATCATTTTATAACGGCAAGAAGTTGGAATCTAGAGGTGAGTAAATGTAAACTTTAACAATATGTACATTGAAGTTGACAATCTGCAAGATTTTCTTAAAATAATAGATAAAAGAATCTAAAATAAGAAATATTAAAACATAACACTTTGGAACATTTTCGGGATACTATACCAGTATAATAAAATCTGCAAAGGTTTGGCGTTCTTAGGCCAAACTATTTTTTATTGCCTTTTCTATTTTTTTCAGAGTTCAGAAAAAAACACACACTGAATAAAAAACTCGTACATATATGTAAACAAACATAACTTAGACCAACACACACATATTTTTATTTTCATATCAATTATGTTTGTTTTTAAATTTTCTTCGGTGCCCAACACAATCATGACTGTGTTCGTTTCAATATTTCGTTATTTACACGAACATTTTTGTATCACGTACTTTTTGTTTCAATCACACATAAACCACACATTTTTGAGTGTTGCTTTATTTGAAGTTCATGTTCTGGTACGTGTACTGAAAAAAAAGAACATGTACAATAAACAGGTTCGAGTTCAGTTATATTTTAAGTCGTGTTGTGGCTCGTGTACTAAGAAAAAACAGAACATGTACAATAAACGGGTTCGAGTTCAGTTATATTTTAAACACGACTTAAACACGACTGTTTTTTCTTAGTACACTGAACTTGAACCTGTTTATTGTACATGTTCTGATGTTTCCTCTGCCATGTACTTTTAAGCGTGTACCATCACCAACACGAACATATTTATTTTCTGATGATTCATCTTGAAAATTTGAAAACAGCTCCCTCTGGAATGACATGTGATCAGTTGCGCCTGAATCTGCATAGAAAATGTCTTCCATTTTGTAGCTGCTTGTATTGTTCACATTGAATAAATACGAATTGCCTGCTGTTTCATCTGATCGTGTTCTATTGCTGTTCGTTTCATTTTGTAAAGTCAGCGAATGACCTTCGCTTCTTCTTCCTTCATTGTTTTTAATGTAATGCGAGTATATATATATATGTCCTTTATTTAATTAGATATAATATAAATACAAATTGTACATAAAATATTTAAATAAAAAGTTCACGAAGAACATAGGGCGTCAATGCGAGTAATAACTCTTTATCGTATTTATGAAATAATATTTGGAAACGTTTTATTTATTTGAAAGTTACAATCAGATTGAAAATTTTGTAAAACACATTGAACAATAAATACCAAAACTTCTTAGAACAAAATAATTAACAAATTCAAGAGTGTTTTTATACAAAGTATTTCAATACCCTCTCTCACTCTGACAATAATAATTTATTCCTAAAAATTTGATAATTTACAATTCCTAATACTTTTGTACAAATGTCTGCAATTTGATCAGTTGTTTTTACAAATTCAACTTTTATATTACCCTGAGCTAAATGATCTTTTTTTTTTTTTTTTTTTTTTTTTTTTTTTTAATTTATTTATTTAGCAATTTTGCTATTATATTACATTTGCTTAATATTAAATCAATGGATTTAATTACATCAAAACTTTTGCTTTACATAACCTATTATTTTGCTTTTAAATATAAAAAAGTTACTTTCATTCTTTAAATCTATTGGTATTTCATTATATAATTTAAGACCATTATAAAATAATACATTTTGTAAATAATTTGTTCTACAAAGGTTCAGCCTAAAATCACACAAATTCCGTAAATTGTAGGGTTGAATGTCTGCTACATAAACTAACTGTTTTTGCATATAATTGGGTAACATTCCATTTTTCATTTTAAATATAAATATTAAAACATTCATCACAAGCCTTTGTTCTACCGAAATCCACTGCAATTTATGTAACATATCAATTTCGTGGGTTAACATATGACACTGAAGAATACATCTCATCCCTTTATTTTGTAACTTTTGAAGTCTTTCTTTCATCTGTTTGTTTCCAAGAAATAATAAAGTTGAACAGTATTCAAAATGGGGTTTAACGGTGGTATTATATATATTTATAGCCGTGATTGCTGAAACTTTACTTCGAATTCTTCTTAAGAAACCAATTTTCTTAGAAATCTTTTTACAAATGTAGTTATAGTGTAAGTCAAACTTTAGGTTTTTATCTATAATAATACCAAGATATTTTATTTCATCAACTTTCTCAATTGACACGCCATCAATTATAACCTGCTCGTCCGTTGATCCATTCATAATCATTATTTTTGTTTTATTTGTATTGAGTTTTAATTTGTTACCTTTTAGATACTTGCTAACCTCTGTTAATTCTGTATTCATATTCCGCACACACTCCTCAGGAGTTTTACCACTGATATATATGAGAGCATCATCCGCAAACATGCATATTTTTGCTTTTTTCAAAACTTTTCCAAAGTCATTTATATAAATAAGAAATAGTAAAGTTCCTAGAACTGCCCCTTGAGGCACACCAATGTTGACATTTTTTATTGTCGATATACTTTCTCCACATTTCGTTCTTTGTGTTCTGTTGTAAACCATTTTAATTCCACGCCTTTTACACCATAATTACGCAGCTTTTTTATTAAAATTTCTTTGTTAACAGTCTCAAATGCTCTTTTCAAGTCTAAAAAGACCGCCACTATACAATTTTTATTTGCCACCTCTGTCTTCCATTGCGTTACCACCAGATTAAGAAGCGTTTCACAACTATGTTGGTGTCTAAATCCTGATTGAGTTTCATTTAATAATGTGTTAATTTCAAAGTATTTGTTTAGTTGATTGCATACTACTTTTTCCAAAATTTTTCCTATTGTCATCAACATATTTACCGGACGAATTTCTTGAGGGTCTTTCGTATTTTTAACCTTTTGAATTGGCACTATACAAGATTCTTTTAGACAATCGGGGAAATAACCTGTTTGTAAAGATGACACAATAAGACGATGAAGATAAAGTCCAAGAATATCAAAATTTTCCAAAAGCATTTTGACTGTAAGAAAATTGTGATCTTTTTTGCCATTCATTTTGTTCATTATACTTTTTAAAATATTTATGTCAATGATATCAAATTTAAAATTCAAATTCGGATTTTCTTGAATAATATTTTCATAGTTAACGAATGGTATGCTTTCGGCAATTTGATGTACACTATTTACAAAAAATGAATTTAATTCATTTTAGTTTTCCCATTTAGCTCTATTTCATTAATTTTAGAATTGTCTTTTTTTAACACTAGCGATTTTATGGTCTTCCACATTGTTTTTTGGTCCAAACAGCTATTAATTTTGTTGTTAATATAATTGTTTTTTGCCTTTAGTAGTTCTGATTTGTAATTGTTTCTAAACTGTTTGTAATTGTTCCAATGTAATTCATTATTATACCATACAGCAGTCTGGTAGAGCTGTACTTTTGTTTCTTTCATATATTTTAAAGTATTATTATACCATGGATTTGTTGTACGAGTTGATATAATCTTAGTGGCAATCATTGGGCTTATGGCATCGTTTATGCTTTTTACTATTGTATTAGATAGTTCATTACAAATGTGGTTTGAACTAACATTCATTATTTCACTCGAAAGTAGATTAGCACGGAAATTAAAATTATTGAAATACAATGACTTTATCTTTTGTCTTCTTGGTAATTCCACTTCATTTTTTACTGGAATTATAATTTCTAAGGACTCATGATCACTTATTTTAAATTTAAAATTAGTTTTAGTGTTTATATTTTCAATATTAGTTACTGCATAATCAATTAAAGTTGATGTGGTATTTGTTATCCTTGTGAATTGTGTTACAGTTTGTTTAAAAAAATTATCGGTTATGATGTTTTCCAACGTAATTTTATGTGAATTATTCTCATACCAATTAATATTAAAATCTCCCATTATTAAATAATTAACATTATCATTAATTTTTCCCATTTGATTTTCAAAAAAAGAGATAAAAACATCTTCTGGAGATTCTTGATTACTTGGTGAACGATAAACACCTATTAAATTATATTTTAAGTTTTTATTAATAATTTCAATTTCCAACCACCAAATCATTTTTCCTACTGCAGTACATTCAATTAATTTAAATTGCCAATTTTTTTTTATATAAAAACAGACACCACCTGTATGCCTTGATGAGCTGTCGCATCGTAAAACGTTATAGTTTTTTAACATTATTTCACCATCGTCTATTTCCTTAGTAAGATGGGTCTCCGATAAACATACAAAATCAAAATCCTCTTCAACACACAAAACTTCTAATTGGGTTAAATTTGTACTTAACCCCCCAATGTTAAGATATAATCCATTTATAGAGTTTAATTGCTAATAAGCAATCCTTTCCGCTTCTTGCTTAGTTTTCCTTTGTACAATACGACAACTTGGACTCCGCAATCATGATTTACATTTACATCATTTAAATTAAGTCGTTCTCTGGCATTAACGCAATTGATACATTTTTCATAATTATTTTTACAGTCCTTATAAGAGTGTCCACTTTCACTGCATTTAGCACAAATTTGACTTTCACAGTTACAGTTTTTAGATGTATGGTTAAATCCCCAGCACTTGTAACATCTTAGAAGACTACGACTTTCATAAACAGGACACCGGTCCCACTCTATATTTATTTTACCTTTACCTTTTATTTTTTCAAAACCAAATCCATCAGTCTCAATCAATGCATTATAAATAAGAGGATTCTTATAAGACTTGTAAACTTTTAAGCATATTAAATGGTTACATTCTATATTATTTTGTTTTTTAATTGCCTCCACTATTGTGTCTTTATCCAACTCCTCGTTCATACCGCTTATTAATAATTTCGGATTTTTCATTTTAGGCATTTGAATTTCGTAATCGTTACCCATTTTCTCCTTGATTTCTTCTGACAAAATATTTCGGTCATTTTCATTTTGACATCTGATGGCAATCACTCCGTCGTTCCTTTTTGCTATTCCTTTAACTTCTAAATTAAGAGAAGATGGCTTAATTTTCTCTTTCATATCTTTCTCCGTTTTACCACTGTCTTGTTTTTGCTTTGGCTTTAAAATTACGGGCACACTGTTAATGTTTTTTTTCAACGTACTTGCATATGTTTCATTATCGTTGTTTATTGGATTTTTTTTAATTCGTTGACAATTTCTATTTTTGCTTCTTCTACTCGTTCATTAATTTCTTTGTTAATTTTATTTTCGCTTTCTTTTATAAGTTCAATTAAATTTTTATAATTTTCATTTGTGATTTTAATAAAATTTATGCATTCATCACATATAAACCTCATATTTGCACATTTCATGACAGTGCCAGACTCATATTCGGACAAATTATAGCATTTCAAATGAAAACTTTTTCCACAAAATCCACCACATCGTATACCACTATTCCTACAGCCTATATTACACCTCCCACAGCTTAAATCCATGACTCCTCGCTATCTTCATCAGAAGTGTATAAATCGCAATAAAAATATATAGTAAATATATATCTTTATAAATTTGATTTTGATTTTTATGTAAAAAAATCCAAATATCATAGAGAGTTCAATAATAACACGTCCGTTTGCTTTCGCTACTCGCAGAACTATGAAATGATGTTTGATATCAATATGTTTTGATCTCTTCCATTCTGCATTTTTTGACATGAATATACATCCTTGATTATCTTCGAATATAGTAACAGAATAATTTTCATTAATAATTTCCATATCTTGTAGAATTCCTTTTAACCATAAAGCTTCAGATGTTGCTGCACTTAGAGCTATATATTCAGCTTCTGAAGAAGATGTTGCACCTGTAGCTTGTTTTTCGTAAACTCGAAAAATATAACCACTAACCGATTTTCTATCTATTGTATCAGACGCCCAATCTGCATCCGCATATCCAATCAATGGTTCAATATTATCACGTCGATATATCTGCAGTTTAAATTTTTTAGTTCCCTTCACATATCTAAGAACTCTTTTTAGCATTTTCCAATTAGCTTCTGTAGGGTTTTGTTGAAAACAACCCATATATCCAATATGAAAGCAAATGTCGGGACGAACACAAAGCATTAAATACATTAAGCTACCGAGTAATTCCCGATAAGGTTTATTTGTAATTACTGCTGAAGGTATTTCCGAAATCTTTTCCATAGAGGTTCTAGCAGGTTTACATTGCTCCATATCAAACTTTTTCAAAATTTTATCTACGTTTGCTTCTTGTGATAGTTCCATTATTCCATTAGTATTGTTGTACTCAATTTTAACACCCAAAAAAATTTTAAATTACCACAATCTGACATTTCAAATCTCTTTGATAACTCATATTTCAAATTTGTTATAATATCTAATTGTTTACCAGCAATCAGTAAATCATCTACGTAAAGTAAAAGGTAAATAATATCCAAATTAGTTTTACGTATATAAAGACAATAATCATGTTTTGATCTTCTAAAACCAATTTTAAGTAAATCATTTATTTTTCATTCCAACATCTTGGACTTTGTTTCAGACCATATAAAGATTTAATTAGCATACTTGATTTTCTTTTGCATTAACTCCTTCTGGCACAGCCATATAAATATCATCTCGCAAATCTCCATGTAGAAAAGCTGTTTTTACATCCATCTGATGAAAGTTGAAATTCTTTTGAACACCAACAGCCAATACTGTTCGTATAGTTGTTAGCTTTGCAACAGGAGCAAAAGTTTCTTCATAATCTATACCGTGCTTCTGTAGAAAACCTTTAGCTACCAACCTTGCTTTATATCTCATTTGAAGTCCATTTTAATTTTTCTTAATTTGAAACACCCATTTTGATTTTAACGGTTTCACATTCTTAGGCTTTTCTATAATCGTCCAAACATTGTTAGTTTCCATAGATTTAAGTTCTTCATTAATTGCTTGCATCCATTTATCACAATCTTTCAGAGTTGCAATTTCAGTAAAAGTTGTTGGAGAATCATCTACTGATTGTTCATGAATATCAGTATTATAACTTGTAAAATAGTCAGGAAATACTTACACGAGCACTTCGCCTTAAAGTTGAAGTATTATTTGCAGGATGTTCTGAAAGCATTTCTTTATTATCACCAGATAAATTATTATTAGATTCTTCCAAAACATTATTAACATCAATATTTTCATCGTCATAAGATTCATTTTGAGATTCCGTTATTTCATTTGCAGGAATAGCATCATCTATATCTTCCTTCTCTTGCTTATAACTGGATATTGAAATAATTTGATGCGTGTCTTTTTTATCATCATATTTGTACGGAAAAACAGATTCATTAAATTTGACATCACGAGCTGTAAAAACTTTTCTTGTACCAATATTCCAAATTCTATAACCATTATTTGTGTAACCTATCATTATACCCTCTTGGCTCTTGTCATCTAACTTAGTTATTTTTTGTTCTGGTATCCAAACATAAGCTTTGCAGCCAAATACACGAAATTTTTTAATATCAGGTTTATAACCATACCACAATTCAGCTGGAGTCTTCATTTCTTTTATAGCTCTAGTTGGACTTCTATTTAGTAGATGCACCGCCATCAATGCAGCTTCTCCCCATAATTCCTTAAGAGCATTTGATTCTAATAGCATAGTTCTTACCTTTTCAATTAAAGTTCTATTAAATCGTTCAGAAATTCGATTTTGCTGTGGTGTATATGCGATTGTATTTTCTAGTTGTATTCCCTTTTGTTTATAAAATTCCATTTGCTCCTTAGAATGATATTCAGTACCTTGATCACAACGCAAAATAGAAATCTTTTTCGAAAATTTTGCTGTTACAAATGCTTCATATTCCTTGAACTTTTGAAATACATCAGATTTCTTTCTTATTAAGTAAATAACAGCAAAGTGAGTATATTCATCGATGAACGATACAAAATAACGATAACCATCATGAGTATTTGGTTTAATATGACCACACATATCACTGTGAATTCTCTCAAGAGCACGTTTACATCGAATGTATACCATCAAATGGTTCACGGCTTTGTTTTCCTTTTATACATATGTCACATAAACCGAAAGATTTAACAGTATCGATACTTAACACCATTTCATTATGACTCATTAACTCTAGGCTCTGTTGGCTTATATGACCTAACCTACTATGCCATAATTTTCCATTATCTTGAGCACAAAAATTTACACTAACATTTTTATTAAATTGTATTTCAAAAACATTAACTCTTAGTTCTGCTATAGCTACATTAATACCTCTATGTGAAATTATTGCCCCTTTTTTTCTTTAAATATTACTTCAAGACCAGCTTTGGTTAATCTTACTGATAAAAGATTCTCTCTAAGGTTTGGCACATATAGGACATCCTTCAGAATTATTTGTTTTTCAAAATTTGTATAACAATTTATATCACCAATCTCATTTGCAATCAGCATTTCATTATCCTTGGCTACATCAATCTTTATTAAATTGTTCAACTTTGATATATTCTTAAAGAGACTTCGATCATTTACCAAATGATCACTTGATCCGGAATCCAGAATGAAATTCATTTTATACGATTTATTTGTATATTTATTAACCATGAAACATACAGGTTCATTTGACACTCATTAAAATTAACAACTTTGGCATCTTGAATGTTGTTCTTATTATGTCGCACCAAATTAGCTTCTCTTTTAAATCGGCAATTGATTTTCATATGTCCTTTCTTACCGCAGTTATGGCAGTTACCATTAAATTTAAATTTCTTATTCTTTTTAGCAACAAAAACTGTACCTCCTTTAGAATCTTCAGTTGAATCTGAGCGATCAAGTCTTTTTCTTTCTTCAGCAAGCAAACGCTGCTTTACTAGTTGAAGTGTTAGATCTTCTTCTTTCATATTCTCCAATGCAGTTACCAATGGATCATAACTATCTGGCAAACTTACAAAGAGTTGAGACACCAAACCATATTCAGATAATTCTGCACCAGCATATTTCAATTGTCTTACAAGACTATCAAATTCAATAAAATGATCCTTCATTTTTGTATTTTCGGAGAATTTCAATCTTGCCAATTGTTTCCTTACAATTGTTTGGCTCGATGAAGACTTTACCGCAAACACATTCTTCAATGCATTCCACATGAGATTTTCCGTGGATTTATCACGAATATAATCTATGTAATCATCTGAGATGCAACTTACAAGTACGGATTAAGCTTTTTTATCCTTTTCTGTAAACGTCTTTCTTGAGTTTTCATTAGCACAAGCTGACAGACTTGATTCTACTGCTTCCAAAACATCAATGGCATCCAAATACATTTTTACACGAAAACTCCAGTTATCATAACCAGTTCCATTGAACTGCACTATTCCATGAGGAACTTCCTTAAGTTTGTCGCCCATAACCTGATGTAATGCGAGTAATAACTCTTTATCGTGTTTATGAAATAATATTTGGAAACGTTTTATTTGAAAGTTACAATCAGATTGAAAATTTTGGAAAACAACATTGAACAATATATATCAAAACTTCTTAGAACAAAATAATTAACAAATTCAAGAGTGTTTTTATACAAAGTATTTCAATAATTTTGTATTTCAATAATTTTGTTTTGATTTTCTTTTTGACGTTTTCTGCATTCTCTTGCCCAATGCCCTGGCTTCTTACAATATTTACACGAGCCATTTCGTCTTGTCGTTGATGCGATGCCGATTTTATTTTGCTTCGTTTTACTTACTGAGTAAGCTGCATTCGAATCACTGTTGTTGTTGTTGGATGGTTTTGTGCGCGAATTGATAAACCTTTCTTCATTAAGGAGGTGTTCAGTTAAACGTTCGATATTTTGTTGTTGTTTTGACACAGCGCACCATGCTTTACATACGTGGTCGAATTTAACTGGCAAACTGCATAATATTTTTACAATAACGATAGGTTCTTTTTGCTCTAAATCCATGTCTTTGAGTCTTTGCGCCATTGATGTAACTTTAGCTATAAAATCAACAACTTGCTCGTCGTCTGACATTTTTAAGCGCATATACTTTTTAAGTAGGACTTGTGCAGACTGTTTGCTTTTCTCATCGTATACTGTCTTTAATTTAGACCACATTGCTGCTGCCGTTGAACATTCTGTCAGATATTTCAATTGCTCTAGCTCAATTACTCTCATGATGAACGCTTGTGCTTCAGCGTCTTTTCCGTCCCATGCTTCACCGTTTTGCGTAGTTCTTCGTTCAGTACCCAAAATGTAAGGCTTTAGCTTATTCTCACCCATGTATATTTCCATTTGACGTCGCCATAGCAGGTAGTTCTGTCCATTGAAACGATGTGTGTGATATACTCTTGACTCGTTCATGCTTACTTCTTCCTCGTGTTGAAGCTCAGCTGGAATATCGGAGTTGATACAAACACTGTCGATTAAGCTGTCGACAAGATCTATTACAATTGCAGAATCAACTTGACTCGATTCACTTAACGTGGAATCTTCCATATACTTCTGACTTTATCGAATTATGCGGTGCGTGGATAGATGGGTCCTGGGCCTATAACCTGTTGTGGTAAATTGCAGAATTATTACGAAATAAATACAAACCCAGAACTTGCGCAGCCAAGCACAACGAAGATCTTTTGAAATAAATAGATAAAATGTTTAAAGGACAAAAGGAGATTTATTTAAGGTACTTTGAATTAGTGACAATGTTAACAAAAGCGCGTGTTAGTTTTACGAAAAGTTAGAAAAACACCAGAGCGAGGTTGACATAAAAAAGAAACCAAAAGACAGCTAAACGTAAGTGTCAAAACTTAGGATATTACAGTGATGCCATACTTCATAAATTTAACTTTGAAAGTGAATATCTCAACACAGTTTACTGTCAAAAACGAAATACGGAACCGTGTAATTTTGTTAACATTTATCTAGGAGATAAAATAAAAAAAATATAAAAAATATGATGTGTGTTAAATCAAACAGCTATACATGTTTTCAACCACTGACAGTACAAAAGAAACAGCTGAAATAATTTTTTCGATTTATACAGCTGAACAAAATTGTAATAGATTATAAACAACAACAAAAAACATAAGGCAGCATAAATCAATGGTGTTACAATAATATAAATAATATTGGAAACAAATTTAAAAAATAAAATCTGTGTGAAACAATAACTAAATAAACCTAATTTAAGAAGTTTGTCATACATATATGATAATAACTAATTTTTCATAGAGACAACCTTTGTACTCATTTGATACTATACGTTTTTTTTTTTAAGGACACGTACCTATATTATATAGATTTTAAAAAATGGGCTTATGGTTTTAACTATCTGCTCTCATTATACAACACATCATCGGTCAACCGTCCTTGTACAAATTGTATTTATCTACATAAAATTTAAGCTTATTACATGCACTGTCATCTAATGGTTTATGTTCGAATTATACTGACCACATTGGTAAGCATTACATGCTTATTAGGTGATAATTTTGTGGAATTAACTCAACATCCAATACTAAAAGCCTTAGCTGATAATGCTACACATGCTTCAATTGGAGCTTTATCAGGCATAGCATTTGCTATACAGTTTTATGAGAAAACAACACACTTTTTTGGGTGGTTTTTGATATTTACGTGTTTTGCTTGCTCGTCCTTGATAGACGTGGATCATTTTATTGCGGCAAGAAGTTGGAATCTAGAGGTGAGTAAATGTAAACTTTGTCAATATGTTTGTATATTGAAGTTGACAATCTGCAAGATTTTCTTAAATAATAGATAAAAGAATTTAAAATAAGAAATATTAATCTATAACACTTTGGAACATTTTCGGGATACTATGCCAGTATAATAAAATCTGCGTTCTCAGGCCAAACTATTTTTTATTGCCTTTTCTATTTTTTTTCCTTATCTTGATGTTTGTTTGCTTAGTTTTTCGGCTATAACTTTAGAACCATTAAGGATTTCTCATTTAATTCTTTAGCAAATTTTATTAATATTTTCATGTAAAAAAAAAATACTTACCTATATTTGATTTAAAAATATCACTCAGAAGAAAGCATCACTTCTACTCTTCTAATAAATAATAGTCATACGCCATGAATATGGATATTCAAATATTGATTCAATAATCTAACCCATAAAAACACAGTTTTTATTAAAACTCTTTGCTTATGCATATGAGTTTTTATTTATTCATTCCAGTTTGTTTATTCTCCAGTTTTATTCTCTCTGTGACTGTGCGTGATTATTTTAAAATTAATCTTTGGTCACAAGTCTATGGACAAAGTTTCAGGTCGATTGGATGAGGGGAAATGGGGTTAAAATCACTCCGCGACTGTACGTGACCATACGCTACTAAGTCAAAGTTAATCTTTTTTCATAGCAAGTGTATGGACCAAGTTTTAGATCGATCGGATGAGGAGAAATGATGTTTAGATCACTCCGTGACTGTGCGTGACTACCCCAAAATTAATCTGTAGTCACAACAAGACTATGGGCCAAGTTTCAGATCGATTGGATAAAGGGGAATGGAGTTGACCCACGACAGACAGACAGACAGAGAGTATGAGTTACAAGAAAGAATTTAAAAATGGAAAAAATTTTTTATTTAAAACATGATTTGCTGAGAATTGAATTATAGCTGAAAAACTAAGCAAAGAAACATCAAGATAAGCAAAAATAAAAAACATATGTCAGAATATAAGGCCTCTTTGGCCTGATTTGGAATTTCGTACCTCCCAGAGTGACGTTTTGTTGCACTGTGTAATTTGTCTACCCCAGTATTTTATTTTTAAGTCATTAATATAAAATTTAATTATATACATGATTGAATTATTTCAGGATGCTACAAATTTAACCCGTCGACCATTTCTACACTGTTCAACTATTATTTTTGGTTTATTTTTTATTTATATATGTACTGCTTGCCTAAACTATTTCAAATGGAGTCTCTTCATGGGCATATTATTATGTGCCTTTATAACACATCATACACGAGATGCTATAAGACGAGGATATTGGTTTTATCCCTGGGGTCACACCGAACGAATACCAAACCTCGCATATATTTCAATAATAATTGCAACGCCATATGTTATAGGCTATTTACATGCACTGTGTCGTAGTACAATTGCACAACAATTCTTAGGGCAGTATATAAAACTTAACGAAAATTACCATAAAGATGTAAGAGGTTATCGTTATATGCAAGTTTAGACGCTGAATTTGTACAATTAGGGAAATTTTTTACATAAAATGTAATGCTTTAGATTTTAAAAAACTCATGGTTAAAACCTTAAATGTTATTCGAATTAATTTCATTAATGTAATAAATTTTCAAATTAAATCTGAATTTTTGTAATATTTCAATAATCTTAAATGTTTTAACCATAAACAAATTAACAAAGATAAAGTTGCAACGCATGTGATAGTTATAAAACATATACAATTTTTTTTTATAAAATGAAAGAAAATATAAAATTACTTATTATTTTTATTAAAAGGTTTAAAATCTGTTAGAATAATAAACAAAAAAGCTTTTAGAATTATAGCAATATAAAAATCAAATCTTCCACACGTGATACTTTATAAAGGATATAAATATTAAAGTTTATTCATATTTAAGGCAATTAAAAAAATGCTTTTAAAACAGAGCAGTTGGTCAAAAAATTTTTTTTTTATAAAATTTAAATCTTCAATCTACTTTCTAACAAATTACTGTTTTTTATGTGATAGAATTTTTGTTTTTCATATTGTGATATATTATAGATTAGTGCCCTCTCTCTAATATACTAATAACTTAATTTATGACAAAGATAGAGGTTGGTTTAGTTATTAAATATTAAAATGTTTGTACATAAATGTTTCACGATTTCTAAAATAAAATTGCCAACCTTATTGCAAAATTTTTATTTTAATGGCCTCTTTTATAAAACTAAACGCATCAAAACAAAACTTGAAATTTATGCATATAAAAAAATTACAACTTTTGAAAAATGCCACAAATTTTCTTCATTGTTTGAAGAAAAGTAAATTTTTACATTTTGATTAAAGATTGTCTCATTGCAAAATTGTCTTAATATTATTGGATCATGAATTTCGAAAAGAAACTGAATATCTCAAACCTTTTGACTTTTTAGTTTTCTTCTAAAATTATCAGCCACTGTTCCAAAAAATATTTTAGAAAAAAAACTGCACTAAAAGCTCAAATGGTTTATGTATACTTTCGATTTTAGGAGCTAAGTTCTTTTCGACTTTCACGACTTAGTTACATATAAAATTTTTATTAAAAAAATAACCTTTTTTGTTCGGCATTTATTAAGGATTTGTAAACTTATTACAAATTCCATAATATAAACATAAATTGAGAATTGAATAAAAAAAAATTTTATCCTAAATAAATGAAATAACACAAAATTAAAAGAACACTCACATTAAATAAAAAAGTTAACTATATATTCCAATAATAGCATTAAAAAGATATTTGTATTTTTCTTTGTACCAGGGGGGATTGAGAGCCTTTTTTTTGCGTAAAATACAACTACGGAGTAGTTTATACGCACATAAAGGAGACCTACTAAGTCTCAATTAAACAAATTTTTTTCTGTAACAATTTCATCGTGATTAAAATTGTGATAGCCACTGGATTCAACTAAACTTTCTACTTCCTCTTGTGATTTAAATTCTTCACGATTGAAAGTATTTTCTTCGCCAGTACGTAAACGTTGATAGACTAGAATATTTTTACCAGTTCTGGATTGTATATGCTGTAAAAGAGAATCAACATTTAATTGTTTCCCCTTAATCAGGCTAGACCATTCGTTAAGGACTAATTGGGGGTCAACGTTTTTGTTTACCTCCGCATTTGCAATTTTATACAATAGTTTATAGTCAACAAGAAATTCATTGATTTTTGCAGCCAGAGGTTCATATAATACAACATGAGATGGTTTAGCAGTGCGTGGATATGATGGGATGTGTGAATTCAACCAATGGACAGGCGAATCGTAAAATTGATCAGCTTCATCTTTATAATTAGGTTGTTGTTTTAGATTTGGTTCACACGTAAGGAAGCGCATTGTTACATTTTGATGAATATGGCTAACGAATACATATTGTTTAAATAAAAAAATCTTTGGAAAGAAATAAAAAAAAGACTTACCTGTAATACGGAGTAGAATGACAGGGCATTAAATACAATATACTAGCAGTATGCTGTTGTTCATCACGGAATTCGGAGGCTACATCTCGCAGTCTTGTCATTACTTCTAAGGGACCCTTTTGATGAACAGTACTTAAGTACCATGCGGGTACGGCATTGCCAAAAACAATGACACCAGCAACAAACCAGATCGATATTCTAAATAAAAAACCAAAACAAACTAAAATATAATTAATTTCTCAATGATGCGTCACAAACCTCGACGCTTTATAACTCCATCTTGTCAAAGTATCTGCTGTAATATACAAGCACAGAGGCAGCAAAACACTTACAAATCTAAATTCTTTGTGAGCTACAGTACTTAATGTAGCCAAGGTCAGTAGGACTGTAATAAGCAAGTACTTGCGTACGGGATATACTTCACGATTTCGCACAGTTTCTATGATTCCAAAAATGAAAGGCAAGAAATTGATACCCATAACTGTGGGTAAACCAACCGTAAAGTACCAAAACCTGTCAGAAATATTCAAATAAATATGCAATAGCAATTTTAATTAAAAAATAATTTAAATATTAAAACTTACCAAGGATGAGAACCATAGAAACTTCCAATATTATGAAAAATATTGTATTTCAAAAACTCCAAAGGTGAAATCAAAAGTTCACCATGCATCCAAGAATCAATTCCAATACAAATTCCAGCAACAATTAGACTAAAAATAAAATAATTTGTATCAGAAATTTAAATTGTTTTTATTTAAAAAAAATACATACCCAATTATTAAGAATCGTTTGAAAATCAAATCATACCATGGTAACTTAGATTTACGCAAATGATAAACAATCAATGGTAGCCAAATCAAAGCAGCCGTGGGTCTTAAGAAACAACATAAGGCTGCTGGCCATAAATAGGTCGTACTTTCACCATACCAGGGGAAGTAACTTAATGCAATGGTGGTTAGAGAGGTTTCCAAAGTATTTGATAATGTACGTGAACCAGTATAGAACCAGAACCATGGTACGATGATGAGAAACAGGGCCCATTTCTTTTTGCCAGTCCATACAAAGAAACGATAATCTGAATAAGCAGACAGTGTGGCTTGTAAAATACGCGGTAATAGCACCAACAACTTGACTGTATCCAAATTAAGGTATGCTAATATTTTGTATACACCGGCTATAATCAAAGGATACATATAACTACGTATACCTTGAACCCATTCCCATGTTAGGTACCCATAGCTTCAATTATAAAAAAAAATTGTTGTTTTTAAAAATTTCTCAAAGGTCAATGAACTTACCCAAAAGTTAGTTTATGCGCTACTTCTAAGCTTTGCCAATATTCATCGGGGACATAGAATGTTTTGACCACAAATACAGAAGCCAAACGTACAGCAAATAATAGAAGGAACACCACTAATAGATTCATGTTCTCTTTCAAAAATCACTTTTTCATAGAAAACTTTATAATTAAAAAATAGTGTGTTATTTTACTGCCTTCAATTAACTTTTATTATTGTTTTAGTTAAATTTAATAAGTCGAATACCATACACAAAACTATAAATTTTAGTTTTCTATTAACACTAGTTATTATTCGCCACGTTTTTTTTTTTTTTTGTAAAAAAAATTAAAATAAATCTTTAGTGCTTCGCCTCAAATTAAAATGTTATGCATTGTGTTTTGGTCACAATAAGCTAAAAATAAACAAAATATAAGTAAAATATTCTACAAATTCTTAAAAAAAACTGGCCGGCTTGTTGTTGTATGACGTCATCACCAATGACGCTTACAATCAAAGGAAACTTGGGAGCACTTTAAAGCACAGATGCCACATAATCAGAAGATATTAATAAAGACAAACAGCTGTTGGACGCCATATTCTTTCAGTATAGTTTTATGTGAGAAGTTTTTGCAAAGATTTCATAAATATTAACAGAGAACTTTAAAATTTAACTACTTATAATACAGAACTTAAAAACAGGTAATTTACTACTTTAAAACTTTAGTTTTTATTTTGCTTCAGTTTTTATCAAATACCGAACTACACTTATTAACTGCATTTTGTTCTGGCTGAAGCATTTTGTATAAGTATGTATCTACATATAAACATTCCTTGTTTCTTTCCAGATAAAAAATGGGTAGACGTAAATCAAAAAGAAAACCACCACCTAAACGAAAGAATATTATGCCACTGGATCAACAATTTAATTGTCCTTTTTGTAATCATGAAAAGTCTTGTGAAGTTAAAATGGATAAAGGACACAATGCAGCTCGAATAAGTTGTCGTGTGTGCATGGAAGATTTTCAGACCACCATCAATTTTCTTTCGGAACCGTTAGATGTTTACAACGATTGGGTTGATGCCTGCGAAACAGCTAACTGAAAATATGTCCAAAACGTATGCTCCATTCTGGAGGAAAATATATATATATATACAAATATTTTAAGCTTATATAATTAACTGAACGACAAAATAAAAATATATGAAAAAATTCTAAACTACTTATGGTTGAAATGCCAACTTAGTTTACCGCGCATGTTTCACTCATAATAATTTGTAGGTTTCTTGTAATATTTATTAGTATTCATATTACTTTAAAAATTCTCATTTACATTCATAGCTTAAAATTAAAAAATGTAATTCAGTTATTTAAATGTAGCTCAGCTCCTTTAAACACTGTTAATATTTTTCTTTTATACAATAAAAATGTATAAGATAAAAGTTAATTTAGTTGAACGGATAGTTCAACTAAAATTAATTTTTAAACATACAAAATTTTTTTTTGTTTCCCCTTTAATTTGTTCATTATTAGAATTTTGCATAATTTTGGGAATTTTTTTTCCAAAAATTTTTTTTTAAATATTGGCGGACGACGAAATTTCATATTTGAATTGTTCCGAATAAACGTTGAAGAATGTTAAGGCCCAGTTAGCCACACGTAACCTTAACCAAACGTGTCCGCTGTTGTTCTGTTACATGAAAAAGCATTTAGAACAGTTTCCAAACTCAACTGTCACGTAACCGGAACGTCCCAATCTGTTGAAAATAGATTTTTGCTACGTTTGTACATGATATTTGTGAACAGCTGATAAAGTTTGCTTAATTTTACACAGCAACATGGTGGTTCGTTTTTACGTTCTATAATTGCACTAAATGCCAACGTTACATTTACGGAACGGATACATTTTAACAACGTGTGGCTAACTAGGCCTTAACGGATACATTTTAACAACGTGTGGCTAACTAGGCCTTAATGTTATTGCATTGCTAGTTTCTACGTTGTAGTGAAATATATACATACACACAATATTTAAAAGTGCATTTAGTTTTTTTTTTTTTTATCGTAAATCTGAACAAAGTACATATGAATAGAATATTTCCCATATAAAAGTTGTTGTGTTAAAAATATTTGCTTTTTCAGATAAAGGACAAAAATAAATGAAATAATTGTTTTTGTTGACTTTTTTATGCGATTTTGTTGAGTTTTAATGTTTTGATTTGAATTTATGCGAATTTTTTTAAATTCAGGAACGAATCATTCGTTTTTATATGGAACTAGTGTATCATTTTATGCGAATTCGATTTATGCGGATTTTTCGGAACGAATTAATCGCATAAAATGAGGTTTGAGTGTACTAATAACGTTATCAAAATCTTTTACAAAAAATCAGATCTGGTAACGAGTTAATGTGAAGCAGTTTGTACAAAAAAGAGAGATTAAAATGGGAGTGGATTAAATTGTAATAAGTTAAATGTAATTACATAAATTTGTTTAGACTAAGTGTAAACACTTCAAAGTTATTCAAAATGTTTTCAAAAACATTGAGTTGTACAAGTTCTTTACTACGCCGCCACCAGCAACCAACTATAAGAAAATTAAGTTTAATAAATTGTACAAAAAAACAGCTGTTCCCAAAACTACCCCTAGCAACACCCCTACACAGTAGTCAGTTAACATTGTACAGATTTAAACACAGTGACAGCAGTAGTAATTCATCATCGCCACCTCATCTTTTTGGGGGTATACGTTTAGTATGGAGGAATATATTTGGAAAATATTTATTAATTACCAATATTGTTGGCTCCGGTGTTTTAATGGTGGTTGGCGATGTTATGGCCCAAGAAATTGAGTTTCGTCGAGGACTTCCCGATGCGAAACGCTATGATTGGGCAAGAATAGGCCGTATGTTTATTGTGGGCGCTTTACAGGGGCCTTTGCATCATTATGTATACAATTGGATGGATAAAATTATGCCAGTAGCAAATTTAAGAAACGTCATACGGAAAATTCTTATAGATCAACTGCTTATGTCCCCTGTGTGTATTCTAATCTTCTATTATGCAGCATGTTATCTGGAGAAAAAGACATTACAAGAAACCAATGATGAACTTAAAGAGAAATTCTTATTTATTTATTGTATGGATTGGTTATTGTGGCCTGGAGCTCAATATATAAATTTCCGCTATTTGGATACCAAATATCGTGTCACCTTTGTCAATATTTGTACGGCATTGTATAATGTTTTTATGTCGTATGTAAAACATGATAACAAAATTGAATTGTAGTCGTAAGTGGAAACCATACATAGATTTGTATTAATATGGGTATTGTTTGTATATAGGACAAATATTGATGTACACGTTGTTATACATGATTGGCTATAGATTAATAATTTGCATATTAAATATTAATTACATGGGAAAGATTTTATAAATTCAATACAAGTTGTAAATAGTTACAGTGAACAACAAGATTGTGCAACTTATTCATTACTTTCGAACTATATAAATTCTGTTCGATTGCACAAATAAAAATTAACGAAAATAGCTTGAAGATAATTATTTTCTTCGCACAGCAGTTATTAATTTAGAACAGCAAGTTTTAGTTTAACTAATGTTGTTCATAAGTGTTGATGTATTTTTTAATTTTAGATCACAAATGTATTTTTAAAATAAAATATTTAAATGTGTAAATACATACAGCTTTATTTATAATACATACAACGAACTGCTTGTTATAATGCGCTTTAGTCTTAACAACTCGGTTATAAGGATTATGAAATTCGGAAGTTTTATTTGGAAATAAATATTTTAATTTGTTTTTCTCTCAAATATTAAAACTTAAAATGGTCTATAAACTTATGAATACACTGCCAAATAGGGATCATGATGATAAAGTAGAATTTAAAAAATTACAGTTTAACAAATATATTAGCAGATGTATGTATAAGCTAATTATTATTTTTTGTTTTAATTTTAAATGAGAAATGTTACTTAAAATTGACCGACATCAAATAAAAAATGCATTAAACGCATGTGTTCTTGACTAATAAAATTAGCAATAAGTAATGTAATGTTTTCGTTTGAACGTGATATTTGTTGTTTTATGATCATACGGAAATCTTCCCTAACTCCCTTGTCAGAACCACGAGTACGTCTTGTGCCGCCGGAACCGGCTGAACAGACAGTGCTTGGAGTAAAATCGAAATTAATTTCTTCATTATGGGAATGCCAGATATACATAAACTCTTCAATAAAATCTATGGTTACCATGAAGGCCGAAAAATTGCGAAAAGTAAATGATTTGCGCCTGGTTATTATCGTAAATATTTGTTCAGCTAAGTCCTTTTCGCGGGGATACTCAAGTTGAAGTAAAATCAAGAGATCGCCTAAAACGTCATCAGAACAGTTGGGTTCATAAATTTTACGCTGTAAATGTTAACAAGTTTAATTAATTAGAACTGAGAAATTTGCCTTAAATTAATAACTAGGTGACCAAAAATACTTACACTTAAACTTGTCACAATACCTTTAGTGCAATATTGCACTAATGCCTTCTGGGTTAGAGGTATAAAAATCATATGACGTGGTACTTTTAGAGTTAAGTGCTCCAAAATTTGCCCAGGCGCTGGTGGCAAATCTGTCATTATTTTTAGTATGCATTCAAAACCGTCAAACTATAATTTAAAATCAATGTTTGCTGATCAATGAAAAACATTATAAATCAAATCTCACCGTTAATTTACCCTGCAACAAATTCAAACTCAATTTCAAAATTTGGTGCACCAAACTACTTTTTATGGTCATTTCGGTCATTAATTTTTTAGCCTCTTCCTGATGACCAAAATATATTGCCAAATCGAATAAAAATCTTGAAATCCAAGGTGATAATGGTAATGTTAAAAGAAGTTTACTAAAATCTCGTTGAAATTGTTCTGTATTTAGCAATTGCCAGCATTGGGCTGCATGTACAAACGCCTTGGATATATCTTTACTGGTTGGTGTTGTCAATGAAATTTGAGGTGGTTCCATACTTTGAGCATCAGTTCGATCTAATTTCCAATCGGTAAAACCCTCAACTAGAACATGATTTATTTCTGTTTCCTCTGGACGTGTGTTGCAATTTTTTATATAGCAATGAAGAGAGTATATAAAAAGAGTTGTAGCATAAAAAAGTACTTGGGTGCTACCAGCGGCACTTGTAGAAACGATTTCAATAAGCTTGTCCCAATAAACATTTTGGCCCCTGTTAATATATTAAGAAATTAAAAATTTTGTAAATTTGGTTGGTCTATAAAAAATATTTTTATTGTTTCACTTACCAAGTCTTATTAAATGGCAAAAAAGTTTCCCATCTTTGTATTTTGCCACATAACATTAAAACTTGAAATATTTTCTTCCATATTTCATTGGTATCACATTTAACCTCTTCTATTATTTGTCTAATGTAATATTCCAAAGAAATTGTAAATAAACGACAAACTAAACCGGCTGGCAAATCTGGAGTTTTACGATATATTAAGGGTAAAGCTTCTTCCACCAATATTTCCTGATATTTTTGTGGATTTTGCTTCATGCCATCGGCTATCATTTCAAGAAGTCGGGGCTAAAAAGTGCGTGCATAAATGCTTTCACTTTATATTCAAATGACTTTATTTAATATTATTAATAAGTAAATTACTTACAGAATGAGTTATGGCTGCTTGAGGAAATCTCTTCAAAACCAATAGCAATAGCTTGCATTGATTTAAACTATTTTCCGAATTATTCACGGTTAACATCAAAATCTTATGCTGGACATCATAGGAAACATGTTGGAACATTTTAACATAAAATTCTTGTTCTGGAGTGATTTCATTTTCTGGCGCTCTTAAAGCATTTGTCAATTCGTTAACCTCTTCCCACAGTTCCACATTTTGATTTTGAAATGTTAAAATACTAGTGTTTAAATATTACATATATTATGTCTATTATTCTGGGTTTAATAGCTAAACTTACATGTAACTAAAACATTTGGCTGCGTTCTCGTAATTGTTTGCCTCTTTCTCTAATTGGTAGGCCTCAAACTAAATTATAACATAATTAATAAAAAAAAAAAACTGTGTTCTTTTGTAAATAATCTTACCTGCACATTAAAATTATTGGGAAATAAGGTTTTAGCTGTAATAATCCAAGACTTTGCAGAACATGGATCAATCGTTCTTAATTTTTTTGCTTGTTCTATTATATACAATTCATCACTTACACGTGAAACTTCCATTGTTCGTTTTTAGTTTAAAATTAAATAAAACAAACTATTGATATGTAATTTATATTTTGTAAATAATTTAATTTTCATTAAGTTAGTTTTGCTGTTTTCAAACAACACAAAACTTCAAAAGATAAACACAAACATATGTTTTGCCGAAAATGCTTTTTTCAATGTTGCCAATCAATTATTGAAATAGAAGCGTTTTAATATCTTGGAATCCAAGACTTCAATATGAAATTCCGTTCCCAATTTCTGGGGTTGCTGAAAAATCCTTCAGATTTGCTAATGAAAAAATGGATATATGGGTTTAAAAAAAAAATCAATTTAACCCAGCCATTAATTTAGCTTCATGATAAAATTGTTGAGGTCATAAATCATGAATTACACTTGACCTACTTATTGACTAAAACAAAACGGGTAATTGTGGTTTTCGTAAAAGTTGATGATTTTTAAACTATTTAACAACTATAAATTAAAAAATATAATAACTAAACGTCTTATGGCTGTGTTTACTCAAGTGTTAAACCCTATAACAGGCCAGAATGAATGGGCCTCCAAAGAAGACTCGTACGACTACCATCAAGAAGTGGCCAATGCTGGTTTTGGTGATATGTTGCATGATAAAGAAAGGAATCAGAAATATTATGCCGCTTTAAAGAAATCTATTAACAAAATGCACGAACAAGGTAAAGAGGTCCATGTATTAGATATTGGAACAGGCACCGGGATACTCTCTATGATGGCAGTTGCATCAGGGGCTAATTCAGTGACTGCTTGCGAAGCTTTTTTACCAATGGCTAATTGTGCAGAAAAGATTTTAGAAAGTAACAAATTTAAAGATAAAGTTAATTTGATAAAGAAGAGATCAACGGATATAATAGTAGGTAAGGATATGCCGAGAAAAGCCAATTTATTAGTTACCGAAATATTAGATACCGAATTGATAGGTGAAGGTGCTATTGGTATATATAATCATGCCCATGATCATTTGCTTACGGATGATGTTATATGCATTCCTGCTAAAGCGACTTGCTATGCGGAAGTTGTACAATCACCATTGGCTGCACAGTGGAATTCGTTAAAAATTTTACCTAATTTAGATGGTGATATTTTGCTTAACCCACCTAGTGATATTGCTAAGTGTCAAGGTGAAGCTAACTTACATGATGTACAACTTTCACAACTACCGCTAGAGCAATTTCGATCTCTCACTAAACCAATTGAAATCTTCGAATTCGACTTTAATCGTAAAAAACCACGAGACTTGGAACGGGAGTATAATCATGTGCTGAAATCTACTGGTGTTGGTTCAACTGATTTAGTTTTTTATTGGTGGGATATTTCTATGGATGTAGAAGAAGAAATTAAATTGAGTTGTGCACCATTTTGGGCTCATCCGGATTTTAAGACATTAGCAGCTACAAAATATCCAGAAAAACCATTATCTAATGTAATACCTTGGAGAGATCACTGGATGCAAGCTATATACTATGTTCCTAAACCCTTAAATATTCAAGAACCTGGCGAAGAGTTCATTTTAAATTGTAATCATGATGAATATTCCTTATGGTTTGATGCTTTTCCTAAATCGGAGAATACTTTAAAAAAATCTACATCAAGGCACAGTTGTTCATGTAGCTTACATATGACCTATTCCCGTACACGTATAGGTCAGATGAATCAAAGTGTGCGTAATAAACGTTACTTGCGTTACCTGGAAGATCATATTAAAAAGGACTCTAGGGTTTTAGTATTAGGAGATGGTTGTATTTTGGGGTTGGCCTGTTCTCAATTAGGAGCATCAAATGTATGGTGTCATGAACCTCACCGGTATTCCAGATATTTTATGAACTCTTTAGCAAAATTTAATCAATTAAAAAATGTAGAGCTTATCGAAAAACTTGAAGATTTACCAGAAAACACTTTACAATCTTTAACACATTTATTTGCTGAACCATATTTCCTTACGTCCATTTTACCATGGGACAATTTTTATTTTGGTACTTTATTAATGAAAATATTGAAAAAATTACCGACATCTATATCAGTAGCTCCATATGGGGCACGCATTTACTGTGTTCCAGTAGAATTTTTGGATCTTCATAAAATCAGAACACCTCTGAAAGAATGCGAAGGTTTCAATTTGAAACACTTTGACAAAATGGTAGAGGTAATAAGCTTAAATAAATCTAATTATAAACTAAAACTATAAAAATATGTACACTTAAAATTTTAGGAATCAGTTTCAATTACTCAAGCTAAAGTAGAGGCACAAGCGTTGTGGGAATATCCATGTAGAGCTTTGTCCCAACCTCAGCAATTGTTGCAAGTAGAATTTGAAAATTTCAATAAAGACCAATCGTTAAAAGGGGAAATTCTAATCGAATTGTAAGTAGGATACGTTTTAATGAATTAGTGATTATAACAGTTTTTAAATTTTAGCTCATCAAGTTGTAATGGCATAGCTCTATGGGTAGACTGGATGTTGGATAAAACAGCAACTACTAAATCAATTGTTAGCTCGGGACCCTTAGAGCCAATTGAAGTTGGAAAATTTATAAAATGGGACATGTTTGTGCGACAAGGAGTTAACCTAATTGGAAATGCTCAAAGACTGGAAAGTAGTAAGAGTCGAGTTCAGTGGAATGTCGATTTCAAACCCAAGTTAGGCCAACTTAATTTTAATTTTCATATTAAGCCATAAGAAAAACCAAAGAGTAGAAACTAAAAAAAAAGCTAACCCATAAAAATACCTTATCTTTGTAAATTAAGTATGTAATTAATCATTTAATTAAATAATTAACTGAAAATAGAAAACCGCTTCAATTTCGAAAAATCCATAGTTATACTATAATTAAGTTTGATTCAGCGGAAATTTGGATTACGGGAAAGGGGTTAAAAATCGAGTTTTGTCAGCAGACAACCTAGACCCTACGAAATAAAATAAAGGGAGTAAACATTTTTGTCCGCTTTTTTATTACTCAATTTCCAATAGAGTTGCATAAATTTTTAAAGTAAAACAAATCGGCCACAAACACCACTTACAATATTTAATTTTTTGGTATTTCCTTTTCCATTTTGGTTAATACAATATTCCGATCAGTCTGAGCTGACGGTGATGACACTTTTTGCCCAAATTCACCACCCTTCAAACGTTGACGCAAATCTAATGCTCTTATATCAGTCATTAATGAATGCTGTTTATTTTCCAAATCAACATCAATCTTTTGAGCATGTTCTTCTAACAGATTGTAGTTGGTTTTAGCTTCATTGATTTTATCAATCAAACGATTACGAATACTACGAAGTTTTTGTACCTCAAAACAAAGTTGATCATGTGCTTCATCCAAACATAATTCCATACCAGAACGTTGTGCACGGTTTTCTAAACGTGTTTCGGCCAGTTTTAAGCCATCAGTCTTATCACGTAAAGCTTGTTCCAGAGTTTTAATCTCACATACAGCCTTTTCCATTTCTTCTTTCATCTATATTATAAATGATGACTTGTGAAATAGTATCATATTTTACATTTGATATTTACCTTCAACTGCTGCCATTCTAATTCATTGCGAGCTTTTTGGGTTTCAAATATTCGTTTACGAATGGTATGTTCAGTTCTATCTTGCTGGGAAATCAACATATTACGGGCTTTTTCACGACATACAAATAATGATTCCCTTATAGCATATGTATCCGCCAATTCATTTTCAGCTAATTGTTTTATGTTTTTTGTATGTTCTAGCCATGATTGGTAAGAACACGAGCTGGAAGATGAAAAGTTTTTAAATTAAAATAATAATAAGTTGGATGATAAGTACTTTTTTGGATTCCTTGTTGGATCTGTTTTATAAGTAATATTTGCCGCAAACTTGTTCAAATCCAATTGTGACTTGTCTAAATCTTCAGCTTCACTCTTATTATCAGTTTCCAAATTCAATTTGAATTTTACGTCTTCCAAGCGACACAATTTTTCCCAAGCTTTTTGACACTGCTCGGCCAATAAATGTTGATTGTTTTCAATAACGGACAGTTCATTTTTAATTTCGGTGTCAGCATCATCATAAGTCATTTCGGCACCTAAACGACAATCCCTCATAGTTAAACATTCGCCTGTAACGGATAGGGGAGTTTGCATAGCTTCCAATTCACGTTCAGTTGAAGCTTTTTCTTCTATCAATAGTTTCATTTCACGTTCGATACGGTTAAGAGTTTTTGTAATGGCATCTCGCCAACGATTCATTTCAGAAATTCTAATCAATGTAGTTAAAAAATTTAGTTTTTAGCATATGTAATTGAAAATCATATATGTATATAGATATTACCGATCAGCTAAATGCTCATTGGTTTCATAGTTAGTCCAATCGCCCTCTATACGGGTCTCATTTCTTAAGGTCCTTGAACTATGGCGTATATTGAAGGCATCGTTTCGTCTTGCATCAGCTACGTTACGCAATGTATTAACACGATTATTCCAATCTGATAGCGCCAAGTGTTGAAGTGGTTTCTCAAGGATTAATAAAGATTGAAAAGCCATTATAAGATTTGTTTGCAATACAATTTAGTTCAAAATATACTAATAAAACTGATTAATGAAAGTATTTGATTTTTTCTTTTTTTCAAGCAGTCTTGTCTACAATTATTGAATTAATATTCGTAGTTTAAAATATATTGTAACTGCAAGTGAATTTTGTATTAATGTGAATGAAAAAAGTTTGTGTTTTTGTTATGACACGATAAACATGTATCCAGGAGCAATGTGATATGAGATCTTCATTAGTGATATGTTAAAAAATTTGACTTATTTTATTTGTAAAATTCCGTAATCTCTATCTCTAGGGTTACAGTTCTGGTTATGTAACGGCCTATGAAATTTTCGTCTTTTTGGCGGGTAAACAATGACTGATTTTGATGATGACCTTTTAGTTTTGATTTCCTAAAGGTGCTATTACACGAAATGTTTTTTACATATGTACTGTCACTTTTTTATCCACATGAAATTCTTCATGTCTGTCAAAATTGTCTTTTTACATACGATTCATAATTTTTGCTATCACACGTGCGTATGTATTTCCGTAAGACATAACCTCTAAATGTAAACAACAGCTGATTTAATTTGTGAATTTACAAAAATTTTTTGTTAAAAAAAAGGTTATGTATTTTTTAATTGTTAATTAATACTAAACAATTTATTTTTCTTTCAATATTAATCTTTAAAATGTACTCTGTTTTTCTTTCGCCACAAGCAGTGTTGTATTTTCACTTGTTTGTCATGCAAAAATAGAACCTGTTCTAATTGAAAAATGTACATGTGACTTTTCTCATGTATTGCACATAAACAATGTTTTATATGTATCACACGATGTGTACAACTTTTGTTGTGGGAAAATTTGACAGTACATGTGTAAAAAACACATCATGTAATAGCACCTTAAGGCGACCTGTTAAAAACAGTATTGGCATGATTTACACGGTGATTTTTTACGACGTCGCTTTTCTAAATTCTCTTGAAGCTGCTACCAAAAACCTTTTGCATTCATGTGATGAATTTTAGTTGCATGTCTTTTTTTAATCTGCTTAAGTTTATTTTTCGCGTTAAGAAAAATATAAAAAATATATGAATTAATGTAAATTCAATTATTTTTTTTTTATTTTTCAATTGTTTTATTATATAACATATGTACAAAGAGTTGAAGATTTAACCTTTTTTCTACTTAATAATTGATCATAATTTTTAAAACTAGAATATTTAGAATATCTAATCAAATAGCAGAACGTATCAATATTTAAAAGTTTTAAATAAACCTATTCAGTTTGAAGAAATTACGTATAAATATTAAATGTAAAATTAATATTTACTAAAGTGGCTACTTCAAAGTAAGAAAAAGAATAAAACGTAACAAGAAAAAAAGAAATGAGTGTAAATAGATATATGAAAAAAAAAATCTTCAAAAACAGAAATCGTGTCTTTTTATTTAAGGCCAGTATACACGGTCAAAATGCTTGACGTCAAATTCATGTATGTGTGCATGAAGCTTTGAACATACACGGTACTGCATAGCACTTCAATCATTCATTTGGTTTTTGATTTTGTGCTGAAAACATCAGGTCGGTAGCGGACGATACACTTGTCGCCATTTTGGCAGTGTGCTTAAAAGCAAAAGAAAATGAAAAAAGAAGAAGAAGAAACGTATCTGGATGAAGGAGTGGTTAAAAAAAGGAATTCATTTACCCATGAAAACTTAATGGCATTCTTCCAGCAATTCTAAAATATTTTTCCTTTCATCCGACATCTCCTCACAACCATTTGCTTCAAAGTCACATTAAAATGAGAACATGCTTGATCAATCAACGATATACACACATCAAATTCGTACGTCATGCGAGCAGAAAATCTAAAATTTTTGATTTTGCTTCAATCATCGTCGGTGTGACACAAACAAACACATTTTCACTAAAGGTGCTATTACACGAAATGTTTTTTACATATGTACTGTCACTTTTTTTATCCATATGAAATTCCTCATGTCTGTCAAAATAGTCTTTTACATACGATTCATAATTTTTGCTATCACACGTACATATGTATATCCGTATGACATAACCTCTAAATGTAAACAACAGCTGATTTAATTTGTGAATTTACAAAAATTTATTGTTAAAAAAAAGGTTATATATTTTTTAATTGTTAATTAATACTAAACAATTTATTTTTCTTTCAATATTAATCTTTAAAATTTACTCTGTTTTTCTTTCGCCACAATCAGTGTTGTATTTCCATATGTTTGTCATGCAAAAATAGAACCTGTTCTAATTGAAAAATGTACTCGTGACTTTCCTCATGTATTGTACATAAACAATGTTTTATATGTATCACACGATGTGTACAACATTTGTTGTGGGAAAATTTGACAGTACATATGTAAAAAACACATCATGTAATAGCACCTTAATACCACCAAAATGCAGTTCAATCATTTTGACCGTGTATATCCCGCTTTAGCCCTCTTGCTTATCTACACCGTAGGCCTTTAAACAAAAAAAGACGTAAAAAATCACCCTGTAAATCACATTGCACAAGCAATTTGTACACTATGTTGGTGTGAACGGCCCCCTTCACACGAAGCAATTTTTGTTGCGCAGCTTTTGAGTTTGTATGAGGTACGGTGTTGCTTGAAATCGGATGCTCGTTTTGCTGTGCCATTCGTAATTTAAAACACGAAATTAGCTGCAGGTAAATATTTAACATATCTTTTCATTCTTTGTTTCGCTGTGAAAAACTATTTCTATTTCATTTATTTTAATATTTTTTTATTATTTAATTTTTTCATATAAATAGATTTTTCACTTTGAACCAATAATAAATTCTCTTTACACATACTAAAATGAACTGTCAAAAATGTAAGAATTTGATAGCAAAAGAAAACGAAAATTGATTGAAACAAATTTCTCTGTGTAAATATTAAGCTAACTTTAAAAGAGAATTGCAAAGTTGAGCAACAAAATTGACTCGTGTGAACTGGACTTACAACATGTAAATAATACAATATACATACAATATTATATACATTATACAATAATATTGTAAATAATACAATATTAGAAAATTTGTTGAAACGTCTGTATACCATCTAAAATAATACATTTAATTTCAAATGTCATTTTCACGCAGATCGCGAGCTAGTCGCTCATAATATCATACAATGCAGTTGTACTCGTGTAGTCAGCTACTTAATTTTTTTTAAAACGACAGCAACATATAACAATATGAACAGCTGTTTTTATACAAAAGCATTTTTATTTCAGTAGTGCCAATTATATTTTTTTCTACTTTATTAAAATAGAAAAACATGCATGATTCTATATAAACTTGACTTAAATATACAAATACTTATTTATAATGCATTATTATAACGTAAAAATAAATAAATAAATTTACTTAACCGCTTTTGATTATTAATGGAATTATTATAGCACTTCATTTTGCGATTAATTTTTGAACAAAATAAAATATTTCATAGCACTAATATCTTTTACATATTTTGTTATATTGTCAACACTATTTTTGTTTTGTAGCCAACAAAAATAGATATTAGCCTAAGTTGACTACAGCAGCATAAGTGGTCGTGTAGCTGTGTTGGTGTCAAAATAATCGTTTTCATATAAACGTATGTATTTTATTTTTGACAGGCTGTAGTCGTGTAGCCGCTGTCTATATGTGTTTCATGCATTAGCCTAAGTTGACTACAGCAGCAAAAGTGGTCGTGTAGCTGTGTTGGTGTCAAAATAATCGTTTTCATATAAACGTGTGTATTTTATTTTTGACAGGATGTAGTCGTGTAGCCGCTATCGTCTATGTGTTTCATGCATCACGCTTTAAATCTACGTGTGTTTGTTGTAAATAAATCTGGACCCAAGGTTTTCATTTCATGATTTATAATCATGAAAAGTCTGAATTTCAGAAATACCAGATTGTTAAATTTATATGAAGCATAACCAGATATATGGTAACCTTGTATTACTTGTTTTTATTACCATCGACATTCCACTTAAATCATACCATTTAGTTCGAATCTATTTCAAATAGGATGACAACAGACAATTTAATTCGCGAATTTTCGAATTGGTAAACACATAAAAAGCTTTCAGAAACGTGTATTTTCTGCACAATAAGATCCTAAATCACCATTATATATATAAAATTGTTGATTTTCTAAGAGAATATCATCAAGAATTAGCTAAATCAAAGTGTTAAATGCGATAAAATTTGTTTTTCTTTACAATTTTCTTAGAAAAATCGAACAGCTAAAAAGAAGACCGATAAATAATACCGCAAGAAAGAAACAAAAGAAACAACTGAAAAACGCCCTATAAGTAAAAACAACGGGCAGAAAAGAGATCAATATACATAACAAGAAACATAAGTGTGAACAAAATTGAAGTTGGCTTGTGAATGTGTGTGGTGTAGATTTCTGTGAAGAGTGAAAAATGGCGAATCAATCCACCGGTGTTGGTAAGAATTATTTTCATTTAAATAAATTTAATAATTATCGAAAAATATGCTTAAAAACTTCACCCAATCGCTAAGTTGTTATTTAACAGTAATTACAATGTCTACAAAAGCTTATATCAAGAGAATTAGTTAATGTAAATTAAATATAAAAAGTAAAAAAAAAAAACGTGAGTATTAAAATGTAGTCACTGCGGTATAATTATAGGATAAAGAAAAAAAATGACAATAGGAAAATAATTTTATGTAGTTTTAAAAGTTAACTTTCACAATAGCTAAAAGTTATTTCTTATTTAATTTTTTTTGTCCTATTGAGGAGATTAATAAACCCAAAATAATTATGCTGCAAACTATATTAAAAAAAAAAGAAAAACGCACCACCCCCTCCCACATTTTGGAAATGTTTTTATGATTTGAACATCATACTTAAAACTGCATATGCGCCTGTGTCTTGGCAAAATAGAAAATAACTATGACTAGTCATTTTATACTACCTTAAAGCAGACATCATTTACAATATTTTTATATAGATATGTATGTCCTCCAAATTCAAAAATGTTATTCATTATTTTGGTTTCTTTTGTAAGTAAAAGCCAAACAACTACTTATAGCCATTTTAGTATTTAAAAAAAAAAATGCCTTTTGTTGTCCTAATTCGTTTCATTTCGTTTCCCATTGTGGAAAAATATGTAATTATATTATTTCTTTTATTTTGTTCCAGTTTTAGTATTTGTTTATAATCTATGAACTTGTGTTATGTTATGAATAATATAAAAAATTGTCTTCTCTTTTTAGTGGTTCCAAGAAATTTCCGTTTACTAGAAGAATTAGATCAAGGCCAAAAAGGTGTGGGTGATGGAACTATATCCTGGGGCCTAGAAAATGACGATGACATGACACTGACTTATTGGATCGGCATGATTATTGGCCCTCCTCGTGTAAGTGTTATATATTTAATAATGTTAAAATGTTAAAAATTTTTTTTTTAATTTCAAGAGGTGGAATAATATGTGGAATATTTACACTCAAATCTGTTTTTGTGCGGTATATGAAAATTTAACAAATTTAATCATTTTTTGCTAATGAGAAAGTTCATGATTTCAGAAAACATCAATTGAATTTCAGAAAACATCAATATTTCGACTTATTTTTTATGCACTGGAAAATATGATCTTGAAATTCAATTGATGTTTTCTGAAATTCTATTGATGTTTTCTGAAATGAAATTGATGATTTCTGAAATTCAATTGATATTTTCTGAAATTCAATTGATGTTTTCTGAAATTCTATTAATGTTTTCTGAAATTCAGTTGATGTTTTCTGAAACTCAATTGATGTGTTCTGAAATACAATTGGAAAATGTTTAGTTGTTTCGTAAGGTTTTGAGTTATTTTCTTAGTGCGACTTTTATGCGGTCCCTATTCACACTATAAAAAAAATTTATTTGCGTTGCGAAAACTATATATGTATAGCTACTCGTGAAGTTTTTTTGCGATTTTTTAATGCGGTCCCTATCCATCGCACAAAAACAGGTTTGAATGTATTTCGTATTGTTTTGATTTTAGGGGTGTGTTAATAAAATTTACTTAAAGTAGGTTTCTAACAACCAAGTTTGTTCGGGAAAACATTTAAGTATGGAATCATTTTTTGAATAATCAATTGTTTTCGAGTGTTGGATGATTGAAAAATTGTTTCTTTAGTTTCATGGCAGTGTTTATGTTTATAAATATATCTTTTCACTTTAAATTCTTCCTCATACTTTGTTTCTTTCATTTATATTAGCTCTGTTCGTTTACGTGATAACTTGTAATAATTTGTACAAATTATCAGAAAATTTACTGGATCCTGAGCCAAATCACCGCATTCGTTATCGAAATTTTTCGATCGAAATCAATTTTTATTTCCCAAAATAAAATGCTAAGAATAATTTTTCTTTTTCACAGTTGTAGAATTATGGCCTTTGATTAAGAAATAAAGTGAATCGTGGTCGAGCGTCTGTCCGTCTTCTTCAAATAAACCAAAATATGGAATTTCGTATTATATTCGATATCGAATGCGGTGATTTGGTCCCTGTTCGTTTACTTCAAAAACCCAGGAAAAATTGAACTAATGAGAGCGTTAAATGACAGTTCATTTTTCGAAAACTTGCTAGTTTTTACTGGATACATTTGCCAGTAAAGGGCTAGTTAGCCACACGTTATTAAAATGTATCTGTACCGTAAATGTAACGTTGGCATTTAGTGCAATTATAGAACGTAAAAAACGAACCAGCATGTATGTAGCTGTGTAAAATTAACCAAACTATATCAGCTGTTCACAAATGTCACGTACATACGTAGCAAAAATCCATTTTCAACAGATTGGGACGTTCCGGTTACCTGATAGTTGAGTTCGGTAACTGCTCTAAATGCTTTTCATGTAACAGAAAAAAAACAGCTGACACGGTTGGTTACGGTTACGTGTGGCTAACTAGGCCTTCAAAGAATTAGCAAGCAAGAAAAAACATATGTTTGAAAAACATTTGATTGAGTTTTGTGGTAAATAAAGCAAAAATACTACAATTCTATTTTTGTGCAATAATTTAAAATAATAATTCTGAGGAAATTAACGATAGAAGAAGTAAATATTCGCATAACCAGGTTTCATTAATTTTAGTCTTTTAAAACCGGTTCCTGTCAGAAAATAGCTGTGTATCTGTCAATTTCTTTCACAATAAATGTTTATTTTCAAAAGCAATAGGTAATGATATTAGTTTCAATGATTATTTTTACATGTTAAATAAAATAAATTCTAATTAAGGTATATTTTTTTTTCTTCTTCACTTTCAAATGTGTCGGTCGTTTACTATTTTGGATATTTATGTTTTTGAGAGTTTTTCTTACTCTCTGAAATTTCGGTTTTACTGCGAAAGTAAACGAACAGAGCTATTATGTTACATTACATTATAATATAATGCAATATAACATATTATTATGTTATGTTATATTACACTGTTACATTACACTGTTATATTACACTGTTACATTACAGTGTTATATTACACTACTATATTACGCTCTATTGACAATCTTTGATAAAACTCTATATGGTAAAATATATTTTTTTAATATTCGATTCAAATATATTTTAATATTTTGTTGGCGACCAGAACGGTCAATATAAAAAAAAATTATGAATCATAAAAAAAATTTGTATGTTTAATTTATTTAAAAAAAGAAAAATATTAATATAAAATTTTGACTTCAGAAAAAAATAACAAAACTTAAAAGTATTAATTTTTATGCTGTTGACAAAACATTGGAAACTTTACTATACAATAATTGAAAACTTTCTCTCTATATTTGCTTTTAATATTTTGTTGGGTACTCATTATTTTTTTTCTACTGCTTCACAACGCCGAGGCATGGAGTCAAATGAATTGTGGATGATATTGAAATTTTTGCCACTCTGAATTAACTGCCTCCATGAGATCTGTCTTGTTTGTGTAATATCGTGTCCGTATTTTCCAATCTACAATTTCCATTTGCTATGGGATCGAGATCTGGTGATTGGGCTGGCCATTCCAAAACACTAATTTTGAGTTGTGTTTTGGGTCATTGTTATGACCAAGGGCATATTTCTCACCGCGTATGTATACATCACGTTACGTATTTAGAATTTGCCAGTATCCAATTCCAGTTAGAGTATCTTATACTTCACGAATTGGACCCATTCCTTGGTCCGAAAACCAACCCCATACCATATTATTGCCATCATCAATCTTAGCAGTTTTATATATTTTGGGTGTACTCTTTTTCCCATTGGTCGTTGTACAAAAGTTTTTCCATCATTAAATTAAACTTGGAACCATCAGTGTTCTTTAGCAAAGTTTATGCTAGCCATCGATTTTTCTCTGATATCAGTGGTTTCTTCACAGGACTATATTTTCTCATATTTTTAGTTTAAGATCGTTAATGGCCTCTTTAGGCAGCATATTTGGTCATTTTGGTCGATTTACGGGGCCTGCGCCTATTTCTTGATATTTTTTGAAATTATGTATTAATTCATAGAATATTTCTCACAAATGTTCTTTTGCTTAAAACCAGCAGTAAAATCATTTTAGTATTCTGGTTTTTTAGCTATTCACAAACCTTTATTCTTGCCATTATTTTATAACAAGCAATCATCTTTCCATTCAACAAATCTCCAAAACGGAACCCGAGGCGGCAATTGTTCTTTGGAACCGACTTAGTTGAGATAAAAAATTACGTAAAATATCTCAGCGTCATTATGGATAAAAAACTTACTTTCAAAAACATATAGACGGAGCGTGTCAAAAATCAATAAAATCCATTTACTAAGAAGTGGCCATAAAGATTTGAGGCCACTTCTTAATAAACGTTCGCATTTAAGCCTGAAAAATAAAAAATTAGTATATAAAAATGTTATTAGACCTATATTAACATATGCATGTCCAATCTGGTACACAGCAGCAAAATCTCACATAAAGAAACTGCAAATCATTCAGAACAAATGCCTTAAAATGATACACAATAAACACTGGAGAACTCTAACATCAAGCCCACATAAGGACACGAAAATATTATTACCTTTATCGAAAGACTCAATTTTAAGTATTTCAACAAAAACGTAGACTCTACTTATCAACTGATAAGAGAATGCAACCAGTAACTCAGCCACCCAGTAACTCATCAAATAGGAAATAATATGTTTAATATGTTTATAATGGATTAGTTGATTGTGTGGCGCCTAGGCGCCCGTTTAAAAATTATGAATAAAACAGTTTAAATTTAAATAGTAAATTGAAAATTATATTGTTACATATGTACATATGAAAAAAGTTTGCGTTTTCAGAAATTGTATACATAAGTATCAAAACAGATAAGAAATATTTGGCAAAAGAGTTTTTCAATTTAGAATCTCTTGAAAAACTATATTTCGTGTGAAATATCGTTGATCATTTAATAGTTTTCCTTGCTGAGGATTCGATTGAATACGTATCTTAACTTGGCTTGAAACTTTTGATCGTGACAAAGCCACACACAGTTGGCCATGTGAAAATACCGCGGTCTCCAAATTAATGCCAACGTAATCAAATGACTGGCCTTGAGCCTTGTTTATGGTAATTGCGTATGCAGGAATTACTGGAAACTCGCGGCGTTTTAGTATGAAAGGTAGTGTGGTGTCGGTTGGGGCGAGATCAATCCTAGGAATTAGAACCGTATCATTTTGGTCAGCGTTATAGAATCAGTCAGTCTCTCAGTCAGTCAGTCAGTCAGTGAGTCAGGGATCAGCGCAAATATATTTAAGATATTACCCGGCCTTCACACGTTATATTTTTGGCTTTCAGGTTGTAATGCACTCATACTTTTTTACACTTTTTTATTAAACAATCATACGTTTCAATTCTCTCTTTCAATTTTTCAATGGGACAGTTGCTTAACAATTTTTTGACTATTGGATGTGTGATCAATTTGACTTGAACATGGGAAGGCCGGGTAAAGTGAGGAGATTGGAGATTCCCAAAATTATTAAAATTTAATACAATGGAGTACGCTTATAACGAACCCTGGTTGTAATAAATTTTTGTTTATAGCGAAGAATTTCTTCGGTCCCAAGAGTTTTAATCACATTTTTCATACAAATTGCTTCTCTTATAGCGAACAGTGCTTATATCAAACTTTTGACTTTAACAAACAAATTTTCAAATGAAGTTTTGTAATGGGTCCTTTTATGTATATTTTCGTAAAAGTTTGCCAGTAGCCAACCTTTGCTTTGAACTTTCTGCTTCTATACATAAGGAGTTTTTCATATTATATGATTTTAATAAAATATTTTATTTTGATAGAAACTCGGTAATTTTAGTCTCATTAAGACAAACAATTTTTAGCAATTTAATTTATGTTTTATAACTTTTTAAAATGCCCCAAAATAAATAAACTTATTCAACTAAAAAAACTTTTAAAACCTTTCGGACAAATCAAAAAATACTACGGTTATAACGAACTTAGTCTATAAGGAACTAATTTGGCCGGTCCCGCAGAGTTCGCTATAAACTAAATCCATTTTATTGTAGAAAAATAGAATAGCATAGAAAAAAAAAAACGTTTTAGAGCAAAGTTCCTAAAAGTTTCTTAAGGGGAGTAAGGTTTTAAAAGTTAAAAAAAAGTCGTATATTCATAATTCTTTTTTGAAGATATGAATAATGTTGGATTATTTATTTCATATATACGTTATAGCATAATATTTGAAGAATCATTGAAAAAAATTTCAATTAAAAATTGAGGCGTTGCTGTTTTGCGGTGAACATCATAACTCGTTACCGGATCATGCGAAATAAAAAAATCGGAACGCGTTTCAAAGGTGACATGTTTCCTGTGGTAGTGACGAAGAGTTTTTTCAACTTTTTTTTTTTTTTTTGGCAGCATTTTGAAGTGAAAAACAATTTTTGCTATACAATTTCGGGAATTTGTTGTTAAAAAATGGGAAATAAAATGGAATTAAATAAAACCCTTCGTGGTTACGTGATGATTTATGTGTAGATATAGTGTCTAAAATTGCAAAAGAGTCGGTCAAGTAGATTTTGAGCTATGATGTTGACGGACTTCGAATTTATATACTATGATTTATATACTATATACCGTATGAGGCCGGTCGCTGGAAATTCTGTATCTTCTTAAGTTGTGCTCTGATTTACTTAAAATTTTGACACAGAACTCTCGACATGTTGTGCATTCAGAAAGAGAAATGCAAAAAAGGTTTTAATACCTACCACCCCTTAAGGAAGTGGAAACACCAATACACCTACAAAACAGAGAAAAAAATATTTCATATGTCATCATAAATGTAAACTGTAAAAAGCGAACATTTTTTCCAGTTATCTATAAATCCAAAAAAAAAAAAAATAAATAAAATTAGGGCGTATTAGTTTTACTTAAAAAACAAAATTATTATTCCAAATCGCCTTTAATTCTTCCATGATAATTTCAATATATTGTTCAAATTAAAATCATAAATACCTATACCTATTTACGTAATTTATGTTTGTCTAAATTTTTTTGAAAGCAAATCATACAAAAATTAATATGAGCGAAAAAAAAATATTTTCCCACTACTCTTCTGAAATTACAATGTAATTTAAGTAAGCAAAGTCAGAATAATTTAAATTTTAAACTTAATAGGTATTGCACTATTTTTTCAAGTGCTTTTCCATACAGAGCTTTAAACGAAATCATAGGTTGGACAACAACAAAATCCACATTGAAGATCTCTTTTTTCTCAAATATTTATCAAAAAAGCATACTCTTCGGTAAGTGCTGGCAATCAGAGAACCTGAGCGAAAGCACTCCTAACAATTCAAAACAATTTTGAGACGAAAAACAAAACCGACAAACGGTAAAGTTTAGTTTGGTAAAAAAAGTATGTATGCATATCGGACGACGTTAAATGAGAAAAATAAAAATGTTTAAAATTTCCTTCATTACTTTTTTTGCAGAATTTTTTCATTGACCAACAAAGGGAATTTAAAGAAGAATTTGAATAGATATTAGTTTTTTGATGCATTTTTTGCATTCATCTTATTCCATATGTAACACGAAATCTGCATATGTAGTGCTATTGTCGTTAGCAGTGCTGCTAATTTTGACAACTTATTTTAATTGCGATGATTTTCGATTTGTTAAAATGATTTGTTAAATTTGTTGAAATGATGATTGAAGATTTTAAATTTTCAGTAGTATAAAAATTAAGATTTCAAGGGTTAATAATTTATGGGTTGTTAATCGAAAATTGATAGTTTTAGTTCAGTGTAAATGTAAATTACAAAATATGTATAGATTTAATTCTCGGTCAAGTCGTTTCAAAACGGAAACACCTTGAATAGCATCTCCATTTAAGATTTAAGTTTTAATTACGGCTATACTTTAAACCTATATTATATGTTTCAGCTATAGATACATATCAATAAAATTATTTAGTTGATTGCTGTCTTAAATTTTTTTCGTTGAAATTTCACCACTAATACATTTTTATAAATAGAAATAATCAATGCTGTAATAATATTCATAATATGAATGATATAAATAAATTTTATTGCTTCCTTTTGTAATATTTTTTCGAGTTTTATAAGCGGTAAAATTTTCTTGACAATTTCTTGTTTTAAAAATGACAATTTTGGCGATTTAGTTTCCAAGATTGTAGATTTTCAGAAGATTTTATTAGCAGCACTGGTCGGTAACAAAGAGAGAGAAAATTTTGTGCGTGTTTGTATAAAATGAGAAAGATAAAATTTTATTTATTTCACATAGCTTTGTAGGGAGTGCTATGTGTATGTATTATTTCAGCGTTACAGAATCAGTCAGTCAGTCAGTGAGTCAGGGATCAGCGTAAATATATTTAAGATATACTTAATTTAAGATTAAAATTCAATTGTGTTTAAAAAACAGTTGAAAGAAAATGCCAGAAACTATAAATAACGGTAAAGATTTTTAACATTTTCTTTCATATCAGATTCTATTATTATCGTTTTAAACAACTTTGGTACAGAAATGTAAAGGTTTCCATTGGTTTGTCATCGCTTAAAAAATAATTTTTTTTCAAATGTTTTCACTTTAAAATAAAGTAAAAAAAAAAACAATGGCACATTTGTTTAAAAAATCTATATTCTGCCTGACAGGTTATACAGCTATTTCGGGAAGAGTCACCACGTTTATCTATTTTTTAAGTTGCACTTTTTTGTTACAAACTTGTTATCTTACGATAGAGAAAAAATAAAAAAGACATATTTTTAGGACTTGACGTGAAATTATTACAAAACAAAATAGGCAAATTTTTAATTTTTTAAAAGTTTTCAATGTATTGTCACCCACTGTATTTAACATTTTGGCACTAATAATTTGTTTAATGTTTGTTTTACAGACACCCTATGAAAATAGAATGTATTCCTTAAAGATTGATTGCGGTGAACGCTATCCTGACGAACCTCCTACGATAAAGTTCTTAACAAAAGTTAATATTAATTGTATTAATCAAAATGGCGTAGTAAGTATAACACAACCAGAAAATCGGGCATATAAATAAAGTAAAGGAATTACTCCATCTTTTTCTCCCTTCGTTTTAGGTTGATACAAGATTAGTACCCATGTTGTCACGATGGAATCGTGAATATACTATTAAATCGCTATTGCAGGAGATTCGTCGAATTATGACTTGCAAAGAAAATCTTAAATTGGCACAACCACCAGAAGGCAGCTGTTTTTAGTTAATTACAGTACAGCATTTATTATGACATCAACAACAACAGAAAAAAAGAAGAGAACAAAACAATATAAAACTATTAAAACCAGCAACAACTATTATTTAAATAATTAACAACTATATTGCTTAATGATAAAAAGGCAACAACATTATTATAATTTCAAAAACAAATAACGAAGAAATTATTAACCGCTTAAAAAAATATATATGATATACCGTTGCCGCTACAGCTGCTCATTTATCAAATTTTCTCAACTTTTTTTTTTTTAATAATGTTGCCGATGTTATAATTAAATATGTTTTATTTTGTTTATATATATATATATTTTTGTTTAAACTGCAACATCAAAACAAACCAATCTCCAACTAATGCTGCTACTATTTAAATTACTACTCCTTCTATACAATGTTAACATAATAAACGGAGCCACGGATGTTGCCCTTATTTAAGTCTTAAAAGAAATATGAGAGTAAAAAATGGTAACGGTTTTGTAAACTGCTACCCTGTTTCAGAAAAAGGTCGTTGCTAAAAAAGTCATCAACATTTTTATTATTTAATAAAATACTTTAAACTAATAACTATTCTATTGTTTATATGCATATAATTGTTCGCTGTCACTTCATATTAGCAGTTTTTTGAGTTGATAATTTACAAAAGTTTTAATAAAAAATATCATTATTTAACATTACTTACCAATACTTAATAAACGTAGCCTTGCCTTAAATGGTTAAGTAAATTTGTTGATTTTTAAAATAAAATCATTCTTGAACATTTCCTCTGACATCTAAATAAGAAATTTGCAGAAGCATCATTTTGAACAATTTAAATTTGTTAGCCAGGACACCACACAAACGAGTTTGATTTTGTATACATTATATATAATGTGCATACAAATTTTATTTATTTGAAAGAAATGTTATTTCTTGGTACGTCCAGTGTTAATACAACAACTATAACACTTTGGTTAGTTTTAATTAAAATAATTATCATAATTATAAAAAAAAAAAGAAACTTTAACATCTAATAAAATTAAGTTACAAAAATAGAATCAAAAAGTTAATTATTCACATCTCGAATACAGTAAAACCAATTTAGCATAATTCGAAAAAAAGTAAATTCGAATGACCTCGTGTTTTAAAAACCTTCCTTTACCTGTCACCAACCTTCTGACTAGCTACTTAGCTCCGGGTAACCTAAAAGCGTAAGTCTTGATTTTTTTTCATTTTTTTTACTTGTTTATTAAATGTTCACAAACTAAAAAAAAACGATCCAAATGAAATTAACTGATAGATTTCCTTCACCCTCTCCAGATTTGAATAAATTTAGCTGTACTGTTGTGTATCATTTCTTTGTTCCGAAAAAATTTGGCGTGTTAAAATCCAAAATTGATCTTACGTAAATTTCCGTTATCTTTTAAAGATTTCAACATATTGAACTCATTAAGGTTTGAAATGTAATAAAATAACTTAAAACAAGTAAGAAAATTATAGTCGGTCTAGACCGACCATACGATACCCTATACCATGGTTTCGAAACCCTATCTCTTCGGTCCAATTAACTGGATATAGAAGATAAGCAAAACCCAAATTTGAGTGGCATTGTTATTTATTTTTTTTCATATCGGGTGTATTGTTATATGTGGACTAGGTCAAAATATGGACCGATCCTGACCATATTTGGTAAAGTCACTTATATTTTGAAAAAATATTCACAAACCAAATTTGAGAAAAATTGCAATATTTTTGTCTTTTTGATAGATTTAAGTAAAGATCGGGAAGCAGCTCTATATGGGGCCTATTACTAAGAATTGTCCAATAGGGACTATTTTTTGACTGATGATTAATGGATACAATAAACACATACAAACCCAATTTTACTAAGATCTATATGATAATTTGGATCTTATGGCAATTTATGTCGATTTCATAGGGGTCATTTGTATGGGGACTAGGTCTGAACATGGACCGATTTTCACCAATTTCAATAGCGTTCATCCTATGGCCGATAAAAGCTTATATACTAAATTTAATCAAAATATATTCATATTTGCGACCTGTAGTTTGATTACAAGGTTTACATGGACACACAGACGGAAGGACGGACATTTCTTTAACAACTCAGAAAGTGATTCTGAGCCGATCGGTATAATAAAAGATGGGGCTAGGTCAAATATTTTTGGCAGTTACAAACGGCAGCACAAAGTCATTATATCCAAACCACCATATTTCACGGGTCACGTGGTTCAGAAGCTTATAAAATTATAATAATTATACCCAATACCACTATGTGGTTTGGGTATATTGACTTTGTGCTGCTGTTTGTAACAACCAAAAATATTTGACTTAGACCCATCTTTAATTATACCGATCGAATCAGAATCACTTTCTGAGTTGATTTAACAATGTCCGTCCGTCCGTCCGTCCGTCTGTGTGTCCATGTAAAGCTTGTAATCAAACTGCAGGTCGCAAATATGAATATATTTTGATGAAATTTGGTATATAAGCTTTTGTCGGCCTTGGGATAAACGCTATTAAAATTGGTGAGAATCGGTCCATGTTCAGACCTAGCCCCCATACAAATTACCCTTATGAAATCGACATAAATTGCCATAAGATCCAAATTGTCATATAGATCTTACTCAAATTGGGTTTGTATGCGTTCATTACATCCACTAATGAGTAGTCCAAAAATGATCCCTTTGACCCCATATAGAGCTGCTTCCCGATCTTCACTTAAATCTATTAAAAAACAAAAATATTGCACTGATTCTTCTCAAATTTTGTTTGTACATATTTTTGCAAAATACAAGAGACTTTACCAAACATGATCAGGATCGGTCCATTTTTGGACCTAGTCCCTTTATAGATATAGCATCCGATATGAACTTTTTCATATCTGCAGCCAAAAAAATTAATAAAAATCCCACTCAAATTTGGTTTTTGCTTATTTTCAATGTCCAGTTAGTTGGGCCTAAGAGATAGGGTTTCTAAACGCATGGTATAGGGTATCGTATAGTCGGTCTAGACCGACTATAATTTTCTTACTTGTTATAAAATTAAAAAAGAATTGACTGCACGGTCAATACCAGAAAATTGGATGATAAAGTTAAAAGCTTATTAATTTAAAAACTTGTTTCATTTATTTAAACAAGAAAAAATAAAGCTAGAAGTATTAATTTTATGCTGTTGACAAAATAAGCGAAAACTTTCCCTCAATTTGTTGTTTTAATATTTTGTTGGCTATCCATTATTTTTTAGTACTGCTTCACAAAGCCGAGGCATTGTGAAATTGAAATTTTTTTGCCACTTCTATCTACAATTTCCCAGTTCAATATTAATTTTCTGTGCTGATATTTTATCCACTTCCTTAACATTAATGTTTAATACGTCAATTAAATTTGGTAACTGTGGATGGAATCATACATCATACCTCTATTCAAAACCGGAAGTAAGATAGACATAAAAAATAAAAAAGGAATTTATAAGCTTATACCATTTTAACATGGCTTTCTCAAGGGCTGTTCAAACGTAACCAATTTGATACATGTAACAACTTTAATATGTTAATATGTAAATGGAAAGCAAACGGATGCTGTGTATACTGATTTTCAGTAAGGAGTTTGAAGCTTAATCATAACGTTAATAAATTATATCTTTTGGGGCTTACTTCGAAAACCTTAAGTTGGATTGCATCATACCTTTGTAATAGAAAACAGAGTGCGATTACAAAAATTGTAATTCTAAAAGCATAGACATTCTTTCTGGTGTTCCCCAAGTCTGCCATCTTGGACCAATTTTATTTTCCCTTTCAATAAAAGATCTACCAAATGTAATAAAATTTTCCAATATATTAATTAACGCTGACGACGTTAAAATATTTTTGAGTTATGTTTGATCTGATCACAAATACCTTCATGATGATCTTAATAGTTTCTATCTGTGATGCAAAACTAATTTAATTGAACTGCATAGCAGTTATAGCATTCATTAAACGATGGGCCAACGAATTTGTTGATCCAATTCTTGAATATGGTTCTGTTACTTGAGTTCCTCAATACAATATATGTTCAGAAACAGTTCCATCTTTTTTATTTGATAAGTCTACAATTGAATCCTGTAGATCTTTTTTCATATCCTATGAGGTTTGCATTAATTTACTCTCAAAAGCAGTAGGACTATGTTGAATGTGTTCTTTCGTGTGTTAAGTGATTCATGGAGATCTTTGTTCTGAATTCATCCTAAAGAAGATAACATTCAATGTTCCTCAGCATATGACTGTTATGGAGAATCTGTAACAATTTTAATGATTTATATCAACTTCTTGATTATTTTTCAAATATAAATGCCGTTATTAATATTTTTATTATTTTCATTGTTAATAGTGTCACATATATTATTGTAATTTTAAAAACATTGGTATTTTTATAGTCTGAAAGGATGAAATCCATAGACTTAATAAAATATTGCAAAATATACCATCTTCTATTTTGATTATTTTAATAAACTCTGGTACAGAATTTCAAAAGTTTCCATTGTTTTGTCATTACTTTATTTTTCGTTTGTCTATTTAATTTTTTTTTTTTAAATAAATTTGTTAATTTGTGAGCGATTTCGCGAAAAAACATGTTTGGACTAAATTTTAGAATTTTGTAAAAGTTTCCAATGTATTGTCACCCACTGTATGTTCAAAAGATAGCTGTTTACATATATTTTTATTTAAATTTTGAATATATCGTTTTCTGAGATAACATCTGAGCCAAAGGCCACATCAGATCATTTTACCTTTTAACAGAGTTCAGAAAAAAACACACACTGAATAAAAAACTCGTACATATATGTAAACAAACATAACTTAGACCAACACACACATATTTTTATTTTCATACCAATTATGTTTGTTTTTAAATTTTCTTCGGTGCCCAACACAACCATGACTGTGTTCGTTTTAATATTTCGTTATTTATCACATACTTTTTGTTTCAATCACACATAAAGCACACATTTTTGAGTGTTGCTTTATTTGAAGTTCATGTTCTGGTAAGTGTACTGAAAAAAAAAACAGAACATATACAATAAACAGGTTCGAGTTCAGTTATATTTTAATTCGTGTTGTGGCTCGTGTAGTGAGAAAAAACACAACATGTACAATAAACAGGTTCGAGTTCAGTTATATTTTAAACACTGAACTCGAACCTGTTTATTGTGCATGTTCTGTGTTTTTTTTTTTCATTACACGTACCAGAACATGAACTTCAAATAAAGCAACACTCAAAAATGTGTGCTTTATGTGTGATTGAAACAAAAAGTATGTGATACAAAAATGTTCGTGTAAATAACGAAATATTAAAACGAACACAGTCATGGTTGTGTTGGGCACCGTAGAAAATTTAGAAACGCACATAATTGATATGAAAATAAAGATATGTGTTGGCTGCTTTTGAACAGAACATTGTGTGTTTCGTGTGTGTATTTTCTGAACCTTGCCTTTTAAACAGAACCTTAATGAGTTCAATATATTAAGTACTTTAAAAGACATGCAATTACATGACATGATTTTTTAGTTTTTCCGGAACAATTGAAACAAAAAAAGTTGCATGTGATTTCTTCTATAATACAATTCTGCCAATTTTCAGCAAACTTAAATTGATTTATAATTTCAAAAAATCAACACTATTAACAAGAAAATTATAGTCGGTCTAGACCGACTATACGATACCCTATACAATGCGTTTAGAGACCCTATCAGGGCCAACTAATTGGATATAGAAAATAAACATAAACCAAATTTGAGTGGCATTGTTATTAATTTTGTTGCCTTTGAATATGAAAAAGTTCACATCGGATGCTATATTTATATGAGGACTAGGTCGACTAAGAATTGTCCTATAGGGTTTATTTTTGGACGACTACTACTGGGAGTAACGAACATACACAAACCCAATTTGACCGAGATCTATAAGACATTTCGGATTTTATGATAATTTATATCGATTTCATAGGGGTCGTATGTATGGGGACTAGGTCTGATTTTCACCAATTTCAATAACGTTCATACTATGGCCGATAGAAGCTTATATACCTTCTTTTGTTGAGTACTTGAAATATATACATAGTTTGAAAAGTTGTGTTAAAAAATGCGAGTTTAACCAAACCCTATCCACTTCGCTTAAGTTCTGTAAGATCACTCTTCCAACCAATCTCACGACATTTGAATCCAATCTGACGACAAAATTATATTGAGTTTTGCTAGAAATAACGGTTTGCAACATGACTGATATTTAACACATATTTCAATAAACAACAAATTCTTGAGAAAAAAAATGTAATACATTTCTGAGTTCCGATTAGAGAACTTGCCATAATCAGATCAGGGAAATTTTCACTTTCACCCAGAACGAAACACTTTTCTGTACTCCACAGACGATGAATTTGTAAGCTTTACCTTTTCTAAGAACTTTAACACACATCCAGTTAACAGTGGACTAAAATATTTTAAACAAATTTTGCAAACCTACACTTGATAAATTAGTTTTTAAATCTAATAAAGAAAATGTTAAATCACAAAAATAAAATTAAAAGCACACGATATAGTTATAACCTTTTATTTGTTTACAACATAAATGACACAAGAAATTGAATTTCTTACCATAATAATTTTAAAAAGATCAGCATATATCGCATTATACAATTTGTTAAAAACTTAAAAATGAATTAACACTAGAAACGATTTAAATAACATTTGGTTGCAAAATTTGTTTTTGGTACATCAACTTTCATCTTATATACATAGTATGTATAAAACAAAGAAGTGCGTAGATAAGAACAGCAGGATTGATATATATGAAATAAAAACATTAATATTTTTGAAAAAGATCGTCGACCATCGTTTTATGATTAGAAAATGATTTTATCAGATTTTTTTATTTTATTTAAAATTACGTTTAATTGTAATCTTTATTTTGTTTTAACTTTTCCTTTGTTTTAAGTTTATTTTTAATATTAACAATTTTCTAATTGAGTTTAATATTATTTTTGTTTTAATTTTTCCCATTAATTATCAATAGATACTTTGTAGATGTTGTTGTTGATGGAGCCTAATTGCATTCTCTTTAGTTTGTAAATAGAAATATGTGGCGGTTTATATTTATTTAAATAGTAGTGGTTGTTAGATTAATCTTTCTTGGGTACAAAGAAAATCTTTCGTGATTTCAATGAAGACCACTTGTGTCTCTTGATGTAGTAGGAAATGACAGTCAAGAAAGTCATAATGCCCACAACTTTAATGATCATGCGTTTGCGATCATCGTGTTCAGGCTCCGAAGTCCATTTAAGGAAAGTAGCCACATCCTTAGCCAACTGACTTTGAGTAGCTGGAGTACCATCTTCATACTCAATAACCTGAGAAACAATAAATCAATGCAATGAAAATAGAAGATATTCTATTTGATTAAATATAGTGTACCTCATTGTACAAGACTTGAGCCATACCAATAGCACCACCAGCGAAGTAAGGATTAAAGTATTGACCTTCACGTAATGGTACACCAGCTGGAGGATCACAATAGCCAGTAAGTAGCGAGAATATATAATTTTCACCGCCATGACGGGCAGAAACAATGTAGCTCAAATCTGGTGGATATGCACCGTTGTTGGCAGCACGTGCAGCTTCTTCATTGGGGTAGGGTGAGGGGAAGTAATCCGACAACTTACCAGGACGATCAAAATAGTTACCACTATCATCTGGACCATCACGAACCTGGCGTGTAAGATTTTATGATTTTAGTATAGAAATTTCTTAAAAAAAAAAAAAAAAAAACATACCATAATTCCTTCAGCTTCAGCCTTGGCTTCGGCTTCAGTATGAGTAACACCGACCAAATTACGGTAGGCAATGTATTGCAAGGAGTGACATGCAGAGCATACCTGTTTGTATACTTCGTAACCACGACGTACGCTATAAAAATAAAAATTGATTTTAATCGAAGATGTTTTATAATTAACTGAATTGTTTTTGTTTTATTCTTATAATCTTTTTCGTAAAAGTCGCATATCCTACAATAAATATTTTCAGTCGAGTTTGAAAAACAGCAAAATATGTCCAGCAGAAAATGTATTAGTCTTTCAAATACTTTAACTTATTTTGTTTAAAATTTTTAATATAATACCAACCTGGAATGGTCCAATGATTTAATCAAACCACTATGGCTCCAGGGCATTGTTGGGGGGTGAACTTCAGTGCCAGAGGCTTCCACAGATTGCTCCAAAGCGTAGATTAAGGCACCAACACCGCCAGTTAAAGCACCAATAGTGGCCACAAACTAAAAGAGATGATCGATTAATTATTTACAGCCTCAATAACCTTTACGTTATAAAATTGAGGTTATGTTTAAAATTGTTCACCGGAGTTGACGTTTATTTTGGCAGTACATATGTGCGTATTATGGGAGCGTAAGTTTGTGATGAAAAACACTTACCTTCTTTTGGCCATTTGTCCAGGTTTTAGCAGTGGACACATTTTTAGCCTAAATAAAAAAAATATAAAAATTATTTATAAACAATATTACATATTCTTTAATATATTGCATTAAATGACATCTATGAAAAAACAAAACCTCAATGGTGAGTTACATAATGTCAGAGGAAGGAAAATTTTCAATTGCTTATAATCCTAAAATTCTGTTAAATTACACGAGCACTCTATAAAATCATCATTCCTGTTTTTTAGTGTTTATCCAGAATTAAAATTATATTGTTTTACTTTTCAATTTTAATTGATTTTTTCTGTACACAAAATTACACAATTTTATTCTTTCAGAGTTTTTGATGATTTAACACATATTATGAAAAAAAAGTTTTTAATCGTACCTGCTGCAAATTTAATGCAGGTACAGATTTAAGCAATTTAGAGCCACAAATTCTTCCTAATGTAGCCGCCATGGTATTGGCCAGAGAAGGTACAACTTTTTGGAGGAATGAAAGAAAATTCGAATCTACGAAAGTATTACGAAAATTCACCAACACATTTACACTCACAAATTGAACTAAGAAGACAGACGAACATATATAACAAAAAAGAGATGCCACTTAATAGGAATAAATAATTTTTTTACATTAAATCGATTTTAATGAAAAAACATAAAGGATTATTACAAAAAAAAAATACAGAAATTTCAATAAAGAAACAGATTTATGTATAACAATTATTATGAAAGTTAATGTTATATATAAATTTTTAAACCTGTAATAGGTGGCAATTTAAAGGAAAGTGATGTTATTTTGACATGTCGCATGTCAGATTCTGTCGCGGGCTGCCAGACCGTTCGTTTAAAACATTTTCTCCTTGAGTCATCTTCACGTCAACGGTAATTTTAATGCTAGTTACTCACGAGGCAACGGTTTGAAGCAATGTGTTGTAGCAACAATGATACACACATAGCAACGGTTGCCTCAACCAACGAATTTATTAATACTTCTTGATATTTCTGGTTGGTTGAGGCAACCGTTGCTGCGACCGTTGCCTCGTGAGTAGTTAGCATAATAACGCTGGGAGCAGAGTTGTAATTTTTGTAGACACAAAATAAATTTTGTGCAACGACTGGTACAGTCTGTGCTCGAAAGTTTTGCCCGTTGGGCATATGTCCCATTATCTACTTTGCCGTAGGGTTTAAGGCCTAGTTAACCACACGTTGTTAAAATGCATCCGTACCGTAATGTAACGTTGGTATTTAGTGCAATTATAGAGCGTGAAAAACGAACCAGCATGTTGCTGTGTAAAATTAACCAAACTTTATCAGCTGTTCACAAATGTCACGTACAAACACAGCAAAAATCAATTTTCAACAGATTGGGACGTTCCGGTTACGTCACAGTTGAGTTCGGTAACTGCTCTAAATGCTTGTCATGTAACAGAAAAAAACAGCTGACACGTTTGGTTAACGTTACGTGTGGCTAACCAGGCCTTTAATCTATCGTTGAAAATATAATTAAGACTAAAATATTAATAATAAAATATTCTTAAGACTTTCGTAAGATAAAATAAATTAAAGATTTAATAAGTAAATCTTAAATCTTGTCTTTATTATATATAATTTTTCTTTCGTTATATTAAATATAAATAAAATTCTATAATATTAATTAGTAACAGCATTATTTAGGATTGTAGGCATTTCACCTTCGATGCGTTCACGTATTAAGTTGCCACGATTTTGTTGTATCAATTGTTTAACACCATAAAACCATTCTCCTAAAATTAAAAAAAAATATATTAAAAAAAAGTAAAAATTTTATCAATTAGCACATTACCTATTTTAGTATATTTTACACAATCATTAAAGGCCTGACATCCTTCCATACTACTCAACACTCCATAGACAGATAAATCTGCCAAATTTGGTTTATTACCACCCATAAATCTTGTTTGTTGTTTTGCGAGCTCTTTAGTCCATTTATTGCAAGCGTCATAGATATGAGAGCGCACATCATCCGATAAATTATGACGTTTTTTCAATATTTTCGCTATGCCCCACATAGCGGTAGCTCCGGCATATACCATTAGATTGCGTTCCCATTTTGGAAAGTGTATATCCCATTCGCCAGCTTGTGAAAACCATTCAAATGTTTCAAACGCTTCACCCAATGATTGATAACAATTTGGTGAGATAAGATGTACAAGATGAGAATCAGCCCATGTACGCCATTTACGTTCAAGTCTGAAATAGAAGAAAAAGAATTATAAAAGTTAACACTTTCTTAATATATAGAATTGACTAAAAATTAAAAAAAAAACTGTTATACATATCGAGAGCTTCGTCTCAGAACGGCATATCGATCAAATTTTCCGATTCTGAGATATACTCCTTCCTGGCATGAAGCCCTCGGTATATTAATATATTTCAATAGTTAAAAATAAACAAAATTTAGAGAAAAAGTAAATCGTTATAAGCCATAGTTAATATTTGTTTCGCTTGTATAATAGATATTCTTACTCCTCCACTTCCTTAGTAAGCCCCTTCGGTGAATGATTCTGATACATAAGGAAATATTTATTCATAATATCATGCTTTTTATTTTGATTATCATCAAAGAATGATATCGAGGGATAAAATTGAGCCAATTCTCCAATATCGGTTTTGTTATCATTCAAATAAGTTGCAATCAATGAAATGATTGCACTTGAATCACTCATTTGTACATAACGACCATCACGTTGACGTATTAAAACCATTGGAACCTTTTTCACTTCTGACCATTTAATGTCTTGTCTCAGCACAGCATCTACTTCTACCACTTTATAAGAGATGCCCATGAAGTCTAAAAAAGCTCGTACTTTACAGCAAAATGGGCATGTTTGAAATTGAAAAAGGGTGATGTCCAGCCCTGTATTGTCCTTAGGATTTACAAAACGTTTGGTTATCTTAACGCTTTTTGGAAACTCGTTTATTATTGCCGGTGATGTACGTTCATGTTCTATATGCGAATTTTTATCTTTCCAATTTTCATAAAATGAATAAACCGTACCACCAGTCGCTCCTAAAGTTGTACCTAATACAGCCAATTTCAAGGTACTTGGTCCACCGTTTGAACGTTTGGGAGCATTAGCAGCATTAGACTGTAAACGCCTGGGAAAGATGTTACGTGATATTTCGTTGTATTGTCGAGTATTTCTAAAATATGCATGACGCATACTGTTACTGATGACACGGTATGAAGCCATGACTAGAGTTGAAAAAATTTGTCAAATATATTTTTTCCTTTTAACAATTTGTAATATTTAAGGGCTTTTTACTACCCTTGCTTAAGTAAATTTACTTCTTTATTTTTCTAAATATGTCAAACAGCTGTATGCTTGGGGGTGAAGTTAGCAACTACACAAAATGAAACATTAGTGCAATCTCTAATGCGGCCTACACACGAGACAACCATTGCTTCAACCGGTTGCCTCGTGTGTAGGCAGCATTATGATTCTGTTGTCTACTTTCTTTGTCTTAAAGGTCTTACTTATTACCTCAATATACATACAAAGGAATCCCAATGGGATTTACCCACAGAACCAGCTAAAAAAAGAAATCTCATCAAGTGGTCCCAGTGAAGTTAAGAGCCTCACACTTGTTGGTCAAACACAAGGGAAGTCGTCGGCCATCATCATGGCATGAGGAAAATATAAAACGTACCAAAGAAGAGGCTCGTCAGATATTGGAAGATTATCGTAAACAAATTGAAAGTGGTGACACCTCCTTGGAGGATTTGGCACATAATTACAGTGATTGTAGTTCGACCAAACGAACTACTTATTCTGGTTATTTCACTGTTGATCCTAAATTCAATTCGAATATGTTTTTCTGGTATTTTCCTTTTGAACAAGATCCAAATTTTCTCCTGTAGTTTTGTGGCTACAAGGTGGCCCAAAGCCAAATAACATACTTGTAAAACTAAGAAGAATACCTTCAAATATTCCTTTTGATGGGGATTTGTTATGTGATTGTCTATGATAGCTCCGGCTGAATTTAATAAGGCCAAAACATCGTTTGTTTTACGTTCGATCATAAGGATCATGGCGCGTGAAAGTAAAAACAGTACTTTCAAATACGTGGCACTATTTTTTATGGGAAGCTATTAACCTTGTTTATGTAAACAGCCAGACTAAAACAACAGTTAAAAAAATTTTGGAAAGAAATTACCATGAAAGTCGTAAAGTTCGATCAACTTTGATCAATTTTATTGAAAATAAAATTTTTTCCTTTTTAAAAAATATTTAAAAAAAAATTTTCAAATGTTTTTCTTTTCAATTTATCTCACGTCGACGAGGGGAACGGGAACGGTTTCTGTAAGTAAAGAAAGGAAAATATATGGAATCACAAAAATACAAGTTGTAAACAAAATGATTTTTTTGTACCTCTCAGTAGTGTAATCCTTACGTTGCTTTAAATAAATTTTTGAAAAATCTCCCTAGAAGAAATGAAATATAAAAAAAAATTATATTTTTTTTTTCATTAACATATATATTTCTATTCACTACTTGTAAAGAATTATTTTAAATAAATTTGTTGAAAAATATAACATAACCTCACGTACTTACCTTGTGAGATTTTAATACCGATGTATGTAAATTTTTTATGGCGTATGCCATGGCATCGTGCCGTAAATATTCGACGACTCCCGTTCCATTTGAGTAGACATCAGCAAAACATACGTCACCTGCCTTTCTCATATGATCCTTCAAGTCCTGCCATGAAACGGTACATGACAATTATGAAATTGGACCGGCGAAGGCGAATGTTTTGATGATGGTCAAAATTCTTATTCGACACTCCGCAATTGCAATGGTTGTGGGAATTGTATTTTTTTCCTCACCAAACCGTTTTCGTCCGAATTGTGTGGGAGGTTTAATTTTTTTGTTTTCTTTCCCTTTCTGAGCGGGATGTTTATTTTTTTTTTTTATTCCCTTCTCTACAAAAATTTCTTCCCTCGATCTCAAATTTTATTGTATATACATTTCTTTTGTACATATTTCAATTTAAAATTTTTTTTGTCTTTTTATAGAAACCAACGCGCGTTCGCTGCATATGAAAACTAACTGTAAATTTATAGTTTGTTGAAAAGGTTACTGGGTTTGAAAGGGGAACAAGGAACAAGGAATTGAAACAAATATAAATGTCAAAGAGATGCCACTGAAACAAAAATTTGCTTGACGTCAAATTCATGAATTTTTCATTTGGAAAGTGTTTAAAGCGGGATATACACGGTCAAAATGATTGAACTGCATTTTGGTGGTATTAGTGAAAATGTTTTGGTATGTGTCACACCGACGATGATTGAGCAAAATCAAAAATTTAAGATTTTCTGCATGCATGACGTACGAATTTGATATCGTTGATTGATCGGTATAATAAAATATTTTTGATAGTTACAAACAGCAGCACTCATTATACCCAAACCACATAGTGGTGTGAATATAACAAGAGTATAAAAACATTTCTTATTCGATGGGATTGTTGGGTGAATGGTTGTATATTGTTAGGTGTTTTTTTTTCAAACATTTCTTGTCCGGTGGGATTGTTGGGTGAATGGTTGTATATTGTTAGGTGTTTTTTTAAAAACATTTCTTGTTCGGTGGGATTGGTGGGTGGGATTGGCCGAGACATGTTGTATACATTTATACGGACCACCGAGTGGCATTGAAATTTATATGTCACAGATGGGTAAAAAAAATCAACAAGGCCTGGCGTGAATTAGAAACTAAGTTATATCTTGAACAAGTCTAGTTTAGGGGCGATGCCTCGATATTTTTTTTTTTGGGGTGGGTGATTCCAGGATGATAATTTTTTTTTGTCGGTCGAGCCTACTTTCCGAGTTTTGATATTGATTAGTGTATAATTTTGTTATTTAGTATCGGATTTCGAGTTATATATTCGTTTGAAAGCTTAGTTGAGCGTCCTCTATATGGTATTTTAAAATTTGAAATCCATTAACCCATTATGAATTTATTGAAAATTTTGCATTTTTGTGAGAGAGTTTGTTTCAATGTGGGATTATCTCGTAAATAGACGTATTAAATGTATGGTTTTATATTAACTGAATAAAAGGTGGGTCCATAAGCTTTATTTTTATATATGTCATGATCCTTCACCCTTTCAAGAAGCGTAAGACCGAATGAAAAGAAATATCAAATATTAAAAAAAAAAGGAATGAGAGAATTGCTTGGAATAGCCGAGAACCGGCAAATATTTTTCCCTTTTTATTCCCCTCATCGCAAACATCAACAAACTCAAGAATTGCGCAACAAAAATTGCCTTGTGTTAACTCTTAGAAAATTTCCTTAAGGTGCTATTACACGAAGTGTTTTTTACATATGTACTGTCACTTTTTTTATCCATATGAAATTCTTCACGTCTGTCAAAATTGTCTTTTACATACGATTCATAATTTTTGCTATCACACGTGTATATGTATTTCCGTATGACATAACCTCTAAATGTAAACAACAGCTGATTTAATTTGTGAATTTACAAAAATTTATTGTTAAAAAAGTTTCATATTATTTAATTGTTAATTAATACTAAACAATTTATTTTTCTTTCAATATTAATCTTTATAATTTACTCTGTTTTTCTTTCGCCACAAGCAGTGTTGTTTTTTCATATGTTTGTCATGCAAAAATAGAACCTGTTCTAATTGAAAAATGTAAATGTGACTTTCCTCATGTATTGTACATAAACAATGTTTCATATGTATCACACGATGTGTACAACTTTTGTTGTGGGAAAATTTGACAGTACATATGTAAAAAACACATCATTGTAATAGCCCTTTAGCACGATTATGTGATGGCACATTATTACATTGTTTTTTTATTTCATTTACATTGATTTTGTTTGTACAGATCATTTATGAGGCAATTGTATTGCAAAATTTGTTTCTTTACCAATTTTAGAAATATTTTGGTTTAAAGTATTGCGTTTAATGATTGATATATGAATACTTTTTATTTGAAATTGGCAACATTAAATGCAATTCAGTAAAAAAATTCACCTAAAAAATAACCATCTGAGATGAATTGTAGAAAAGATAAATCGAAAAAAAAAAACGTTACTCTCTCATTTTTTGCTTTTACATTTTACATCAATCTTGAAATGAAAGTGAATTGTTTATATCGCAATTTGAAAACCAATTCTTTTAAAAGTGCTATTTAAAATAATAAATTGAAGTAAAAACAAAAAATAAAATATTTGTTAAACTAATTGAATAAAAATTAATTTTAGAAAAGTGTTACGTTTACTTATTTCATATTTTATTTGTGCATTCCTCTTCATCTCTAATTAAATTTTGTTGGTAAGTTGTAGTGTGAAATATAAAATTTTGTGAAGGCGCGAATATAATGCATACACCAGGCAAGCAAATCATTTTTGGTGCAACACATTGAAGAAACACCTTGCATAAGATCCAATTTGCCATATATATCTTAAGGTACGGTCACATTAGGCAAATATTTGACTAAAAACGACAAATATTTGTTTGCCTCAGTCTGACCACATAATATTATTTGCCGTCAAACAACAAAACAGCTGATTTTAGGCAAACAAAATTATTTGCCTGCAAACAAATATTTGCCCAATGTGAACGTAGTGTGACCACTGAAGAGCAAATATTTTCCTCATATTTGGGCAAACATTTATTTGATCTTACGAAACATTTGTAAGTGCAAACAATGGCAAATAACAGTTGTTTTAGCAGTGATGTCAACTTTTAAAACTTAGTTCAGTTAATTCTTAAAAAAAGCTTTTTAGTTTCAAAACCATTTGTTGTGCAAGTTGTTAGAATTCACAAAAAATATGTAATATGCAAATTGTTTTGAATTTGTAAAGGTATAATATTAAATTTATTTTGGAACAAGTTGAGTTTACGGGCGACACCCCGATTTGTTAGGTTTTTTAGGGGTTAGATGATTTTAGGGTGTTTTGGAATAATAATGTTTTTTTCGGTCGAGCATATTTTCGGAGTTATGGACCGACAAACTTTGACTTTGATTTGTATATAACTTTGCAATTTAGTGTCGGATTTCAGCCATATACATATCATTAGACATCTTACTTGAGTGCCTTTTATATCAACAATTACATTTCCAATCTCATACTATTGCGATATTTTCTTATATTTATTATACTATTATACTACCATTATTTATCCGTCCTATTACGAAAATATTTTCATAATTGGACGGATAAATAATAGTAGCATAATTTAATAAATAATGGGTTAATTTCCCAAAAAAAGTTAGACGGAAATAGAAATAAGAACATATTAAAAAAAATTAAAAGTGTAGGTAAAATCCCTAATATATCCGGTCCTGAAAGGGTTAAGAGGTCGAAATAAACATCGAAATGAAGCTAGTGCATCCAACTTTCATTCAGTTGGTGTAAATACCAACATTATAAAGATCATTTTATGAGATAATGGCACGCTTTCAAAAAAATATAAAAAAAAAACGGAAAAGGTTCATAACTGGTTAATGGATATCGGATTTTGAAATATCAAATTAAAGGCGCTCAAGTAATCTTTCCAATGATATATATTTCTGAAATCCGATACTAAATATCAAAGTTATATACAAATCAAAGTCAAAGATTAGTCGACCCATAACTCCGAAAATATGCTCCACCGAAAAAAAACTTTATTTTCCTAGAATCGCAATAAAATGTTGTATAAAAATGTGGAACGGATCGGGGTGTAACCCGTAAACTCAACATAAGCCTTTATTTTTAACTTTAGCGTCTATATCATTTTAAAAACACAGAATTTGACACACTGTTACATTACTCAAAATGAACAGCTGTGTACTCGTATTATTTGTATTTTGTAAAAGAAAAAGAAATATCAAATAATAGAAAAGGTAAGAAAAATTTTGCAAATTATAGTTATAATTATAGTTAATAATAATATGTAAATATTTTTTCAGTTTGATTAAAATGGAATCTACAGCTTCTCCAGCAAAAAAACTGCGCACTAAGCCAAAAGTGCAAAAGGATTGGGATGAAGAAGATGTCTTCAAACTAATTGCTTTTGTTGAAAGCGAAGCATGTTTGCGGAATGCAAGTGACGATGGCTACCACAACAAAATATTTCGCGACAACGCCTGGCGGAAGATAAGCGAAATATTTGACAAAAAATATTTAGCAACAGACCTCAATGCCAAATGGACCAATCTAGGTATCCAGTTTAGTGGTTATGCTGGCAGAGCCAAAACTAAGTCCGGCCAGGGCGCAGTGGAAATACCAAAGTGGAAGTTTTTTAATGCCATGGGTTTTGTATGGCAGGCCGAGCAGCAACAAACACAACCAACTACTTCAAATCTAATTCTTGAATCGGAATCGAATGGTAATTGTAAGAACCTACATATGTACATACATATATGTTTATGAAAACAAAATATAAGTTACAACTTAAATTATTTTATACATTTCCTAATAGCTCTCGATAATTCCATAACGACAACGCCGCCATTGGTAACACCACACCGTCCGCAAGTTTTAAATGCATCATCGGCTACAACTCAAATTGCAGAAACTATGCGTGAAGCAGTTACTGCTATGAAGGAACGCAACCAAAACACTTTGGACCCCAACTTTCGTTTGCAAACTAAGCGAGCTGAAAACTCTCAAATACAACGTAGCAGCATCCGTACGTAAAAGAGTAACTTTACTTTTTTGCAGTGCGTATATGAGGAAACAAAAAAATTTGATAAATAAATACTTTGTTCTTTTAAATCGCACAGTGATAAAAAATTTTAAAAAAATTTAATATATTAATATTTTTAAATAAATAATTTTTTATAAATAATTTACATATTGATGTGGAATGTTGCTGTTGTGTTGCGTATGTATGTCGTAAAGTTGAAAAATTTTCGTTTAACCAGATTTGTAGTAACTTAAAAATTTAAACTAATTAAAAACTAAGTACTTGTTTTAAATTGGCATTTGAAATGCTAATTATTTATATTATTATTGATTACTTTAGTGATGTCCGTCCGTCCTTGTAATCAAACCACATGTCGCAAATATGAATATACATTGATGAAATTTAGTATATAACTTTCTATAGGCCATAGGATGAATTCTATAGTGAAAATCGGTTCATATTCAGTCCTAGTCCCCGTACAAATGACCCCCATGAAGATCTCATGCTTTATTATTTTTGAGTTTTTCTTTGTTTAAATAAAATAATTTTAAAAAATAATTTTATGCAATTAAATTTTTTATTTCGTTTTTATATATTTATATAGTTATTTTTATATATGTATGCTTGTATTGAAAGGGGACTTCGCCTTCTTATTGTTGTTATTGTTGAGGTGTTGGGTGAAATATAGGAACGATGCGTTTGAAGGTTGGTGAAACTATGGCCGCTTTGTTCATTGCGCCATTCACCAGGAATCAAAGTTCAGTCTTCCGCATATACTATGTGTTCCTACAAAACAAAGTGAGTCAAGATTGTAACCAACTTAAACTATAATAGCTACATCTATGTACCTTTATAATTATAATAAACGCTACCGGAATGAGATGGTGCGGTCAAAACAGTTACTTATTCTGGTTATTTCACTGTTGATCCTAAATTCAATTCGAATATGTTGTTCTGGTATTTTCCTTCTGAACAAGATCCAAATTTTCTCCTGTAGTTTTGTGGCTACAAGGTGGCCCAAAGCCAAATAACATACTTGTAAAACTAAGAAGAATACCTTCAAATATTCCTTTTGATGGGGATTTGTTATGTGATTGTCTATGATAGCTCCGGCTGAATTTAATAAGGCCAAAACATCGTTTGTTTTACGTTCGATCATAAGGATCATGGCGCGTGAAAGTAAAAACAGTACTTTCAAATACGTGGCACTATTTTTTATGGGAAGCTATTAACCTTGTTTATGTAAACAGCCAGACTAAAACAACAGTTAAAAAAATTTTGGAAAGAAATTACCATGAAAGTCGTAAAGTTCGATCAACTTTGATCAATTTTATTGAAAATAAAATTTTTTCCTTTTTAAAAAATATTAAAAAAAAAATTTTCAAATGTTTTTCTTTTCAATTTATCTCACGTCGACGAGGGGAACGGGAACGGTTTCTGTAAGTAAAGAAAGGAAAATATATGGAATCACAAAAATACAAGTTGTAAACAAAATGATTTTTTTGTACCTCTCAGTAGTGTAATCCTTACGTTGCTTTAAATAAATTTTTGAAAAATCTCCCTAGAAGAAATGAAATATAAAAAAAAATTATATTTTTTTTTTCATTAACATATATATTTCTATTCACTACTTGTAAAGAATTATTTTAAATAAATTTGTTGAAAAATATAACATAACCTCACGTACTTACCTTGTGAGATTTTAATACCGATGTATGTAAATTTTTTATGACGTATGCCATGGCATAGTGCCGTAAATATTCGACGACTCCCGTTCCATTTGAGTATACATCAGCAAAACATACGTCACCTGCCTTTCTCATATGATCCTTCAAGTCCTGCCATGAAACGGTACATGACAATTATGAAATTGGACCGGCGAAGGCGAATGTTTTGATGATGGTCAAAATTCTTATTCGACACTCCGCAATTGCAATGGTTGTGGGAATTGTATTTTTTTTCCTCACCAAACCGTTTTCGTCCGAATTGTGTGGGAGGTTTAATTTTTTTGTTTTCTTTCCCTTTCTGAGCGGGATGTTTTTTTTTTTTTTTTATTCCCTTCTCTACAAAAATTTCTTCCCTCGATCTCAAATTTTATTGTATATACATTTCTTTTGTACATATTTCAATTTAAAATTTTTTTTGTCTTTTTATAGAAACCAACGCGCGTTCGCTGCATATGAAAACTAACTGTAAATTTATAGTTTGTTGAAAAGGTTACTGGGTTTGAAAGGGGAACAAGGAACAAGGAATTGAAACAAATATAAATGTCAAAGAGATGCCACTGAAACAAAGATTTGCTTGACGTCAAATTCATGAATTTTTCATTTGGAAAGTGTTTAAAGCGGGATATACACGGTCAAAATGATTGAACTGCATTTTGGTGGTATTAGTGAAAATGTTTTGGTATGTGTCACAACGACGATGATTGAGCAAAATCAAAAATTTAAGATTTTCTGCATGCATGACGTACGAATTTGATATCGTTGATTGATCGGTATAATAAAATATTTTTGATAGTTACAAACAGCAGCACTCATTATACCCAAACCACATAGTGGTGTGAATATAACAAGAGTATAAAAACATTTCTTATTCGATGGGATTGTTGGGTGAATGGTTGTATATTGTTAGGTGTTTTTTTTTCAAACATTTCTTGTCCGGTGGGATTGTTGGGTGAATGGTTGTATATTGTTAGGTGTTTTTTTTAAAAACATTTCTTGTTCGGTGGGATTGGTGGGTGGGATTGGCCGAGACATGTTGTATACATTTATACGGACCACCGAGTGGCATTGAAATTTATATGCCACAGATGGGTAAAAAAAATCAACAAGGCCTGGCGTGAATTAGAAACTAAGTTATATCTTGAACAAGTCTAGTTTAGGGGCGATGCCTCGATATTTTTTTTTTGGGGTGGGTGATTCCAGGATGATAATTTTTTTTTGTCGGTCGAGCCTACTTTCCGAGTTTTGATATTGATTAGTGTATAATTTTGTTATTTAGTATCGGATTTCGAGTTATATATTCGTTTGAAAGCTTAGTTGAGCGTCCTCTATATGGTATTTTAAAATTTGAAATCCATTAACCCATTATGAATTTATTGAAAATTTTGCATTTTTGTGAGAGAGTTTGTTTCAATGTGGGATTATCTCGTAAATAGACGTATTAAATGTATGGTTTTATATTAACTGAATAAAAGGTGGGTCCATAAGCTTTATTTTTATATATGTCATGATCCTTCACCCTTTCAAGAAGCGTAAGACCGAATGAAAAGAAATATCAAATATTAAAAAAAAAAAGGAATGAGAGAATTGCTTGGAATAGCCGAGAACCGGCAAATATTTTTCCCTTTTTATTCCCCTCATCGCACACATCAACAAACTCAAGAATTGCGCAACAAAAATTGCCTTGTGTTAACTCTTAGAAAATTTCCTTAAGGTGCTATTACACGAAGTGTTTTTTACATATGTACTGTCACTTTTTTTATCCATATGAAATTCTTCACGTCTGTCAAAATTGTCTTTTACATACGATTCATAATTTTTGCTATCACACGTGTATATGTATTTCCGTATGACATAACCTCTAAATGTAAACAACAGCTGATTTAATTTGTGAATTTGCAAAATTTATTGTTAAAAAAGTTTCATATTTTTTAATTGTTAATTAATACTAAACAATTTATTTTTCTTTCAATATTAATCTTTATAATTTACTCTGTTTTTCTTTCGCCACAAGCAGTGTTGTTTTTTCATATGTTTGTCATGCAAAAATAGAACCTGTTCTAATTGAAAAATGTAAATGTGACTTTCCTCATGTATTGTACATAAACAATGTTTCATATGTATCACACGATGTGTACAACTTTTGTTGTGGGAAAATTTGACAGTACATATGTAAAAAACACATCATTGTAATAGCCCTTTAGCACGATTATGTGATGGCACATTATTACATTGTTTTTTTATTTCATTTACATTGATTTTGTTTGTACAGATCATTTATGAGGCAATTGTATTGCAAAATTTGTTTCTTTACCAATTTTAGAAATATTTTGGTTTAAAGTATTGCGTTTAATGATTGATATATGAATACTTTTTATTTGAAATTGGCAACATTAAATGCAATTCAGTAAAAAAATTCACCTAAAAAAAAACCATCTGAGATGAATTGTAGAAAAGATAAATCGAAAAAAAAAAACGTTACTCTCTCATTTTTTGCTTTTACATTTTACATCAATCTTGAAATGAAAGTGAATTGTTTATATCGCAATTTGAAAACCAATTCTTTTAAAAGTGCTATTTAAAATAATAAATTGAAGTAAAAACAAAAAATAAAATATTTGTTAAACTAATTGAATAAAAATTAATTTTAGAAAAGTGTTACGTTTACTTATTTCATATTTTATTTGTGCATTCCTCTTCATCTCTAATTAAATTTTGTTGGTAAGTTGTAGTGTGAAATATAAAATTTTGTGAAGGCGCGAATATAATGCATACACCAGGCAAGCAAATCATTTTTGGTGCAACACATTGAAGAAACACCTTGCATAAGATCCAATTTGCCATATATATCTTAGTCAAATTGGGTTTGTAAAAATTGCCATAAGATACAGTTTATCATATAAATCTTATTCAAATTGGGTTTGTATGTGTTTATTACATCCATTAATCAGTAGTCCCAAAATAATCTATATTGGACAACTCTTAGTCATAGGCCCCATATAGAGCTGCTTCCCGATCTTCACTTAAATCTATCAAAAAAGAAAAATATTGCACTGATTCTTCTCAAATTTTGTTTGTATATATTTTTGCAAAATACAAGAGACCTTACCAAACATGGTCAGAATCGGTCCATTTTTGGGCCTAGTCCCCATATAGATATAGCATCCGAAATGAACTTTTTCATATTCGAAGGAAAAAAGATAATAAAAATGCAAAATATTTATAACAAATTTGGTTTATGATTATTTTCTATATCCAGTTAGTTGGGTCTAAAAGTGAGGGACTCTAAACGAATGCTATAGGGGGGTATCGTATAGTCGATCTAGACCGAGTATAATTTTCTTACTTGTTTTAATTTTGCACAAGATAACTTTGATAATTGTAAGCTATTTCTTTTTACTATAATAAAATTAAATGAAATTTAATGTAAATATTTACATTGTGAATGTTACATTTTGTGCGTAAATAAACCAATAATTAAAAAAAAATAATTTATCACCAGATTTCAACATAAGAATCGCGTTGAAGTCTGCCCACTGATCTGTAAATTTTCCTTTTTTAAGCATGCATAACAAAGTTGTATTATTAGGTGAACCAAAAATCTTATGCAAATGTTCATGATGAATAGGTAAAGAAACATCATTTTGTATTGTTTGAATGAGGAGGTTACTTAGAAATGGAGCACCAGACTGATATGCACGTGTATAGTAGATCTGTATAGTAAAAGTAGTCAAGAAAAATTAAATTCACGTCGAATTTGTTGAAAATATGTTAATACAGAAAAAACAAAACAAATTGCTTAAGTTTCATTATAGTTTTTGGTGTCCATTAATAAACTAACCCAACATCGTTGGACGTAAAACTCTTTCTCGAAACTCTTCGCATAGAGTATCGAAAAATCTTCGTAGTCAAACTGTGCTTGTTTTATTATAATTTTTTTTTTTATGTGTAAACATCTATACGCGCAGGGGAGTAAATTTCTATTTTACAATACAATCACAAAAATAGCGTAACTCATATCGGTGTGAGCTGAAGCAGATAACGCTGTGTGACTTATGATTGTATTGGCGAAAAATTATGATATGTTCTTTTCTAAACATTTTCCAATTGTAAATCAGAAACCATCAATATAATTTCAGAAAACATCATTTGAATTTCAGAAAACATAAATAGAATTTCAGAAAACATCAATATAATTTCAGAAAACATCATTCGAGTTTCAGACAACATCAATTGTATTTCAGAAAACATAAATATAATTTCAGAAAACATCAATATAATTTTAGAAAACATCATCCGAGTTTCAGAAAACATCATTTGAATTTCAGAAAACATAAATATAATTTCAGAAAGCATCATATGAATTGCTGAAAACATTAATTGTATTTCAGAAAACATGAATTCATTTTCAGAAAACATCAATTGCATTTCAGAAAACATCAATTGAATTTCAGAAAACACCATAATCGACTTATTTTTTATGCACTGTAAATTATGATATTGAAGTTTTCTTTAATTATTTGATGTTTACACATCTCCCTTGTGATCGGACTCACATGATTTTTTTATTCAGGTACACTATTTCGATTTTTAAATCATACATACAAAATTGGGTCTTGTTTAAGAATTTGCTTGGCGTATTCGTACAATTATTTAGTTTGAGCCAAAAATTTTGGGTTCCAATTGAAGTACGTTCAAAAAAACACTCTTTACCAAGTAGTTTTCATATTTCTACAATTGAGGCGTTGGCTTTTACAATTACAGCTGAAGGTTTGTGTTGCTTTATATCGTTAATATTTGATGGGGGAGTTACGTCCATATCATTGAGGCCAGCCAGCAGGCTGAATCTGTTGCTTTAAGTTGACGCGATGTTCGGATTAACAAAACCAGTAGGAAGTTTTCTCATCTTCTTATTCACAAGCTTTCTTTTTGATGAAGATTTGGCCCCTTGGGCCATCACTAAATTTTTAATCCTATTTTAATCTGAATTGACTGCGACGTGAGCTCAAATGAGATCAATAATAGGCAATTGCAAAAACAAAAATATACACTTGTTATTAATTTTAAATAGTTGTACTGTAAGCGCTTTAATTATTTACACGACCGTTCGTAAAGAGAATTATATTCGAAATGAAAAATGTTGAAGAAAAATATTCAAAAACCTATATTATATGTTAAAGTTACATATCAATAAAATTCATGCAGTATATTGCTGTGTTAAATACATTTTTTCTGTTTAAATTTCATCACTAATACATTTTCATATATAAGATGAAATAAACCAATGGTGTATTAATTTCCATGATAATAATGATATAAACACATTTTATTAACAATAACTCTATTTTTTTTTTTAATAACGTAATTAATTGGTGTTTCATTTCAAAAAGCATCAATACAATTTCAGGTAACATTAGTTTCATTTCAGAAAACATCGTACAATGTCAGGAAACTTTTATTCACAGAATGAATTTACTGCGATGGAGAACAAATACCTCCAGAAAATTGCAGACAAAAATATTTACATAAAGAAGCTGGAAAAAAAATTGACGGCGTTGGAGGAACTTAGTCTAAATTTACCTATATCACATGCAAATGCCAGTAAGGAGGCTGTAACATTTGCAAAAATGATTATAAAAAAAGATGAAAAATTCAATGAGGACGAATTTGCCATATGTTCAAATATACAGTATACGTCATCCAAAGCGTATACTGTTATGAGAGAAAGATTCAAATTCAATATGCCTTCGGAGGCGTTATTGAATGAATCCAAAGCAATTAAATGTTACACAGCAGGAATCAATAAAGAGGTAATGGAAAAGTTGGAAAACCTCACAAAAAATTTACTAACTAGAGAAAAGGAATGCACAATTAACATGGACGAGATGTTTTTAGCACGTGATCTAGAATACAATAAAACCACTGATCGCATTCTTGGTGTTGTTGACCGCGTAGGTGGTGAAACAGAAAAAAAAGGTGCTGAAACGGTTTTATGTTTCCTTTTGAAAAGTTGTTTCAGTAGCTGGTGTTTTATAATTAGCTACTATAACACTCCAAGTACCATTACCTCCGATGACATGGAAAAGTACTTGACGGAAAATATAAATGCCATTAATGAAATTGGACTTAATGTTACGTCTGTTATTACGGATCAGGCATCACATAACATGAAATTGTTTCAAAATTTAGGAGTAACTGAAGAAGAGCCTTACTTTTTAAGTCCCACGAATCAAAAGATATACGTTATTTATGATTACTGTCACACGCTCGTTTCATTATGGAGGACTTTTTTAAAACAAGAAATTGAAACAAACCACGGTGTAGCAAGTATGAAAATAATGAAAGAAGTATACGAAAGAGACAAGGAAAATCTCATCATACGTATTGTTCCGGAACTCGAAGATTTTCATTTTAATCCATTATATTCAAAACTTTTTGATATTCAAAGTTTCTCTAAATTATTCAGCCATAGTATGGTTGCAGCAATAAAAACTCAATTGGATGCGGGTTTTTTCACAAATCATTCGTTGGAGGAAGTAAATGCCACAATTTATTTTATCAAAAAGCTATATCAATTACTTGATATCCTTAATGCGAAGGATGGAACTGATAAAGAAAATAATGTTAAACCTTTCTATAGAAATAACTGCATAGAAAAGAATTTTATTTTAAAATTCATTCCATACTTAAAGTCATTTAACTACGCATATCGCAATACAAATAGTTGGATAAAAGGATTGGTTATAACTCTAAATAGTTTATTGCAAATGAGCACGGATATGTTCAATAAATATCCAGAAGTAAACAGTATCCTATTTAATAAATATAATCAAAACATGTTGGAAGATTTCTATAAAGATATACGAAATAATTCGCAACATGTAACGATAAAACACTTTAAAAAAGAAATAGATAAATTTATTGAATTAAGTATTTTAAATTTTGATCAAAATTGTCCTGAAATAAACTACGAGAGTGGCGATATGAACACGACGATGGATGTAGATTTAGAAAGTGAAGAAGGAATGGAGTTGTCAGAAGAAAATGACAACATAAATATTGGCAATTCAATGGTACATATGGCGGACGACAATGGTGCCGTTGGTGGTATTAACCCAGAAACTCAAAAGGGTATCACTGAAATAGAAACGTTGCCCTATTACACGGGATACGTTATCAAAAAAGTGTTTGATAAAGAATACAAATGTTATAAATGTTTGGAAGAGGCAAAAGGACAACCAGATGCAGCCTCATACTTCCTACATAACAAAGCGAAAGACATACATGAAATTATAGTTCCATCGGATAAATACAATGAAATAAGTAGATTAATCTTTACACAATACAGCAATTTCTTCCATTAAAATTTCCATATTTTACATCTTAGGCAGACATTAATTTGTACTGTACAAGATAACATTAAAAAATCGAAATTTAAGGATTGGTTAAACGAAAGCAATCCCTGCCATTTTCATAGAAAATCATTTTTAGAAGTTTTCATTACTATTCTCTTATATAAAAACTCTAAAAATCTATTAATTAATAAAAGCTACGACGAAATATTGGATTGGAGATATTAAGGGAAGCTTGATAAAATTCTATATGCAGCAAACAAATATTACAAAAATAGAGAATGTGGCAACTAAAAAGTGGATATTAGGTTATGTATGGATAATGGATAATCAAAAATTGGATAATGGATAATGGAAAAATTGGATAATGGAAAGTGAATAATGGATAATGGATAATGGAAATTGAATAATGGAAAGTGAATAATGGATAATGGATAATGGATAATGGAAATTGTATCATGGATAATGGATAATGGATAATGGAAAGTGGATAATGGATAATGGATAATGGAAATTGGATAATGGAAAGTGGATAATGAATTATGGATAATGGAAATTGAATAATGGATAATGGATAATGGAAATTGAATAATGGATAATGGAAATTGAATAATGGATAATGGATAATGGAAATTGAATAATGGATAATGGATAATGGATAATGGATAATGGAAATTGGATAATGGAAATTGCATAATGGATAATGGATAATGGATAATGGAAATTGAATAATGGATAATGGAAATTGAATAATGGATAATGGATAATGGAAATTGAATAATGGATAATGGATAATGGATAATGGAAATTGGATAATGGAAATTGCATAATGGATAATGGAAAGTGGATAATGGATAATGGAAAGTGAATAATGGATAATGGATAATGGAAAGTGGATAATGGATAATGGAAAGTGAATAATGGATAATGGATAATGGAAATTGGATAATGGAAATTGGATAATGGATAATGGAAATTGGATAATGGATAATGGAAATTGGATAATGGATAATGGAAATTGAATAATGGATAATGGATAATGGAAATTGAATAATGGATAATGGAAATTGAATAATGGATAATGGAAATTGGATAATGGAAATTGGATAATGGATAATGGATAATGGAAATTGGATAATGGATAATGGATAATGGAAATTGAATAATGGATAATGGATACTGGATAATGGAAATTGGATAGTGGATAATGTATAATGGAAAGTGGTAAATGGTTTAGGCCTACTGGGGATGCAAGCCATGTAAAATAAATTGCAACGCGCCATTCGTAGTACCTCAAAGGTGGTGTGGAAATCTACACAATAAACATTGAAAATTGTAATAATTTAAGATATTACGGATTTCTTAAACAATATTTCTCATAATTTGAAATTAAGGGTAAATTAAATTTATATACCCCTATATCTATATAAATTTTAATACTTACATAAAATATTTAATTATATATATATAGATATATACATATATGTATATATCTATTAAAAATAATTTACAATTTTAAATATAATCTCATTTAATTACGTACACATATGTATATATATACATACACAAATTATATTAAATAAATCAAATCTACATACCCCATATTTATATAAATTAAAAAACGTTTTTCAATTGATTTATATGTAATTTTTAAGATGATTTTTTATGTAATAATCAATGAATTACCTGTTAAAAGAATTAAATACTATAATAATTATAATTTTAATTTTATTTATACTTTTAATAAATTAAAATATTATATTTAAATTATACAAAACTAATTTATTAATAATTAAATTTAGTATAAACTATTTAAAGAAATAATTTGGAAAAACCGTTTTTTTTTTTTTCAACTAAATAGATATATATACATATAAATTAAGATTAATCATGTAAAATAAGTATATTTTTAATTGTACTTATTTTAATTATCTATATTAATTTTAATTATTTTTTTTTTTTCATTTAATTAGTATATAAGTCATTAGTTTTTTTTTGAATTTTTTTTCCAAATTTACATGTTTTTGAATTGAGGTTCATAACTAGTAGGATTAATAGATATATAGTAATATGTAAATATTTAACTAATTAATATATATCTATTAATCTATATTTCCAAAAAAAGCCCAATTTAATTAACAATATCGATAGATTAAATTTTCAATATATTTAGATTTATATAATTATTTTGTAGATGTTTTCAATTAAGTGTAAAAAAAAAATTTATGCAAAACATAAAAAAAAAAAAATTTTTATTTTTTTGGATACCGCGTTCTTATCATTTCCAATAAATCGATTTCCAGCGCTAATTCTTCCTGATTTGAAAGCGCAAGTGCCCTCAATTCAGTGGCAACCATTACACTGAATACGTCGTACCGATCAAGCGGTTCGCCATACCGGGGGATAGTTCTATGCAGTATTGGAACTTTATCACCAAAAATTTTTTTTTCTAAATTATTCCCAATTCTTTTGCCTACTTCAGCTGAATCGTTAATTGCTGTTGACGTTGCATTTATTAATTGTTTCAAATTGCTCCTTTTTAAAAAACCTTCTTCAGAATTTCGAGAGGGACGATGTATTGGAATGGATTTGTCCGACTTCGCATTTGCATTTTGCGGTGCATTTATTGCTGTCGAACCTTGTTTTTTAAAATTATATGATTTTAGAAAACACTCTTTGGCATTTGAAGAGGGTCGATGAATTGCACTTGCTTGCGTTCTTCCCGACATTTCGCTGAACTGCATAGAACCGCTTGCCGATGCGAAGCTTTCAGGTAATGGCTGCCGACAGATTGATCCCGAACAACTTAATGATGACTGCACTTTGCTTGCACTTGCGTTTTCTGAATATTTTGGCAATTCAAAATTTCCGCTGTCATCATTAAGCAATTCATCTAAATAAATAGAAAATAAAATAGTTTTCATAAATTGATTACATATCCCATGTTAGAAATATTTGTCAACCTTGTACTTACTTATATTTCTTTCGATTATCTTATTTGTTTCTGCAATATTTTCAGTGCATCCAATTCGCCTTTTTTTTGGACGGTCCTCTGGCGAATTATTTTTTTAATACAGATGATGCTGCTTCCTGAAAAGAATTAAAAAAAAACCATGATCCAGCTGTAATATTAATAGACCAGGTGATGTATTTTCAACGATATATGTTATAAAATTTTTACCCGAGTTTAAATTAAAGTTAATGATTTCAATGGGTTTGAAATGGTGCGTGGTAAAGAGGAGGAAAGCATATATTTCAAAAATTCATAACTGCACTGTATTCTTAATCGGACCGTTTTTTTTTTCCTACATTTATAGCGCGTTTGCATATTATGAAAATGTAGTATGTATGTGATTACGATGGAAATGTAGCTAATTTGTTTTAGATTTAAAAAAAAAAAAAAAAAAAAATAAGTTGTTCAGTATTAGATTTGTGTAAAATTTAACAAAAAAACTGTTCAAGTTTGCATTTACTATAAAATGATATATAGTTATGATATTACATTAGAAAATTACAACGCAATGTCTAGAAAATTGACACTTACAAACAAACAAATGCGAAGAATATAATTTAAAAGAAAAATAAATAATGTTTATTAATACAAATGAAAATTATAAAAAAAAAAAAAAAAATTTTGTAATTGAATAGTTAAAATTTTTTATAGTTATTAGTTTGTATTAAAAAATGAGGCTTAAGTCTCGTTTAGGTGCACCTCTCCGTTCCAAATTTTTACCACTCGTTACACTTTTTAATGCGATAAAATTTTTTTTTTCGTAAGCCAATATTTCCCCAGTTATAGACCTACAAAGTTTTAACATTGATTTCGATATAACTTGAACAATTCTAATTGAACTTTAGCAATATATGTATGATTTGAAAGCTTTTTAAAGTACGTTTATTTTGATATAAAAAGAAATTAGAAATCCATTAAAACATTATGTACCAAAATAATTTTATTTATTTTTAAGATGCAGTTTTTTGTCAATAATTCATTTTATTTTAATAGAACGCTATTACAAGTACAAAATATATGTTAATTAGTACATTCGTAGAATTAACAGCTTTTATTTAAAAGATAGTTTCACCTTTAAACCCTTTGTAATCCTGAGATGTCAGGGGTTAAAAAAAAGTATAAGTTGCTAGGCTAAAATTATAATTAGGTAACATGCACTGAAACGAGTAAATCGCGAAAAAGAAAGTAATATCCAACTTTAACTTGTAATATATTCAGCACTTTAAGAGTCAAAAAATCATAAAAGACAGCAAAAAATTCCTTGTGACCCCTACTTTTATTATAAATGTGCAAATACATATGTTACATATGTAATTTCGTCTGATAATTTATAATTACAGCTTTTCACAAAAACTCTTTATCACAAATGCACAATCTTGAACAGGTTCACAATTGGTTAAAAAATTTTGAACTTTTTTATTTTGAAATTAATTTTAATTTTTCTTTCTTTTTTTGGGAAACAATTATAAAATAAATAAAAAAAAAAAAATTTAATAATTGCACTTCCAAACAAATGCTATGTGTGTTTTATTACTTACTCGATTCGTCTGCGGTATGTTCTTCATTTTTTCTTTTGCTGCTACATGGCTTTTTTTTAAAATCTTTCAAAAAAGACATTTCCTCAAAAAAAGCCATGTAGGTTTTCGTTCCTCTGCTTCCAGGTATTTAACATCTCTAAGATACCCATGCCGTAACCATTCTATCCTTTTAAGTACATCACATCTCTCTGGTTTGTCCAACACCTCTTCCATTTTTATCCTAAGAATTTCTATTGCACGGTTGCGCAGCTTTGAATTGTGGTACTCCTTCATATTCGAATTCCACAGACATTCATTACTTTTATATAAGTGGATAAATTCAATTACCCATTTTGCAGGCCATTTTTTTTCTTTGTCTTGTGGTCGCATTGTTATTTAAATTTTTTATTTTTATTTAACGAAAACTTTGAAAAATTTTAAATTTGTATTTCAACTGTGTATGTACACAATGAAAATAAATGACATTTCGCCATATTGCGAAGAGAGGTAAATAAGAAGGAAGTAAGTAGTGAATTTACTTATTTTTGAATATAAGTAACAATTGAAGCAAATCGACATTTTTTGTTCTCTTTTAAATATTGTTTTATGAAATTCTGTTAATGTTTTATGAAATTCTCCTCTTATGCCAGTTCTGGATGGATTTCATTTTAACATACTACAAGTATTTCTTGGAAGGCACAGTATATGAGAAATCGTGGTTTAGGTGGTAGAATTATATTTTCTTTAAATACATATGATTTTAAAGGAATACGTGTAAAGGTTAAATGATTTCCGTTAATTGAAATTTTTATAAAATACTAACGGAAGTTTAAGAAATTTAAAATTATTATAAATTGAACAGACCCAGACATTGCTATGTTTTACTTATTTTCTTTATCTTTGTTAAATTACTTGTTTTTAATGTACATTTATTTATTTACTCTTACATTAAGTTACAAATATAAAACTTTATTAAAAAGTATTACCTTAATTGGCGAAGAAATTCCATTATTTATTCGGCCGATTCCGGCCCCACATCCATTTGTTGAGCAGGAAACTGAGGAAACCTATGATGAAGAAAACCTGGAGACCTATTTGTATGAAATGAAAGATTATGGTAATGGCAGTAGTGGTGAACTAATAATAGAGCAAGAAAAAGATGTTCTCGTAGAATCAACGACCTCATTGCAAGATGAGGATCAAAATTGCATGCAACTGATAAATAATGAAATCAATGTAGGTGACACTCAGGATTCTGCGTCTGATCATGATCAATATGTAATGGATATGGAGAATGTTAAAGAATCAAGTAAAACAATAATTAATAACATTAAGCGTAAACTTAATGATAGCAGTATTATATTAACACCTTCATCGTCAAAAAAAAATTATGTTAAAGAAATCGTTACCCACAAAACAGCAACAATCACCAAAAGCTCTACACAATAAACTGAATGCATTAGCAACAGTTGACGTAAAAATTCTCAGCATAATTAAACAAGAGAAGCATCATGCACCTGTCGTTGTGTCGGATTTCATACAGCCCGACATTAATCCAGACTCCCTCGTTGAAACGCAACATGTTACAACGTTTATATTCAAGGGCGAGTAGTATATAAAAAATGCCTTGAGATCATTATATTAAGGAAAAACTTGAATTGATGAAGAAGTTGGATAAAATGGAACGTGTGGTTAAAGCAATTAAAGGTCATTTAAATAATATTGATTTTTAGAAATTTAACATAAAGTATTAATTTGAATTTTCAATTACAAAATATGATTTTATAAAACATTTTTTTTAAAATGACAAACAATTTCCTTTATTTCATTTTAAAAAAGTGTATTTAAGAAATATTGAATTAATCACTAAGTTCACAAACTTCTAAAGATACTTTGGGTAACACATTAAATTCGTAATGCTGAACAATGTCCTCGATGTCTTCTGGATCCTGGTTAAAACTGAGATCACAACCAATACTATTAAATTTTTCGTCTTCACTGTAATCGTAGGCATCTTCTCGGTCATAATCTTCTTCAGTTTGAATACCTTGCATTTTACGTTTACGCTGCAATAACTCAATCCACATTAAGGGAGTTTCACATAAGGGACATTCGCCCGATATTGGTATGTAATGCCTTTCTGTGAAGGATCATATGATTAACATATGACATGGCAAGTAAGTTTACAGAGATTATTTAAACAATCCATACGAGATTGATCAACATTCTCTATTGCTTGCATACAAAGATGGCATTCAGGAGCCCATATTGCACGCGGTACTGAGGGTTGTTGCTTTTTCTTCTGAGGCTTTTCCATGGCAATACAGCCATTAACAATTCCCATGTGCTTGGGTGGTAAAGATTCTTGTGAACTTTTGCTTTTACGGTGAATGGTTGTATATTGTTAGGTGTTTATTTTTCAAACATTTCTTGTTCGGTGGGATTGTTGGGTGAATGGTTGTATATTGTTAGGTGTTTTTTTTTCAAACATTTCTTGTTCGGTGGGATTGTTGGGTGAATGGTTGTATATTGTTAGGTGTTTATTTTTCAAACATTTCTTGTTCGGTGGGATTGTTGGGTGAATGGTTGTATATTGTTAGGTGTTTTTTTTCAAACATTTCTTGTTCGGTGAGATTGTTGGGTGAATGGTTGTATATTGTTAGGTGTTTTTTTTTCAAACATTTCTTGTTCGGTGAGATTGTTGGGTGAATGGTTGTATATTGTTAGGTGTTTTTTTTTCAAACATTTCTTGTTCGGTGGGATTGTTGGGTGAATGGTTGTATATTGTTAGGTGTTTTTTTTTCAAACATTTCTTGTCCGGTGGGATTGTTGGGTGAATGGTTGTATATTGTTAGGTGTTTTTTTTAAAAACATTTCTTGTTCGGTGGGATTGGTGGGTGGGATTGGCCGAGACATGTTGTATAGATTTATACGGACCACCGAGTGGCATTGAAATTTATATGTCACAGATGGGTAAAAAAAATCAACAAGGCCTGGCGTGAATTAGAAACTAAGTTATATCTTGAACAAGTCTAGTTTAGGGGCGATGCCTCGATATTTTTTTTTTTGGGGTGGGTGATTCCAGGATGATAATTTTTTTTTGTCGGTCGAGCCTACTTTCCGAGTTTTGATATTGATTAGTGTATAATTTTGTTATTTAGTATCGGATTTCGAGTTATATATTCGTTTGAAAGCTTAGTTGAGCGTCTTCTATATGGTATTTTAAAATTTGAAATCCATTAACCCATTATGACTTTATTGAAAATTTTGCATTTTTGTGAGAGAGTTTGTTTCAATGTGGGATTATCTCGTAAATAGACGTATTAAATGTATGGTTTTATATTAACTGAATAAAAGGTGGGTCCGTAAGCTTTATTTTTATATATGTCATGATCCTTCACCCTTTCAAGAAGCGTAAGACCGAATGAAAAGAAATATCAAATATTAAAAAAAAAAAAAAGGAATGAGAGAATTGCTTGGAATAGCCGAGAACCGGCAAATATTTTTCCCTTTTTATTCCCCTCATCGCACACATCAACAAACTCAAGAATTGCGCAACAAAAATTGCCTTGTGTTAACTCTTAGAAAATTTCCTTAAGGTGCTATTACACGAAGTGTTTTTTACATATGTACTGTCACTTTTTTTATCCATATGAAATTCTTCACGTCTGTCAAAATTGTCTTTTACATACGATTCATAATTTTTGCTATCACACGTGTATATGTATTTCCGTATGACATAACCTCTAAATGTAAACAACAGCTGATTTAATTTGTGAATTTACAAAAATTTATTGTTAAAAAAGTTTCATATTATTTAATTGTTAATTAATACTAAACAATTTATTTTTCTTTCAATATTAATCTTTATAATTTACTCTGTTTTTCTTTCGGATTTAGGTATGTTTGGCCATGGTCAAATGCAAAAGCCCTTGAAGAGGCTGCTTTTAACTTAAAAGTTGGTCAGTTATCTAAAATAGTGGATACCGAATCTGGACTGCATATTATTTTGCGTACAGAGTAAATGATTGTAAACAACTTTTAGCATTTAGAAAAAAAAACAAAAAAGGATTGCAAGAGAATATTTGCCGTTTTAAATTATTTTTCTTCACAAGTGCTATTTTAATTTTTTTTTTAACAATTTAATTCATGGAATTTTCTCAATTTTAATTAAATATATTTTTCTGAATTTAATTTCGAAATCTGCAGTCGATTTGTAACTCGAAACTTAATCAATCATTTTGTATAATCGAAAGAAATATTTTTTTTTGTTATAAAATCAAATTTTTTAGTGTCCCAATTATATGTCCAGCCTTTTGTGTTCGTTCCGTAAAATTTTTTGGTATGAAATAGATTTCTAAGATTTTTTGAAATAAACGTTGAATTATTAATTTTAACTATTGATATATTTTGCAGAATATAAAGTAAAATAATTTATATTTATATATGTATCATCCTCAGGATGGAGCATAGGTATACAAATATTTATACAAATTCCTTTCCAAAGGAAATGCACTATGCACATTGCATAAAAAATGCAGCCTGCGCGAACAATATAAACGAAATTAAGTATAAATAATGAAACAAATCATTAAATTTTACAATAAATTTAAAGATAAAAAGCAAAAGAAGATTCCTTTATTCCAAGGGAATATACCTTTATACCCTTTGGGTATATATATATATGTTTTAACAATATAATATCAACTTTTATTAAATACTTACCCTAGATTTGTTTACAATTTTGTATAAGCACCGTTGTTTTTTCCTTACGAATAGGAATATTATAATAAATAATAAGTATTTATAAAGTTATATATTTATAAATTATTTATTCGCCGTCTAATTTTTGTAACACTTCACTAGTTTTTATCAATTATGAGTACTACACTGTAGAGTTTTTATTCATTCAGTAGTATTTTTCATTGAAAAAAATAGCGTCGTCAAAATGGATTCCCGCGCAAAAAAATTATAATCCCGCGTAAAAAAATTCTACAAATTTTCTTCGAAAAATTGTAGAATATCTAAAAATTTTTTTTCTTCTTCTTTGTTTCTTGGAGACTTGCACGCGGCGACCCCCCAAATTTCAGTGACTCTTAGTCAGGGTTCAGACAAGGCAATTTTTGTTGCGGCAATTTTTTGCCATTCTCTTTTAAAGTTGCCTTAATGTTCACACAGAGAAATTTGTTGCCGCAACTTTTTGTTTTCTTTTGCTTTCAAATTCTTACATTTTTGACAGTTTCTTTTATTTAGTTTGTGTAAAAAGAATTTATTATTGGTTCAATGTGAAAAATCATTTTTGTTTGAAAAAATGGAAGTCAAAGAAAAATGAAATAATAAAAAAAATAATAAAATAAATGAAATAATAATAATAATTTTTCACAGCGAAGAAAAGAATAAAAAGAAATGTCAAATAATAACTTCGTGTTTATAATTACGAATTGCAGAACAAAACGAGTTGCCGAGTACAAGCAACTCCGTACCAATTACCACTCTTCTTTCCCCTCTCTCCTACAAACTCAAGAATTGCGCAACAAAAGTTGCCTAGTGTGAACTCGGACTTAGAGCTGCAAGAGTACACCTATGTTATCTCTTTCTTACATATGTTGAGAAGCGATGAAAAAATCATTCGCTTTTTCACAAAAAAAAAAAAAAGTTGCGCAACTCTTGCAGACGCGTGCAATTAGCACGCTATACAAAAGCTGAAAGCTGTGGGAACTCTTACTAATTTCAAGATACATAAATTGTTGTAAACAAACATTTGCAATACAATAATAAAAAAACAGCTCAAAAGACTATAAAAATCGTTTTTAGAAATGGCTAGCTCTTCAAATCCTCTGGATAAATATGGAGATGATGATGCCTTTAGTACGATATTAAGATGGAGTTTATACTTTGGAGCATTTTTCCAGTTGGCATGTATACTGGCTTCGATTTTTATGTCTTTACGTGATAATGCTGTTACCGAAACAGAGGTACATATTTGCTTACTTAAATGTTTGTTTTTATTTTTATAATATAATATTTTCAAGGATTCTAAATCAAGTGGTGGTGATGCACAACCCAATAACCGAAGATTTCACAAATTGAGAAAACAAGAGAAAAAGAAGAGACGTTAAGCGTTGGCAGATTGTTATCATTTCAATGGTTTGATTATAATACTCCCCAGCAAAAAAGAAATTACAAATAACCATAACACGGAGCCAGTAGTAGTTCTAACTTGACCGAATTACTAATGGAGCACTCTCATAAATTTTGCCATATCTGTATAGAAAAAACACAGCAACTCAAATCAACATTTCTGAATGGTGTTATTTTGTATCAAATGCAATAATCTATTTATTTGAAGTACGTCCCTTATTTTTTGTACTTCTAGATTTTTAAGTTAAAAAATTTTTTTCCGTAAGTCGAAAAATGTATTTTATAATTTATTGTCTGTCGCTCATATTTTTTTGGGACAGTTTTCCACAACACATGATGTTCATGTAATAACTAAGTATTTATTATTTATTAATATAAAATAAAAAAAATATATTGACAATAACTATTGTCCAACTTTTTGAATTTTCTGATTTTTTGTACTTAAGGAAGCTCTTATAAAAACTCTGTCTGAAAAAATTAAATTCTTTAAAATAATGTTCAGATTCACAAATATTTATTAATAAATATTTTACAATAATATTTCAATAGTAATGGACTATTATATTAAAAATAATCATTAAAGCTATAGCTGCTTTCTTTATTAATACTATCAATTATATAAGTGTATTACCTTAATCACGCTTACTAACTTGATCATCCACCATATAATAACGATTTTCATCGATATTATTATAGCTATTATTATCTGTTAAAATGATTTTAACACTTCCCTGGGGACTTTCGCTGTGCGCATAGGGAATAATTGCAGCTTCTACAGGAGGTGACTGAACTATAGGCAATGGTTCGTTTGTACACTGAAAACCGTTTAATTGACAATAATTGGCATGCATAACCACATAATCTGAAGAAATAGGTTCTTAAGAATGTGACAACAGAGTTAGGGAAGAAATATACCTTTTTGGAAAATACACTTTATACTTTCCATTATACATTCGGAGGGAAACGTTTCAAAACAAACTGAACTCTTATCCAAGACACAAACCGATACATTATCACTTTCTTCACAATTTGGATTACACATATCTGTTATGAGACTTGTTGATATAACTAAATACAATACAGAAAATTAAATAAAAAAATAATTTGGAGGAACTTAGATATTTATTTGTGAAATTAAGTTCTCGTTACCATTCAAAAATGTTATAAAAAATATTCCCTTTACTAGCGAATGACGAAACATTTCTTTAACAACGTTGAACTTCAACTAAATCAATATTATAAACCAAAACAAATTTTCAACTCTCATTTACAATATTTTGTTATTTCATATGTATTTTTAAAACTCTTGTTAAGAAAAGGCAATACATACATCAAATGATATAGTTTTTGCGTTCGTATGTGTACACTTAGAAAAGTTTTAAAATTACTTCAAGCTAGTTATTCGCTGGTTCCACAGTTTATTTATATCTAAAACAATAAATTATTGAAAAATTGTTAATTTTAGAAACAGGATAATTAGGATAATTATAAGTTGAGTGACAATTTAATGCTTTACTTACAAATTCTCATAGAAATTTAAAAACCTTTATTTTTTTATTGAAAATTTTACACTAAATTCTCAATGTGTACTCGTATATAAACGAAAACAGCAGATATTGTTTTTAAGTGTTTAAAATTATTTTCAATACAAAAAGTTAAATTATGAATCAAATTTGTATCAATCAAATTTGTATCAATCAATAAAATATGTGCGTTTCACATTAATTGTGTTGTCAATGTGTTGTCATGTTAAAAGTGATAACAAGGATGAATTGCAATTCCAACTACAGACTATAGCCACAAATTCTATTTAAGTTTTTTTTTAAATTTAAATTTTTTCAGAATAGGATCATTTTAATAAGAAAATGATATGATCGGAAATATCAGGATTTGTTCGAAATATTTTTGGCTACTTTTAGAGTTCGACCTATTCCAGGTACGCAAACATTTCCGGGTTTGAACGACAAAATTTAATTTGTTATTAATTTGTTTGCCTGCAGATATGGAAAAGTTTATATAGGATGCTATATTTATATGAGGACTAGGTCAAAAAATGGACAGATCCTGACCATATTTGGTAAAGTTACCCATTTTTGCCAAAACATATACAAACCAATATGAGAAAAATCTGTGATATAATATTGTTTTCTGATAGATCTAAGTGAAGATCGGGAGGCAGCTTTATTATGGGGGAGATTTATATGTTTGCTATGACTAAGAAATCTCCTACGGGGTTTATTTTTGGACTACTGATTAATGGGTGTAATAAACACAAACAAACCAAATTTGACCAAGATCTGTATGATGACTTGGATCGTATGCCAAACTAAGTCGATATCATAGGGGTCTTATGTATGGGGACTAGGTCTAAACATGCACCGATTTTTATACCCTATACCACTATGTGGTTTGAGGATAATGACTTTGACCTATACCGATCGACTCAGAATCACTTTCTGAGTCGATTTAGCGATGTCGGTCCGTCTGTGTGTCTATATAAACTTTGTAATCAAACTACAGGTCGCAAATATGAATATATTTTGATGAAATTTAGTATATAAGCTTTTAACGCCCATAGGATGAACGCCATTGAAATTAGTGAAAATCGGCCCATGTTCAGACCTAGTCCCCATACAAATGACCCCTATGAAATCGACATAAATTGCCATAAGATCTAAATTATCATATAGATCTCAGTCAAATTGGGTTTTTATGTGTTTATTATATCCATTAATTGGTAGTCCAAAAATAATCCCTATCGGACAATTCTTATTCATAGGCCCCATATAGAGCTGCTTCCCGATCTTCACTAAAATCTATCAAAAAACAAAAATATTGCACAGATTTTTCTCAAATTTGGTTTGTTTATATTTCTTCAAAATATAAGTGACTTTGCCAAATATGGTCAGGGTCGGTCCATTTTTCGACCTAGTCCCCATATATATATGGCACCCGATATGAACTTTTTCATATCTGCAGCCAAAAAAATTAATAACAATGCCACTCAAATTTGGTTTATGCTTGTTTTCTATATCAACTTATTTGGAGAGAAGAGATAGGGTCTCTCCATGGTATAGGGTATCGTATAGTCGGGCTAGACCGACTATAATTTTCTTACTTGTTAAAAATTTCATTAGCGCTCTATGGCTGTACAAAATTTTATCAAAATATTTTCATATTTGGGACCTGTAGTTTGATTACAAGGTTTACATGGACACACAGACGGATGGATAGATGGACGGAAGCACGGACAAACAAAATAAAAAATCGCCAAAAAAAATGTTGTTAAGTCTTCGCGAAAAATTGCAAAAATCGCCAATCTCGAAAATTCCCTTAGCGTTTATTTTTTAATTTTGTAGAGTATTTTTTTCAGCAGTTCGTCAATTCTGCATATGTGTGAGGGGTTAAACACACAAAATGAAATAGATCTTGAAATCGGAACGTGATACAAATTTGGATCATCGCCAATGAAATTAACATTCGATTGTTATAGAAGTTGGGGTTTATAATCCTGTAATATTGAATAAAATATTAATTGATTTTCCGAAATCATCAATTGTATTTCAGAAAACATCAATTGAATTCCAGATATGATTAATGGTATTTCAGAAAACATCTATTGATTTTCAGAAAACATCAAATGTATTTAATTATCAAATGTATTGCGGAAAATATCAATTACATTTCAGAATCGAAAAAGAGTTTACCTACAATTAGTGATTTGCAGACGCAGATAATGCCTACCAATTTTTGGACTTATTTTTTATGCATTGGAAAATAAAATAACATAAACTACAATATAAAACTCCGGACGGAAATCGGGACTGAAGTTTGGGCTGTATCATGGCACCTGATTTTGAAGACATGATCTCGCAAAAACATACATATTTATACTTTTACAAATTCAATGTAATACTTAAAAAATATGTTTTTATATAGCATTCTGGCTCAGGATCGGTCCATTTTTCGACCTAGTCCCCATATAAATATAGCATCCGATATGAACTTTTTCATATCTGCAGCAAAAAAAATTAATAGCAATGCCACTCAAATTTAGTTTATGCTTATTTTCTATATAGAATTAGTTGGAACTAAGAGATAGGGTCTCCAAACGCATGGTATAGGGTATCGTATAGTCGGCCTAAACTGACTATAATTTTCTTACTTATTTTTGAAGTACATTTAATTATTTCTGGAATAAAATTGATAATTTCTGAAAAACATTTGATAATTTCTGAAATACCTTTGATAATTTCTGAAAAGGAATTGATTATTTCTGAAATGCACTTGATGTTTTCTGAAATACAATTGATAATTTCTGAAACACAATTAATAATTTCTGCTTAACAAATCATGATAAATAACTTCTTCTGAATATTGTAAGTAAACTAGGGGTTTCCCTTGAATTTTGTTTCGCCTTAGCCTACATCCGTAAATGGTTTAGTACCCCTGCAAGAACGGTACGGTTTAAATAACGCGTTATTTACCTAACCGTAGTATGGGTTAGAAACTAAAAAACATTCAGTTATTTTGTACAGGGCATTGGGAAAAAACTAACCTTTTCTCTTCTGTACGTGTGAGCTTGTATCTCTTTCTCTCGCATTTTTATTTAGAGCAGAAAACACTATAGTGCTCTCGCTCGCACACATCAGCGCTAACGTGTATTTAACTGGATAGTTAACGGTACCAATACCCGTAGTAATATATTGTAAATAACTTGTTAGTTAACGGTTACACATATCAGTTAGTGCTACTGAATAATACCAGTTACGTACGTGGATTTAAAATATTTCGCTATTTTAAGAAATAATAATGACTGTGCTGAAGTTTGTAACTACTAGAATTACTATGAGTCGATTTAGCGACGTCCGTCTGTGTGTCCATGTAAACCTTTTAATTAAACTACAAACTCGACTTAAATTGCCATAAGACTCAAATTATAATATAGATCTAGGTTTGTTTGTGTTTATTATACCCCTTAATCAGTAGTCCGAAAATCTACCCTGTAGGAGATTTCTAAGTCATAGCCCCCATATAAAGCTGGTTACCGATCTTCACTGAAATCTGTCAAACAACAAAGATATTGCATAGATTTTTCTCAAATTTCGTCAGGATCGGTCCGTTTTTAGACCGAGTCCCCATGTAAATATAGCATCCGATATGAACTTTTTCATGTCTGCAGGCAAAAAAAAAAATAATTACAATGCCACTTAAATTTGGTTTATGCTTATTTTTTATATCCAATTAGTTGAACCTGATTGGTCCACACCGACTATAATTTTCTTACTTGTTTTATCTTTTTTTTTTTATATTTAAAAACAATTATTGAAGCATGTCACTCAATTATAATTATACCCTCTTAAATATTTCAATAGTCTTTCGCCTGTCAATCTAATTTTATTTAATATCTACATATAATTTCCATCAAGTAAAACTATCTATATCATAATTTTAACTTCTGGTTCTTTTCTATCCTCTAGTAATCTTTTTTGTATCCCACACACTACTGTGCAGAGTGTATACAGTAAACCAATAAAAAACTTGTACAGTACACTTATGTTTATGTTGCATTATCTTTGAAACTATGTACACTAAACATATAAAACAAAATGTTAAAATATTCTGTATTTTATTCACTTTTCAAATAGTTTGTAGAAAATTTGTGAAAATATCATAATCTTAACAAAAGTTAACAAAAAACAAAAAAGATACATTTCATGAAACCAAAAAAAATTTGTACCCTCTTCATGTTACGCAGTATGGAAAGGTACCATTGTCAAACCCAATTTTTTTTCAGTTGTGTATGCCACTCGCAGATTGCTCTTATATTTCTAATGTGCACATGTCAGTTTATGCGAAAAAAATAAAGATATGGATTCAAAGCAAACTTCATTAGAAATGTAAAAATTTATTATAAATCTTTGGAAGGAGACAAAGATATTGAGGAAAATTTATGAAATTGTAAAAAAGTCGCACTCTACCGTCAAATGCATTATCGATATGTACAAGAAAAATGGGTTTTTAATGAGACCAAGTGGAACCGGAGAGCCAAAAAATATTTATCTTTACAAACGCAAAGGCAAGTATGTAGTTCGGAACATTAATGAAAATTCCAAAATATCGGTAGTCGAAATAGCGCAAAACTTGAGCGTTCATTGAATTATTCAGGTACACGCACAACTGTAAGAAATGTTTTTCTTTCGGAAGGCATAAGAGTGTATAAAGCCCGAAATAAGACTCTGTTGCAAGCAACAAATACAAAGAAGCGACTGGAGTATGCAAAAGAGTATGTCTCGAAGCCACTAGAGTTTTGGTACTCTGTATGAGTTTGGATGAGTCAAAATACAACACATTTGGATACGATGGATGACGTTTTGTGCGAAAAAAGAAGTCTACATCATTGTACCCAAAATTTTTTATAAAACATTCAAATATAACAGTGGCAGTGTTATGGATGGAGGTGTACTGAGAGCTAATAGTATTAGAAATTTTCAGTTTGTTGAAGGCACGATGAATAAGTTTGATTATTTCTGTGGTCACAAGCGATAACCGCCTAAATCGACTTAAGAACGATTTGAGTTAAGTATGCTATAATGGTTTACTAAAAACGCTTTATATTTACGTGGAATCACCATTTCTCTAACACTCTTTATTAAAAAGTTATTAATGAAAACATACTGACCTAAGTCGTAATGAAGCCCAAAAGCATTATTTTCGACTTAGGCCGAGGCCATGCAATGAGCGGCAAAGCGGTGAGCGGCAGAGCGGCGAGTTTGAGCGGCAAGTGGCTTATTACTGAGCGTCATTTCTGAGCGGTTAGTTATCAAAATGCCATTGTCAATGTTATTATTTATTATTTATATAAAAAGTTTTTATAATAAAAGCAAAATGTTTTCACTATTTTATGGTTTTTATTTATGTATGACTCAGTTCGAATCTAACTCTTTTTACGAACGGTTGAGTAAAAAATCAAAGCGCTTAGAGTACAACTATTAAAATTAAAAACAAGTGTATATTTTTGTTTTTGCAATTGCCTATTCTTGATCTCATTTGAACTCACGTGGTAGACAATCCAGCTTAAAACAGGAATAAAAATTTTGCGATGGCCCGAGGGGCCAAATCTTCATCGAAAAGAAAACTTGTGAATAAGATGACAAAACTTCCTCCGGGTTTTGTTAACCCGAACATGGCGTCAACTTCAAGCAACAGATTTAGCCTGCTTGCTGGCCTCAATGATATGGACGTAACTCCCGTATCAAATATTAACGATGTTAAGGAACACAAACCTCACCCCATTGTTGTAGAAGCTAACGCTTCATTCACAGAAATACAAAAGCTGCTTGGTAAGGATTGCATTTTCAAACGTACTTCAATTGGTACCAAAATTTTTGCTCCTAGTAATAAAATGTACGAATGCTACAAGCAAATACTTAAAGAGAATAAGATGGAGTTTCATTCTTATGGCTCCAAAGAAAATAGGTTATACACCACCTTTTTACACGGTTTACCCCGCATAAGCTCCGAGGAAATCTCCAAGGAGCTAAAAAACTACAACCTATCCCCCTCTTCCGTAACTGAAATAGTCACCAAATTCAGTTCAAACAATAATGCAGTTTATAAAGTTCAATTTGTTCGTAAAAATTTTAATCCAACTGCTTTAAAAAATGTACGAACAATTTCTAATATTATAATTTCTTGGAAAAAATACAAATCGAAATCCAAGAACAAACCAACTCAATGCTGGAACTGCTTGATGTATGGCCATGGCGGTGAACATTGCCATCGAAGTGCTGCATGTATGATATGTGCAGAACAACATCATACAAGTGTGTGTCCGTTTAACACAAATGAAACAAGTAAGAAAATTATAGTCGGTCTAGACCGACTATACGATGCCCTATACCATGCGTTTAGAGACCCTATCTCTTAGGCCCAACTAACTGGACATAGAAAATAAGCAAAAACCAAATTTGAGTGGGATTTTTATTAATTTTTTTGGCTGCAGATATGAAAAAGTTCATATCGGATGCTATATCTATATAGGGACTTGGTCTAAAAATGGACCGATCCTGATCATGTTTGGTAAAGTCTCTTGTATTTTGCAAAAATATATACAAACAAAATTTGAGAAGAATCAGTGCAATATTTTTGTTTTTTAATAGATTTAAGTGAAGATCGGGAAGCAGCTCTATATGGGGTCAAAGGGATCATTTTTAGACTACTCATTAATGGATGTAATGAACGCATACAAACCCAATTTGAGTAAGATCTATATGACAATTTGGATCTTATGGCAATTTATGTCGATTTCATATGGGTAATTTGTATGGGGGCTAGGTCTGAACATGGACCGATTCTCACCAATTTCAATAGCGTTCATCCCATGGCAGATAAAAGCTTATGTACCAAATTTCATCAAAATACATTCATATTTGCGACCTGCAGTTTGATTACAAGCTTTACATGGACACACAGACGGACGGACGGACGGACGGACGGACGGACATTGTTAAATCAACTCAGAAAGTGATTCTGATTCGATCGGTATAATTAAAGATCGGTCTAGGTCAAATATTTTTGGTTGTTACAAACAGCAGCACAAAGTCATTATACCCAAACCACATAGTGGTATAGGGTATAAAAAGGCCAGCTGTTTTTACATGCTTTAATTGCAAAAAACAAGGAAAAGAGAGAACTGATCACTCTGCAAACGATATCAACTGTCCGTTACGTTCTCTCTATTTGGAAACTAGAACAAGAGTTACTTCTAAAAGTCCGAATAAAAGCAGACAACTACAAAATAACTCATTTCAATTTAATGTGGGAGATTTTTCTAATTTAAGAAACAACACAAATTGTAACAATAATATCAATAATAACAGCAAAGCTACATATGCTAATCAGCTGAAAACAAACAACGATATATTTAGCATTGATGAGCTTTTTGATATTTTCACTACAGCTATGGATGATTTGCATAGGTGCACTTCAAAAGTGCAACAAATCAAAGTTGTAATGTCAATGGTAAAATATGCCCATGATTATACTAATAATTTAAACGAATTCAAAATGCTTCACTTGAATGCTAATGGCATTTCAAATTTTTCTAAATTAAAACAATTTGAGATACTAATTGAACGAGAAAATATTAAAATAACGTCTTTGAATGAAAAATTGTTTTCAGAAAATCATAGACCCTAATTTAAAAATTATTATACCCTATACCACTATGTGGTTTGGGTATAATGACTTTGTGCTGCTGTTTGTAACAACCAAAAATATTGGACCTAGACCCATCTTTAATTATACCGATCGAATCAGAATCACTTTCTGAGTTGATTTAACAATGTCCGTCCGTCCGTCCGTCCGTCCGTCCGTCCGTCCGTCCGTCCGTCCGTCCGTCTGTGTGTCCATGTAAAGCTTGTAATCAAACTGCAGGTCGCAAATATGAATATATTTTGATGAAATTTGGTATATAAGCTTTTATCGGCCATGGGATGAACGCTATTGAAATTGGTGAGAATCGGTCCATGTTCAGACCTAGCCCCCATACAAATTACCCATATGAAATCGACATAAATTGCCATAAGATCCAAATTGTCATATAGATCTTACTCAAATTGGGTTTGTATGCGTTCATTACATCCACTAATGAGTAGTCCAAAAATGATCCCTTTGACCCCATATAGAGCTGCTTCCCGATCTTCACTTAAATCTATTAAAAAACAAAAATATTGCACTGATTCTTCTCAAATTTTGTTTGTACATATTTTTGCAAAATACAAGAGACTTTACCAAACATGATCAGGATCGGTCCATTTTTGGACCTAGTCCCTTTATAGATATAGCATCCGATATGAACTTTTTCATATCTGCAGCCAAAAAAATTAATAAAAATCCCACTCAAATTTGGTTTATGCTTATTTTCTATATCGAAGTAGTTGGACCGAAAGATAGGGTCTCTAAACCATGGTATAGGGTATCATATAGTCGGTATAGACCGACTATAATTTTCTTACTTGTTATTTATATAGAAGTGAAGAACAGATGCAAGAGGAGGAGGAGTAGCTCTGTTAATTCATAAATCTGTCGCTCATAAAAACCTCTTTATATCAAACACTTCATCAATCGAAAACATCTCAATTGAAGTTACTATAAATAATAGACCTATTGTTGTATCTTCGTTATATTCACCAAGATATACCCATAACTTCTGTGCTGATATCTTGAACCTAACACCTTCCACCAAAGAATACATAGTTTTTGGTGACCTAAATGCCAAACATTGCTCTTGGAATTGCCGTTCAAATAATACTGCAGGAATAGCACTCAACAATCTACAGCAATCAAGCAATTTTTTTATACACTATCCTAATAGTCCAACCCTATTCCCCCATCAACACAATCGCGAAGCATCCACAGTCGATATTATTTTAAGCAATAGACGTAAAGACAATGGATTACGAAATACCATCAGACCATCGCCCCATTATGTGTACACTTAAAAGATCAGTGGCCTCGCAGGTTGACCTCAACTATTATGATTATAGTGCAACCAACTGGAACATTTATATGAATTTTTTAGAAAATAAAATCACGTTAAATTCGGATATATACAATACCAAGGTAGTAATTGATCAGGAAATACAAAAATTTATAAATGTAGTCTTCGAAGCAAGGGATGTGTCTACACCTAAAATAACCCAACAAAATAATTACACCTTACCAGAAAGTACTGTGAAATATATTAAACTAAGAAGAAGCTTTAAAAGAAAAAGCCAACGATCTTCAAATATAGCCGAGCAAACTTTTTATAATCAATGTACTAAGTTTCTAAGTAACATGATTGATAAAAGTATTAATTCGGAACGCAATAAGAAATGGTGTCAATTATTATCCAATTTAAAACCAGGTGATAAATCATTTTGGAGAATAAGCAGGAACTTGCGAGGAAAAGGAAAAAATCAAATCTCTCACCTTGAGGTTGGAAATACAAGGATAACATCTGATAAGGACAAGGCTGAAGTCCTGGCAAATACACTTGTCAAAGCAAATAACCTCACTTCGAATTACAACCGCTCAGCGGATATAGTAATAAATACAACAGTAAATAATTTTAAGAAGGAAAATCCCAGTTCTGAGTCAGCAATTTATACATCTCTAGAAGAAGTAATGAATATTGTCACATTAATAAAACCCTCAAAATCTCCTGGTTTTGACAATGTTCCCAACCTGCTCTTAAAGAAACTACCACTCAAAGCTCTAAAATTACTGGTTATAATATTTAACAGCTGCATCAAACTCAACTATTTCCCAAACCATTTCAAAAACGCTAAGGTTATAGCTATCAACAAATCTAGTAAGCCAAAAAATAACCCAAATAGCTATAGACCTATTAGTTTATTAAGTAACTTAGGTAAAATATTTGAAAAAATACTACATTCTCATCTTAGTGAATTTGTAACGACCAATTCTATTGTTGCTAACTAAAGAACAATTTGGATTTAAAAAAGGGCACAGCACTACTCACCAAATAAACAGAATTAAAAATCAAATAATCAGCAATAAAAACAATAAACGTTCAACGGGTCTAATATTGTTGGATATCGAAAAAGCGTTTGACACCGTTTGGCATAATGGCCTAGTATTTAAACTTCTTGATGCAAATATACCAAAATATTTATGCAAACTTATTTCAGAATTCATTCACGGCAGAAACTTTAAAGTTGCGATTAATAATGAAATATCATCTCCAAAAACCATTACCACAGGGTTACCTCAAGGATCAGTCTTGTCGGCATTGCTTTACTCGATATATACATCTGATTTCAAAGTCCCGAAATATATGAAAGTTGCTTACTACGCAGATGATACTGCGTTAATTTCTTCAAACAAACTTACAAGTGCACTCCTGAAGAAAATGGAAAAGGGACTTGTAAAATGCAGTAAATATTTTCACAAATGGAAAATCAAAATTAATCCAAACAAGACCCAAGCAATAATTTTTCCATTCAACAAATCTCCCAAAAGATTACCAAGACGTCATCTTCATATTGGAAATAATACCATAAATGTAGTTAATCATGTCAAATATCTCGGAGTTGTCTTGGACAAAAAGCTTACTTTTAAACAACATATTATGGCTACGTGCCAAAAAGGTCATTTCTAAACCCCAAAAACAAAAATCTCCTATTCAAAAGTGTTATAAGGCCAATATTAACATACGCGTGTCCTATTTGGAGTGACGCTGCCAACTGCCACCTAAAACGCTTACAAATTATACAAAACAAATGTCTTAAAATGATAAATAAAAAGCCCTGGAGGTATCCTACAAATCTTCTTCATGAAGAAACAGGTTATGAAAAAATTATCGATTTCATAACAAGGATTAACAACAATTATTTTGCCAAAATTTAAAATTCCTCTTACCCACTGATAAGAGAATGTAAAGAAGTAACGTAAAATTAAAAAGAAATCACCAAATTGAAAATTATATGCTTATAGAGGTCTATTATTTCTAATAAACCTTCTATAAGCATATAAATATTTTCAGATAGTATTTGAATTTATTAAATCATATAAAGGTTTTTTTCCTCCCATTTTCCTTTAAAAATCATTAAAAAATAAAATAAAAACTATTTAATGTCTTTAGATCCTATATATTATTTGTTGCAATATCTATATGTAAAGATAAGATCTCATATGTAAATATCAAATTTGTTAAAATATGTAAATAAAGGAAGAATATATAATTGAAAAATTGAATTTATGTATGACTAAATTTCCACCTTTTTAACTTTTTATCGATTGAAAAACAACACAAAAATGATTGTCGTTAAGATAACAACAATAGCTGACTTTAACAATAGTGAATAAAAAAATTTACTGAATACAAAATCGATAATTTTGTTGTTTTCTTTTTTTAACGATTCAATTATCGTTAAAAGAAGTTACTGAATCGCGCTACAGATTGACAAAACAAAGAAAAGCCATTTTTTTCCATTTTTATTCTTTGCCGCTCAGAAAACAACTAAAAATTAGAACAAGTTCTATTCCTTAGCCGCTCAAAAATGCCGCTCATTGCGTGGCCACTTCAGCAGTATTTCATATGTTTTAATTTTTTGCCGCTCACCGCTCTGCCGCTCGCCACTCTGCCGCTTTTTGCGTGGCCTCGGCCTTAGGCGGTAAATGCTTGTGAAAACAGATTAAAGATTTTAAAGACAAATTTGCGACAAAGAGCTGCAAAATTATAAATTGCCGACAATTTTAGCTACGCTCACAACAACGATCTAGAGCATTCCTCGTTTGTGATTAAAGAATGACTGCTGTAAAACTGTAAAAAAGTTTTACCCCAATTAAATTTGTCTTTATCAATGCTAAAAAGGTTACAGGCCGTTATAATAGCCAAAATACTAGGTTTTAAAAATAATGACAAAAAATCCTTAGTTTTTTAAGAATTTCTGAAATCTACAAGTTTTTTTTTTGCTTCGTGAAATGTGCTTTTTTCGGTTTTTGTTAAGAACCTGATATTTCCACAAATTTTTTTAAAACTATTTGAAAAGTGAATAGAATACAGAATATTTTATCATTTTATTTTATATGTGTAGTGTACATAGTTTCAAAGATAATGCCACATAAACATACGTAAGTGTACTGTACAACTTTTTTATTGGTTCACTGTATTATCAGTTTGTCATTCCGTTTGTAACGCATCAAAAAATTATTCTTGATCCTTATAACAATTCGAGTTGATATAGCGGTGTCCATCCGTCCGTCCGTCTGTCTGTCTGTTAAAATCACGCTCATTCACCAAATGAACCATTTACCTGGGAAAAATTTGGAACATATTTTTTATCATTATATCAAGTTGGTTCGAATTTAAAATGGGAAAAAAATTCACATCATTGTGCCAAAATATGTCCTAAAATATGGATACAGTTCCAAAAAATGCTACAAATTCAATGTGTTTGTTGTAATAATTGAGTATTAAGTTTATCAAATTGTTTACTTTTTAACAATTTTGTTTACATTTGTTATAAATAGTGCACTAAGTCCAGATATGAATGTAAAAGCAAAATCCAGGTGGAGTGTATCAAAGATTCGGCATAGCCGAACTTAACACTCCTATTTGTTTTTGTTAAGGTTTGTTTTTTTTAATTTAACAAAATAAATATTTTCTTAATTGTTTTTTAATGGTTAAAAACAAATAGCGTAGAGATATACATAGGAGCAATTTGAGTGTATTTACACAGATTCATGAGCAAACAACTCTTTGCGTAAATATTAACCCATTTTTATTAAAAGTAATTAAAAACAAAAATATTCTTTGAACAAATTTCTTGTGAAATATCATACAGGACTTTCAAACCCAAAAAGTGAAATATTTTATACAATGTTGGACATAAAATGAGACTCCCTAATTGGAGGTTTGTACTATACAAACCTAGTAAACTCTTTCAGCGATAGAATCATTCACTCTAAAGAGAATGTTCCTGAATCTGTTGACATAGTAATTAAAAATACTTTTTGTATTGCAACATACAGTATAGTCACAATTTATTAATTTGAACAATATGGTTTGTTTTTGCAGATAAAAAAACTGATAAAAATAACATAATTGTTTATATTCGAGTTAAAATGATTATTGAAAAAGAGAGAAATTAAAAACGAAACGCTAGGTAAGGTAGATTATAATAGCAAATTAGCACCTATTTTTTATTCGTTTTTTTTATAAAACACTTTCAGAAAAGTTGAGGTAAACGGCAAAAAACTGACAAAATTTAACATTTGAAATTATTATTTAAAATCTTTAGAGTTTTATCCAGTAATTTTCCTACTTTAAGAAAGTTTAATAGAAGCTTCAATTAATATTACTCAAAAAAATTTTAAGCAGAAACAACTGCAATAGAAAGAATAATACTTGTGAAATTTAAATTCGGAAAGTTTTATAATGTCAATTATATATTTTCTCGGACTTAAAAATACAGCTTTAAGAAGAAAAATTTCACATTTGGTGACATTTATAATAAATTGTAATTTGTAAGATTTTTTTGCAAGATAAAGCATCAACTCACGAAACAAAACTGACTAAGCAATGAACTAACTTTAAGGATTAAATTTCTGAATTTGAAAAAATTTCATCAAGTTTCAACTGATTTTTCAGATACAGAGCAATTTTGCCATTGCAAATTTAATTTTGTTTGAAAATTTCTTAAAATGTTAAATATATTTTCCGTATTGAAATTTGTCAGATTTGAAATATTTTTAATACAGAAAATTGAACAATTTTAATGAACTTATTCCGATTATCACAGTTTCAAATGTGATTATAAGATGTTTACAGAATTTTTGGACAGAAATTTTTGAAATTTAGCAAAATTCTCAGGAACTGAGAAATATTTAAAATTTAAAACTCGCAGATGGCTTGAATATTATTAGTTTTAAGCTTCTGAAATATTTTCCATTCATATTTTCATAGGTTTTTTTTTATAGAAATACCGAAATAAAAGCGAAAAGGCGTATGTTCATAATTTTTGATGTGTAAACATCTATACGCGCAGGGGGGTAAATTTCTATTTCACAATACAATCACAACAAGTAAGAAAATTATAGTCGGTCGAGAATGACTATATGATACCCTATACCATGCGTTTAGAGACCCTATCTCTTAGGCCCAACTAACTGGATATAGAAAATAAGCATGAACCAAATTTGAGTGGGATTTCTATTAATTTTTTTGGCTGCAGATATGAAAAAGTTCATATCGGATGCTATATCTATATGGGGACTAGGCCCAAAAATGGAACGATCCTGACTATGTTTGATAAAGCCTCTTGTATTTTGCAAAAATATATACAAACAAAATTTGAGAAGAATCAGTGCAATATTTTTGTTTTTTGATAGTTTTAAGTGAAAATCGGGAAGCAGCTCTACATGGGGCCTATGACTAAGAGTTGTCCCAGGGATCATTTTTAGACTACTCATTAATGGATGTAATAAATGCATACAAACCCAATTTGAGTAAGATCTATATGACAATTTGGATCTTATGGCAATTTATGTCGATTTCATAGGGGTCATTTATATGGGGGCTAGGTCTGAACATGGACCGATTCTCACCAATTTCAATAGCGTTCATCCCATAAAAGATCAAATACCAAATTTCATCAAAATATATTCATATTTGCGACCTGCAGTTTGATTACAAGATTTACATGGACACACAGACGGACGGACGGACGGACGGACGGACATCGTTAAATCCAATCAGTTAGTGATTCTGATTCGATCGTTTTAATAGAAGATGGGTGTAGGTCAAATATTTTTGGTTGTTACAAACAGCAGCACAAAGTCATTATACCCAAACCACATGGGTATAAAAACAGCGTAACATTGAGCCGTAAGACAAAATCGGTGTGACTTATGATTGTATTGGTGAACAAATTATGATATGTAATAACCTGTTTGAAAATGAAAGTGAAAAATGAAAAATGAAAAATGAAAAATAAAAAATTAAAAATGAAAAATTAAAAATGAAAAATGAAAAATAAAAAATCAAAAATAAAAAATGAAAAATTAAAAATAAAAAATGTTAAATAAAAATGAAAAATAAAAAAACCAAAAAACGAAAGATGAAAAATGAAAAACGAAAAATGAGAAATAAGAAATGAAAAATAAAAAATAGAAATGAAAAACGAAAAATGGAAAATAAAAAATGAAAACTGAAAAATAAAAAATGAAACAAAAAATTTAAAATGAAACATGAAAAATATAAATTGAAAAATGAAAAATAAAAAATGAAAAATGAAGAATGAAAAATGAAAAATGAAAAATGAAAAATAAAAAGTGAAAAATAAAAAAAGAAAAATTAAAAATAAAAAATAAAAAATGAAAAATAAAAAATGAAAAATAAAATAAAAAACGAAAAATGAAAAATAAGAAATGAAAAATAAAAAATAGAAATGAAAAGCGAAAAATGGCAAATAAAAAATGAAAACTGAAAAATAAAAAATGAAACAAAAAATTTAAAATGAAACATGAAAAATAAAAAATGAAAAATAAAAAATGAAAAATGAAGAATGAAAAATGAAAAATAAAAAGTGAAAAATAAAAAAAGAAAAATTAAAAATAAAAAATAAAAAATGAAAAATAAAATAAAAAACGAAAAACGAAAAATTAAAAATAAGAAATGAAAAATAAAAAATAAAAAATAGAATTGAAAATGGAAAATAAATATGAAAAATTAAAAATAAACCATGAAAAATAAAAATTGAAAAATGAAAAATGAAGAATGAGAAATAAAAAGTGGAAAATAAAAAATGAAAAATGAAAAATGAAACTGAAAAACGAAAAATTGAAAATGAAGAATAAAAAATTAAAAATAAAAAAATAAAAAAATAAAAACTGAAAAATGACGAATGAAAAATTAAAAATGAAAAATATAAAATTAAAAATAATAAATGAAAATGAGGAATAAAAATGAAAAATAAAAAATGACGTATAAAAAATGAAAAATTAACCGGTTAAAATATTAAATAATAATAAATATTTTTATATTAGCAGAGCCCCTGCAGTTGATTTCTATAAGTGATACATAGAGGATGCTTTCTGCCTGATTTTAAAAAAGTGTCATAAAAAATCTTTAAATACTAGATGTTTGCATGTCTCTTCCTGTGGTCGGACTCACATGATTTTTTTTTTTTTGAAGATGTGAATAATGTTGGATTATTTATTTCATATTCACGTTATAGTATAACATTTTAAGAATCTTTGAAAAAATTTTTCAATTAAAATTGTTTATAAATAAGTCCATGACAGCGAATCTCTGGAGGCATTGTTGTTTTGCGGTGAACATCAAGACTCGTCACCGGATCATGTGAAATAAAAAAATCGAAATTTGTTTAAATTTTAATTTAAAATTTAATTTTAAACTTTAAAAGGTGACATGTTTCCCGAGGTAATTACGAAGAGTTTTCTAATTTTTTTTTTATTTTTTGCAGCATTTTGAATTGAAAAACATGATTTTTGTTATGAAATATCGGTGAATTTGTACAAATGGGGGAAAAAAATGGAAAATAAAAAAAAAACTTTTCGTGGTTACTTGTTGATTTATGTGTAGAAATAGTGTGTAAAATTGCAAAAGAATCGGTCAAGTAGATTTTGAGTTAAGATGTTCACGGACTTCAAACATCTTATTTGCGAGAAATTCGATTTAAAGTTTTTTAAAAACTGATTTATATACGATATACGGTATGAGGGCGGATGCTGGAAACGCTGTATCTTCTTTAGTTTTTTTCCGATTTACTTGAAGTTTTGAAACAACACTCTTGACATGATGTACATTCAGTAAAAAAATTAAAAAAAAGGGGTCTTAAAACCTTACCCCCCTTAAAATGACGTAAACAGGGCATCATTGTCCCAAGATATGACCTAAAAATTAAGACACATCTAAAAAATGCTAAAAATTCGGTTTAATTGTTGTAATAATTTAGTATTATTATAAAGTATATCAGATTGTTTACATTTGCAAATATTGCATTTACATTTGTTATAAATAGTATAATAGTAGGACCAGATATTAATGTAAACATAAACCCCAGGTGGAGGGTATCAAAGATTAGGCATAATCGAATTTAACACTCTTAACTCTTACGCTGTTGTTTTTATACCCTATACCACTATGTGGTTTGGGTATAATGACTTTGTGCTGCTATTTGTAACTACCAAAAATATTTGACCTAAACCCATCTTTAATTATACCGATTGAATCAGAATCACTATCTGATTCGATTTAACGATGTCCATCCGTCCGTCTGTCCGTCCGTCCGTCCGTCCGTCCGTCCGTCCGTCTGTGTGTCCATGTAAAGCTTGTAATCAAACTGCAGGTCGCAAATATTAATATATTTTGATGAAATTTGGTATATAAGCTTTTATCGGCTATATTGAACGCTATTGAAGTTGGTGAGAATCGGTCCATGTTCAGTCCTAGTCCCCATACAAATGACCCCTATGAAATCGACTTAAATTGCCATAAGATCCAAATTATCATATAAATCTTAGTCAAATTGGGTTTGTATGTGTTTATTACATCCATTAATCAGTAGTCCAAAAATGATCCCTGTGGGACAACTCTTAGTCATAGGCCCCATATAGAGCTGCTTCCCGATCTTCACTTAAATCTATTAAAAAACAAAAATATTGCACTGATTCTTCTCAAATTTTGTTTGTATATATTTTTGCAAAATACAAGAGACCTTACCAAATATGGCCAGGATCGGTGCATTTTTGGGCCTAGCCCCATATAGATATAGCATCCGATATGAACTTTTTCATATCTGCAGACAAAAAAATTTATAAAAATCCAACTCAAATTTGGTTTATGCTTATTTTCTATGTCCAGTTAGCTGGGCCTGTTGGGAAGGGTCTCTAAACGCATGGTATAGGGTATCCTATAGTCGGTCTAGACCGACTATAATTTTCTTACTTGTTACTATTCACAATTTTCAAAAAGAAAAGAACTATTTTTTTCAAATTTTTTCAGTGTTCGTTTCTTTTGTGTGAAAGAGAACCACATATTAATGTCTACAACATTTCGGCACAAATTAACTGCAAAAAAAAATTGTTATCTTTAATTTAGTTTCAATTAAAATTTGGTAGAGATACGAGTAACTTTTTATATAAAAAATTCTCGTAAAATAAAAATTTTCAAAAATCAATATGATAAACATAAATTTTTATAAACTTGCATTATTAGCATTATTCGCTGGTGAATATTATTTAATATATTTTAATTTAAAAAAATAAATTTTTTTAAAATGCAGTGCATTTATACATACATGTTATAACTTTACCCATGCAATGTGGCTTGGAATCCAACTGCACCACAACTGAAAACAGTGAAGTTTGCATATTAGATGACAAATACAATTGTATACGGAAATATGCCAGTAAATGTCATATGGATATTGCAGCATGTAAACAAGGAAAAAGTACGTATTATTTAAACATATTCAGCCCAACTACGAATATTCTCAAGGAATTTCTTTCTCATGGAAAATACTTTTCTAGAGAAAAAAAATCTTCCAATTATAAATTAATCGAATCGAATTTCGAAGCCAGTTGGTTTGTTTATTGATAACTAGCAGATTCCAGCCCTCGAAATTCGAGCGCCAATTCTAGGAAATTTTATTTTTTCATTAAATAAAGACCCTAAAACAAATCTAATCAACACAAAAACAAACTCATTTTTATTAAAAACACATTAACAAATTTAATAAACACACACATAGCATTGTATAATTTTATGTATGTGTTAGTAGCAACTTTAAATGCAATTTACTCAAAATAACGGAAAAAAAATAAAAATTTGTAAATCTGCAAATCGGCTAAAAAGAAATACCTTTCAAATAATATACGTCTGGTCAAAATCGGGATAAAACGGTAGAACAAAACATAAGTCACAAGAAATCGCCTAGCATATTAATATTATAGAATAATTTTCTATTTTATTTGAAAGAAAAATTAAATAAAAAATTGGTGTTCTAGAATAACAACAAAGGATTGCTAGAAGATAATTACGGGATTAATTTATGGAGACCGCAATCAATATCTGAATTGGCTTCCATTGAAGTTAACAAAATTTGTAGTTAGTCTTTCTTTGTGGTCTTCGACCTACAAGAACAATAAAATAATTATTCTTTTATTTTCATTTTTTTTTTATTAAAAATATTACTTACATTTTAGGAAAAAAACATATTCAAATGCATTGAGAATAACTACTATTTTCCCATCGCATTTTTTTCCTTCACACGGCTGAAAAAAATTGGATAAAAACGTTAAGCGAAGGAATTTTTATTCATAATAGTAGAAAAGGAAAAAGTGAGAAATTTCATGCGGAATTTTTGTTTAGAATTGGGCTGATTAAAAAATTAAAAAAAAATATTTATATTTAGTCTCCCGTTTGCTTTCGTTATGTTTATTTATAGAATTTACCGACTATAATCAGGTTTACTGTGCTATGGAGGCTTATCTGTGTGAAGAGGGCTATGAACACTGGACAATATTTTTTGGCAATGAAAAGAATTTAATTTAGTATTTATGTTAAAATGAATCAATCGAATCGTTATTCTTTATTTAAACACTTAATCAAGTAATCAAATAAAATTAACTTTCTTTTAAAGTGAAAAGAAATTTAAAAAAACAACAATGCTAACAATGTTAACTGATCGTAAAATAAATGTTATTTGTATAGATACTCCGATTTGTAATTTTAAAAATAATTGTAGAGTTTAAATGGCTCAGAAGCATAATTGATTAACTTCTCAGTAACGTTATTTTAACAAGAGTTTATAGCAGTGAGGATACTTTGTAGCAAAACTATTTTACCTCCTGAAAAAAGTTTTGTTTTAAATATGTTGTTCAATGTACTTGTACACTTCTATGTGTTATGCTATCATATTAATAACATAGAGACTATCTGGTGGGAATCACCTAATTTTAACACGATTAAGTTCTAACATTAGTAACTCACACAATGTTTCGTGTAGGAAAATAAATTTGTAGACGTATAAACAACTAAAAAAGTAATGAATGGGAAAAATTTTTGATTAAACGTTTATCTTAATATAAAGTTACGCTCGACACAAACTCATTGACTCTGAAACGCCATATGATAAATATTGAACTTAAAAAAATCATCACTCAGAAGTATGAATATAATAATTTTTGATATGTAAACATCTACTCGTATACGCGCAGGGGGTTAAATTTCTATTTCAAAATACAATCACAAAAACAGCGTAACATGTGAGACGTAAGATAAAATCGGTGTGACTTAAAAAAATTATGATCTGTAATAACCTGTTTGAAAATGAAAAATGAAAAATAAAAAATAAAAACGAAAAATGAAAAATTAAAAATAGAAAATAAAAAATGAAATATAAAAAATAAAAAATGAAAAATAAAAATGAAAAACAAAAAACTAAAAATGAAAAATGAAAAACGAAAAATGAAAAAAAAAAATTAAAAATGAAAAATGAAAAAAAAAATGAAAAATGAAAAAAAAAAAATTAAAAATGATAAATAAAAAATGAAAAATGAACAATTAAAAACGAAAAATGAAAAATAAAAAATGAAGAATAAAAAATGAAAAATAAATATGAAAAATAAAAAATGAAAAACGAAAAATTAAAAATAGAAAATAACAAATGAGATATAAAAAATGAAAATTAAAAAATGAAAAATAAAAAATTAAAAACAAAAAACTAAAAATGAAAAATAAAAAATTAAAAATTAAAAATGAAAAATAAGAAATGAAAAAAAAAAATGAAAAATAAAAAATGAAAAATGAAAAATAAAAAATAAAAAATGAAAAATGAAAAATCAGAAATGAAAAAAAAAAAAAAATGAAAAATGATAAATAAAAAAATGAAAAATGATAAATAAAAAATGAAAAACGAAAAATAAAATATGAAAAATAAAAAATGAAAAATGAAAAATGAAAAATAAAAAATAAAAAAAGAAAAATGAAAAATAAAAAGTAAAAAACGACAAATAAAAGCAATAAATATTTCGACCTTTTTGTTGTTATTAATTTATACGTGTATTGAGCTTGAGGCCAATTTTGGAATTTTTGTTGTTGTTTTTTATTTATTCAATATTTCGCTATCCGCTGGATAGCATCTTCAGGAATATAATTTGAGTAACAATAATTAAATGTAAAAGCACAAGGGTGTATTTTTGTTAATTTTAATTATTGTTACTCAAATTATATTCCTGAAGATGCTATCCAGCGGATAGCGAAATATTGAATAAATAAAAAACAACAACAAAAATTCCAAAATTGGCCTCAACCTCAATAAACGTATAAATTGATAAATAAAAACTTAAAAATGAAAAATAAAAAATGAAAAATAAAAAATCAAAAGTTAAAAATGAAGAATGAAAAATAAAAACTGAAAAATTAAAAAAAAAAAATGAAAAATGAAAAATAAAAAATGAAAAATGAAAAAATTAAAAATAAAAAATGAAAAACGAAAAATGGAAAATAAAATACGAGAAATTTAAAATTACATGACGCTTTCTTTTTGATTTTAAAAAAGTGCCACAAAAAAATCTTAAATTACTAGATGTTTGCACATCGGACTCATATAATTTTTTTTTTTAAAAGTACCTTTTCTTAAAGAAAGTACAATTAAGAGTGTTAAATTTGGCTAGGCTGAATCTTTGATACTCTCCACCTGGGTTTTATGTTTAAATTAATATCTGGACTTATTGCACTATTTAAAATAAATGTAAACAAAATATTTGAATAAGTAATCAGTTTGATAAACTTTATAATAATTAGCAGATTCAAGCCCTCGAAATACGAGCGCAACTTCTAGGAAATTTTATTTTTTCATTAAATAAAGGCCCTAAAACTATGCTCATCACATTACAGCCAATTCACAAATAAACACAAAAACAAGTAAGAAAATTATAGTCGGTCTAGACTATACGATACCCTATACCATGCGTTTAGAGACCCTATCTCTTAGGCCCAACTAATTGGATATAGAAAATAAGCATAAACCAATTTTGAGTGGCATTTTTATTAATTTTTTTGGCTGCAGATATGAAAAAGTTCATATCGGATGCTATGTCTCTATGGGGACTAGGTCCAAAAATGGACCGATCCTGACCATGTTTGGTAAAGTCTCTTGTATTTTGCGAAAATATATACAAACAAAATTTGAGATGAATCAGTGCAATATTTTTGTTTTTTGATAGATTTAAGTGAAGATCGGGAAGCAGCTCTATATGGGGCCTATGACTAAGAGTTGTCCCATAGGGATCGTTTTTGGACTATACAATAATTGATGTAATAAACACATACAAACCCAATTTGACTAAGATCTATACGACAATTTGGATCTTATGGCAATTTATGTCGATTTTATAGGGGTCATTTGTTTGGGGGCTAGGTCTGAACATGGACCGATTCTCACCAATTTCAATAGCGTTCATCCCATGGCCGGTGAAAGCTTATATACCAAATTTCATCAAAATATATTCATATTTGCGACCTGCAGTTTGATTACAAGGTTTTCATGAACACACAGACGGACGGACGGACATTGTTAAATAAACTCAAAAAGTGATTCTGATTCGATCGGTATAATTAAAGACGGGGCAGGGACAAATATTTTTGGTTGTTACAAACAGCAGCACAAAGTCATTATATCCAAGCACATGGTGGTAAAGGGTATAAAAAACAAACTCATTTTTATTACAAACACATTAACAAATTTTATAAACACACACATAGCATTGTAAAATTTTATGTATGTGTTAGTAGCAACTTTAAATGCAATTTACTCAAAAAAAAAGGAAAAAATTTAAAAACCTGTAAATCTGCAAATCGACTAAAAAGAAATACCTTTCAAATAATATACGTTTGGTCACAATCGGGATAAAACGGTAGAACAAAACATCAGTCACAAGAAATCGCCTAGCCTATTAATATTATAGATATTAAATTCTTACAACAAACACACTAAATTTTTAGCATTTTTTATAGGTGTCCCTATATTTTATTATCTCGATTTATTTATCTCGGAATTCGCTTTATTGACTCGAGTTGTTATAAGGATCTGCATATGCACACTTTATGTAGTCGCAAATTTATTTTTCAATGTATTTCAAACGGTAAATGACAAACTTATGTATATATATGTACCCTCTGAAAAGTAGTGTGAATAAAAAAAGCCTTTCGTAGAAAAGCATATTTTCTGAGAAAAGACTATTTTTTCTAAAAAAGTAGATTTTTGTTAAAATAGTACCTTTAAAAAAATACCTTTTAATCAAAAAATATTTTTTTTCTTTACTTAAAAGAAGTATATTTTCTTAAAAAGTAATTTTTCTTTAAAAGTCCTTTTTTTTAAAAGCACCTTTCTTAAAAAGTGCATTTACTTAAAAACTATATATTTTTTTAAAAATGTAATAAAAGCACTTTTTCTTAAAGTAAATTGTTCTTCAAAAATATTTTTTTCAATAGCTTTTCTTAGAAATACATTTTCCTAAAAAGGACCTTATTTTCTTAAAAAAGCACCTGCTTATATATCTATGAATTTATTTATTTGACTTTCTACACAACATGAATAAATCTTATAATTATAGTGTAGGATTACATTTGGTAAAACGATTACAATTGATATATATAAAGTATATAACATTAAATTAAGTCAAGCAAAAAGAAAATAAAAGATAAAAAAAAAATTATATATGAAATACAAAAAGATGGAAGAGAAAAAAATATGCGTACATTAAAAATTACATAAAAAGTAAAAAAAAAACAAACAAGTAAGAAAATTACAGTCGGTCTAGACCGTCTCACAGTGGCTGAAAATCATTTTTCATTGGCCAAAATTCTGTAACTTTTGAACCGATCAAAATATTTTAGTACTGTTTTTTTTAATAGATAGATAGATAGTTGATCTTGACTCAGTGTGAATTTCATTTAAATTGATTGAGTACTTTTTAAGGAATTCTAGGTCAAAGTTTAACTTTTGATTTTTTTTAACTTTTAGCGTGATATATGTTTTTTTTTATTTATTAGAAAGTGTCATATTTGGAGTTAAATAATTATTATAAACATTTTTTGTAATAATGAAATTTTTTTAATGCTTACACTCAAAAAAATTTTTACACTCAAAAAAATTTTTACACGCAACAAAATAGTAAAATTCACTAGAAATTTAACTAGTATTACTAAAAAATTAAAAATGTTTGCTATCAAATTTGCAATTTGCTTACACTCAAGGAATATTATTATTACTACAGAAAAATTTATTAGTGTTTGCTGCCTAATTTGTTACACTAGCTAAATAAATCTGCTAAACATTAGCGCAATGATTCTAATTTTTTTTTTAATTTTGATATGAAAATATGGGTTCTTATTTTTTGAATCTTTCTTATCTATTAAAACATTGCATTCATATGTGGGAAACCTTTTAAGAATAAAAACTGCAATAGATTTAAATAGCATTTGTAACAATGGTAGGTTCTGTTAATATTATTTTTTACTAATACTATGTTTTTCGTACTTAAATAACAATGAAAGGCAATTATAATTATTATTCATTAGACTCAAATATTGATTGCAAATATTCCATATTTTGTTCTGTGCTATTTCTGTTCTTTAGTAGTTTTTTGGCTTCTTCATCTAAATCCCGATGTTCCACTTTCCATTGATTTCGAATACTGGAGATGAACGGATCTGACGTTGTCAATAATATATTAAATAGATCTTCATTTGTGGAATTTCGTGACATTTTTCTAGTATTGTGCTGTCTATAAAATCTGTAATCCTTGTTCCTTTTTTCCTGAGCCTCCTCTGATAGATCTCCAAGTGGCACCAAATGATATTTAATGACATCTTCTCCATGATAAAGGATTTTGTGGACTGTTGCAGACATATTTCTCCATGGGTAGTTGGTTGTATATATTTTTGCAGTTTCCTTAGCATAATCTCCAAATTTTCTAGAGTCAATTTCTTCATTGCACGCAAGTACTTCTAGGATTATTTTAAATCTGAAAATAAGGTTTAAATCCACTCCTGTTATTTCAGATGCTGTTTCTGGATCTGAAAAGAATCTTCTTGCGGTATTGCCATCATTTGTATTGCCTGACCCTTGTTTTGGCTGATCTATAATCAATCCAAATTTGCGATATTCATCTTGAACATGTTTCTTTTTTGAACTTCTTAACTCTTTGTTGGTTTCGTTGTTTCTTATTGATCCTGAAGGCCCGAAATCCAAATCATAACTGATTTTTAGTATGTGTTCCATAAGTCATATTCTTGCATGTAGTGGTGATAATCCAAATTCGAAGGCATCGGTATTATCGAATGATTTTGTCGGGACTTGGTTTAATTGGCTTGATGTTGCTTGGCATATAATGCAGCTGGATGCAGCCTTCGTGTTAGTCAAAGCCTGACCTACTTTTCCATCTATCATTGTCAGCACTAATTGGTAGCTTACTTCAATTTGCTGCCCATCTAACTGTAATTGTAATGGCTGTAGTGTTGCTATTTGGGCCTTGATATCACTAACTTCTTTGTTAATGGCATCATGACTTTCTTTTTTGAATTCAAATTTGATTGGCCTGCAGTATTTCGTAGAAGATGGTGTCTCATTTTTCCAAATATCCATTGTTTGCGTTGTACTACTCGAAGGCTCCGAATCTTCCAAAATCTTTTTCAATCGCAATGGTACAAATGATACCATGAACATATCTGAGTCCGAAATATTTTCACATACAACTTGTTTGTATTGTTTTTGTCCCGAAGAACCATCACATCCCCATTTACAAAATAGAATTAACTTTGTGTTTCCATATTTCTTTAACTCAGTTCCTGTTATTGATTGTAGCAAGGGTTTGGCTGTGTGATCAAGTAAAGATTGTAGTTGTACTTCTGCCGAAATTAGTGTGATTGTAATAGTGTCCTTTGATGGCAAACAGTCTATTTTAGCAGCTGTTATGTGATGATATGCTGGATACATATTTGAGCCTTTTTCAATCGCACGCAATCTGAGCTGAATATATTGGTGTTTTGTTAATTTCAAATCCAGAAATAATGCTAATGCCTCCTCATTTGTGAACTGTTTTGCATCGCTCGGAGTTGGTATACTTTTAAGAATTCGCTTTGTTCTCACTGGACTAGCATTACAAGTTTTTTCAATGATATCCACTTTTGTTAATTGGTTTTGTGCTCGTAATTGATGTAGAAAAGATTCTTTTATATTTGTAGAACCAATTTCCTCGTTAAAATTTTTAAGTTTCCGCCTCTTAGATCTATCGCTGCAGTTGTCCAATGATTTGCGTGGTCTTCCAGCCTTATCTAGCTTTGCTGTTTCTCCACCAACATTAAGTTGGCCTTCTAACCAGTTTGCACTTTTATTATAAAACTTTTGTTTACAGTAGTTAACTTCTTTCAATCGTTTTTTTAGTACTTTGACGAAATTAGATAATTGCTCTTGTATTTCGGTACTAGACGAATTTAAGTTTAATTTTATTTTAACGTAACTAAGAACATCTTCCTGGTTTTTGTTTCGAAAATACTCTTCGGCCAGTTCTTTATAACTAAAGTTCTCCATATTTTTCTCAATATTTTTATTTGCGTCTGTTATCACTTTTTTATCACTTTTTATCACTTGCGAATATACGTCCGTACACTTGAAGTATTAACTTATTATTGAGTAATCCCTTATAGAATCCGTCATTTTATACATTTTTAGGTACATGTTATTCACACATTGATCTTTAATTTCATAGCAGGTAGTACTTAAATTGAACAAAACTGCACTTGTTATCCAGACTTCAATATCAGGTAAAACTAATTAGTTTCTCGCCAATATGGGGTGGTTTTTTATCTTTAGTGGTTTAGTGCCGCGATTATTGACAAACTTATAAAATTGTTTATGACTTTGGTTGACCCTTAAATTTGACAACAGGTAAATTAAGAAAGAGATCATTTGTTTACTGTAGAACCTATTGTGATCATTTTATGACTTATTTTTTTGCTGATCAAAACAAAGCCAATAAACCCTTTCGCAGGTATTTTATTTAATTATTTTACTTTTACGTAGTCTAAAGTAAAAAAACAAAATTTTTTTTAGAGTAATTTTTTTAGAGTAATTTCATTAAAATGAAAAAAGTGTTCTACCGGGGGCTCGTGGGGGGTGCAAAAGTATATATAGGGTTAAACAGGATACATTCGCCTTTCTCCGGGTGGTATACGTTTCTTGTTCCCTTACTTCCTTTAGAAGTTCTATTCCACTAAAGTTTAAATTTGAGAAAAATATAGTGGTTTCATAAATATTTCATAACGCCCCTAATATCAAACGTTAGAACTGTGACTACTTACAAAAACTAAAGACTATAATCCTACTAACATTATAAAAACGACCGCAGGCCAATATCGATGATAGCTTGCGAGTAGTAACCATTTATTTTTGATAAAAAACAAAAAAAAAACACCTTTTGCTGAATTAAAAAAAACAGTTGAGTTTGACAGCATGCCACGCCCACAATTATCAATAGTTTAACCTAATTTTTTGGCTACCTTAATCTGGATATATAAGCTACAAAAAGGAGTAAAAATTTTAAAAATCGATGACAAAAAAAAATTTGACTTTTGGCCAATGAAATCAAAATTTGAGCCACAGTGCGTCTATACGATACGCTATATCTTGCGTTAGAGAGAGCGTCTCAGGTCCAACTAATTGGATAGAGAAAATAAACATAAACCAAATTTGAGTGGCATTGTTATTTTTTTTTGCCTTGAGATATAAAAAAGTTCATATCGGATGCTATATTTATATGTGTACTAGGTCGCAACATAGGCCGCTCCTGACCGTATTTCACTTATTTTTTCAAAAACGTATACAAACCAACTTTCAGAAAAATCTGTGCAATATTTTTGTTTTTTGATAGATTTAAGTGAAGATCGAGAATCAGCTTCATATATGGGCTATGACTAAAAATTATTTTTAAACTACTGATAAATGGATGTAGTAAACATTCACAAAGCCAAGTTGACTGAGATCTGTACGATAATTTGGATATTATGGCAATTTAAGTCGATCTCATAGAAGTCATTTGTATGGGGACTAGGTCTGAACATTGTGCGTTTCACCAATTTCAATAGCATTCATCCTATGGCGGACAGAAGCTTACACACTAAATTTCATCAAAATATATTCTTATTTGCGACCAGTAGTTTGATTACAAGGTTTACATGGGCACACGTCAATATGTGTGACGGACGTACCAAGGGACATCGCTAAAGCGACTCAGAAGGTGATTCTGAGTCTATCGGTATAAAAAAAGATGGTTGTTGTAAACAACAGCACAAAGTCATTATACCCTGACCACATAGTGTTATAGGGTATAAAAAATTTAGGTTTAAACAAATAATTTAAATGCGGAGTTTTTGAACTGATTGACCAAAAGATTAACTTTACCATCCTCTAACTCCCGCCTTATGTTTTCGGAAACAACAATTAGGGCAGTAACGCAACTATGGTTGTGACGAAAACCGGATTGCTTGTCAGTTAAGAGTTGATGTACATGTAAGTATGTTCTTACAAACGTACCTTTTATTCAAAACGTACATTTTCTTCAGAAAAATACCTTTTCTGAAAAAATACGTTTTGTTAATTTTTTTTTTAAATATCTTTTCCGTAAAAGTACCTTTCTTAAAGAAAGTACATTTTTTTAAAAAAGTACTTCTTAAAAAAATATCTTTTCTTAAAAGTACCCTTTCGTAAATATTATATTTAAAAAAAAGTACTACCTTTACTTAAAAAAATATATTTTCTTAAAAAAAATACTTTTTCGTAAAATAGTGAAAAAGTACATTTTCTCAAAAAGTACATTTTCTTTAAAAAGTACCTTTTTCTAAAATAAGTCCTTTTTCTTAAAAAAGTACCATATGTTAAAAAGTACCTTTTATTAAAAAGTACCTCTTCTTAAAAAGATGTCGTTTCTTAAAAAAGTACAATTTGTTAAAAAGTACCCTTTATTAAAAAGCACCTTTTCTTAAAAAGTAAATTTTCTTAAAAAGTACCTAATCTTAAAAAAGTACCTTTTCTTAAAAAGTACAATTTCTTATAAAGTACCTTTTCGTAAAAAGTACATTTTCCTAAAATAAGTACCTTTTCTTAAAAAGGTACCGTTACTTAAAAAAGTACCGTTTCTTAAAAAAGTACCTTATCGTAAAAAGTACCTAATCTTAAAATAGTACATTTTCTTTAAAAGTAGCATTTCCTAAAAAGTAAATTTTCTTAAAAATTTTATCTTTTCTTAAAAAAGAACCATATCTTAAAAATTCTTAAAAATACCTTCACTTAAAAAAATTTATTTTCTTAAAAATAATTTTCCGTAAAATAGTGACAAGGTACATTTTCTTAAAAAGTTCATTTTTTAAAAAAATAATTTTTTGTGAGAAATAGAAAAAGTACCTTTCTATAAAAAAGTGCATGTGCTTCAAAAATACCTTTTCTTAAAAAGAACTCTTTCTTAAAAAATAACATTTTCTTAATTTTTTTTTAATATCTTTTCTTAAAAAGTATATTTTCTGAAAAAGAACATAATCTAACAAAAATAGCTTTTTGTAAAAAAGTGAAAGTGTACATTTTCTTAAAAAACCTTTTCTTAAAATCGTACATTTTTCCTGAAAAAGTATATTTTTCTTAAAAAAGTAAATTTTCTCAAAAAAGAATCTTTTTCTTAAAGAGAAACATTTCTTAAAAATAAGTACCTTTTCTTAAAAAAGTGCTACGACTTTGCCACCTTACAACCAACTAATTTTGTTTACAGATAAGTTAAGTTGGCACATTTTTAATGCAAATATCATCTTTCACCCATTATGTTTTCGAGAATTTATGTAATAAAATTTATTGTGACTGTGTTGAACATTTGGAATTTTTAATTTTAATTTTTTTAATTTAATTGAATAAATTTTTTTTTCCTAAAAATATAAAATTATTTACCTGCATTTCTTTTTAGTTTATCATCATTTGTTTATTACCTTCTACATTTTGTCAAAATATTAAGCAACAAATTTTTAAACGTTATAATTTTAAAGTTTCGAATAATATCGACACACATTTAAGAATATTTAAAGAATTTTTATTTATTGTTAAACGTGATTTTCTGATAAAATTTAAAATATATTTATGAAATTATGTTATTGTCACGTCTCATATTAAGATTTTTATTTATAAATGTGGAATGTTTTGTTCGAATTCGTTTTAGTTAACGTTTGCAATATTAAAAGTTAAGTTAAAGAAAAAAAAAATGAATTACATCAGAATAAAATTTACAGCCTGTATTTTTATGGCCAGTAAGTAAACGTTTAATAAATGAAACACAAAAAAAAAACAAAACAAATAAATAATAAGTGTAATAAAGTGAGAAACAATTTGTTTAAGAATGTAAAACCATCAATATAAAAATTATTTTTAGCAAAGTCTACTTTCTTTTTTAATTCTCTTTTGTGTAAAAGGCACGCAAAAGAACACACAATCACTGAATATCGATACAAAAAAAATCAAAAAAATGTATTTGTTTATATTGTAAGCATCTTAAACCAAACGCCGGTATAGGTAGGTCTGAAACTAATAAACTCGTAAATATGCTAGAAGTGTGAATGAATTACTTATATACTATTAGGCCAAAATTCGGTATATTGCTTAAAAAGTGTAACGTAGTGTTAATCGAACTTATTTTAAAAATGTGTCTTTTTATTGCTGAAGTTAATTTAAAATTTATACGTTAATTCTAAAATTTTAAAATTTTTAATATAAAATATAAATTTTTAAATTTTCTCTATAAATTGAGATACTTTAAAATACTTATATTTTTTCTCTCAGAAAATTTATCGTTAAAGGTATATTATTTGAAAGGTATTTCTTTTTAGCCGTTTTGCAGATTTGCAGATTTTTAAATTTTTTCCTTTATTTTGAGTAAATTATATTTAAAGATGCTACTTACACATACATAAAATTATACATATGCTATGTGTGTTTTATTAAATTTGTTAATGTGTTTGTAATAAAAATGAGTTTTTTTTTGTGTTGATTTGTAAATTGGCTATAATTGATTAGCATACCTTTAGGCTTCTTATTTAATGAAAAAATAAATTTTCCTAGAATTTGCACTCGAATTTCGAGGGCTGGAATCTGCTAGTTTTTTAAATATTCTATTATATATATTTTTTTTAATTTTTGTTGCTCCATCTATTTCAAATTTCAATTAATCAAATGTGGTTTTATTGACTCTACGGTATTATAAAAAACCGTCATTAGTTTTATCGAAATGATTTCCTGCAACCAAATAATTTTATAGAAAAAATTTTGATTGAATTAGAAATTATTCAATTAAAAAATTGGTTTCTTAGAATTTTTATTTTATATATTTTATGTATTTAAAAATATTTATATGCAGTCCAAACCAATTATTATTGAACTATGCCAGTTAAACTTAGTTTGAAAGTTACAAGTGTTTAAAAATGATAGTTAAATTAAACTAAGTTTAACTGAAATCCCAAAAACTCGGCCTGAGGCACCCATTTTGTATTTTTTTAAACAAATTTAAAGGTTCATCACAAATTTTTTCATAAAAATTACAAACGAAAGATACAGATTATCGTAAAGGATGACCCAATAAAAGTGCTCGATTAAATTTAAAAATAAAACGTCCTTTTTTTGTCCGAGTTATGATATTTTTATTTCATTGTAAAGTTTATAAATATCCAGCATATGGCCTCCGCGGCTCTGAACACAGGCCCTTGGTCGGCCTTAATCGTTGGTCTAATAAATCGACTGTTTCATGCGAGGTGTTGCAGGTGGCGTCGCACATTGGAATCGCTTCATACATTTCCTGGCAAAAAGCAGAGCTCGTAGAAGATTGAAATTTGGCCCAGAGCCTTCTAAAGTTTAAAGTTTCAGCAAAATTGACCACGCCCATCGCCCAATGCCCATATAACCCCAAAAAAATTTTTCACCTAAACTTGATGCAAGGCATCACTGTTATGAAGTTGAAATATCTGGAGTTTCATGGAAATTAGCCACGCCCATCACCCACAGCCCATATACCCGATTGTTTGTTTCTTCATTAAAGGTATCGTAACTCGACTCAAGTTATCAGTGTTATGAAGTAAAGATGTTTGCTAAGTTTTACAGAAATATGCCACCCCCACCGCCCATATAACCAAAAAAGGTTTTTATTAAAAAATTTTTGTTTTTAAAACAAACTGAAAAAATTTTTGTAATTCAGCTTAAAAGCTATAAGTAACAATATTTTTCCATGAAAAAACTAGCTGAAGCAAGATAAACGATATAATGACTCATAAATATTTTTACGTGTATGCATTAGGGTGGCCCTTAATAAAAAAGTGTTTAAACTCTCGGTCTCACCCCCTAGAAATATGCGAATAGCAAACTAGGTAAATCAAAAAAAAAAAAAAAAAAAAAAAATAGAGGTGCCTCAACGCGACTGAAAATTTCAAGCATGTTTATATGTGGAAAATACGAGTTTTTTCAGATTTTACGAAAATTTCGTTCTACAGTTAAATTTTTTCGACAAGTTATATGAAACGATTTCAGTACTAAATTTTTTCAACTTTAAGCAATTAATTAAAGCCATAATTCTTTTTGGTCTCTATACCTAGGAGTATTACCACGTTTTTAACCTTTTGCGAAATGAGACAAAAGATGGAAAATGTTTTTGATAAAATTTTGAAAACTCTCTTTTTTAGATTTAAAAAATGGATCTGGCACTCTAAGATTTTGTTGAATATATGTTAGAAATTAACTGTGTGCATTTTTTAAGTAAATTCCTCTGGCAGAATTTTTTTACCAAGTATTTTTTTTGCGGATTTCGAGAAAAATGAGTTTTTCGTGAAATATTCAGTAAGTGTACCTTTCCTAAATACTTTGTATCAAAAATTGATCACTTTTCTACTTTTAAATGTTATATTTTATCTTAATAGCTCTTTTGGACTTGGGGTCACATATGATCCCAAGCTAGTAAAAGACAATTTATTAAAAAATTCTTATTTATATTCGATTTTGAAGTTATATAGCTTTTTAAAAAGATAATTTAGTACTAAAATCGATTCATATAACAACTTGTCGAAAAAATTAAATTAAATTATTATACATGAAATTTTCAGTCGCAGTGAGGCACCTCTAAATTGTTTTGTTGATTTACCGAAAACTTTGTATTTCTCAATTTTTTTTTTCTATTCGCATATTTTTAGGGGGTGAGACTTTAAATTCTAACACTTTTTCTCCCTTCCATATTATGAAGGGCCACCGTAGTATGCATATGTATATAGATTTTATTCATCTTCTATCATTTCTTTAACGACATCATCTAGTTCCAAAACATGTTTATGAGGTTGACGTCTTATGCTAGGAAGTTGATTTACCGATGACCGCTGTCCGTCTGTCTGTGGAAATCACGATCACGCCGCCAATATCTAAGCTAGACCGCTCATTTTTGTTTCAAATCGTTTACTAACATCCCAAAGGAGTTTCTATTTAAAATCGTCAAAATCGGTCAAAGGGTTCACGAGCTATGAATGAAACTTTGAAAAAACTCTTGACAAAATAAAATATTTCAGTGTGTTTGTTGTTTTTCTTAAGATATGTTTTATATGTTGTAATTCTTCGTATTGTTGAAGTCATTACAGTTGTGTGTATATTAATACTGCACGTGTCACATTGGCATAATCAAGTTTTACCACATATTTTTTATACCCTATACCACTATGCTGCTGTTTGTAACAACCAAAAATATTCGTCCTAGCCCGTCTTTAATTATACCGATCGACTCAGAATCACTTTTTGAGTCGAAATAGCAATGTCCGTCCGTCCGTCCGTTCGTCTGTGTGTCCATGTAAAGCTTGTAATCAAACTACAGGTCGCAAATATGAATCTATTTTGATGAAATTTGGTATATAAGCTTTCATCGGCCATGGGATGAACGCTATTGAAATTGGTGAGAATCGGTCCATGTTCAGACCTAGCCCCCATACAAATTACCCCTATTAAATCGACATAAATTGCCATAAGATCCAAATTGTCATATAGATCTTACTCAAATTGGGTTTGTATGCGTTCATTACATCCATTAATGAGTAGTCCAAAAACGATCCCTTTGACCCCATACAGAGCTGCTTCCCGATCTTCACTTAAATCTATTAAAAAACAAGTAAGAAAATTATAGTCGGTCGAGACCGACTATATGATACCCTATACCATGCGTTTAGAGACCCTATCTCTTAGGCCCAACTAAGTGGATATAGAAAATAAGCATAAACCAAATTTGAGTGGGATTTTTATTAATTTTTTCGGCTGTAGATATGAAAAAGTTCATATCTGATGCTATACCTTTATGGGGACTAGGCCCAAAAATGGACCGATCCTGACCATGTTTGGTAAAGTCTCTTGTATTTTGCAAAAATATATACAAACAAAATTTGAGAAGAATCAGTGCATCATTTTTAGACTACTCATTAATGGATGTAATAAACGCATACAAACCCAATTTGAGTAAGATCTATATGACAAGTTGGATCTTATGGCAATTTATGTCGATTTAATAGGGGTCATTTGTATGGGGGCTAGGTCTGAACATGGACCGATTCTCACCAATTTCAATAGCGTTCATCAAATACCAAATTTCATCAAAATATATTCATATTTGCGACTTGCAGTTTGATTACAAGCTTTACATGGACACACAGACGGACGGACGGACGGACGGAAGGACGGACATCGTTTAATCGAATCAGATAGTGATTCTGATTCGATCGCTATAATTAAAGATGGGTGTAGGTCAAATATTATTGGTTGTTACAAACAGCAGCACAAAGTCATTATACCCAAACCACATAGTGGTATAGGGTATAACAAAAATATTGCACTGATTCTTCTCAAATTTTGTTTGTATATATTTTTGCAAAATACAAGAGATTTTACCAAACATGATCAGGATCGGTCCATTTTTGGACCTAGTCCCTATATAGATATGGCATCCGATATGAACTTTTTCATATCTGCAGCCAAAAAAATTTATAAAAATCCCACTCAAATTTGGTTTTTGCTTATTTTCTATGTCCAGTTAGTTGGGCCTAAGAGATAGGGTTTCTAAACGCATGGTATAGGGTATCGTATAGTCGGTCTAGACCGACTATAATTTTCTTACTTGTTATTCGTTGCTGTTGTTGCCAAAGTTTTTGTTGTATTATTTTTTGTGTTTGGTTTGTTGTGGCTGGCTGTGTTGTGTCCCCAGTCTTGTTATACCCTATACCACTATGTGGTTTGGGTATAATGACTTTGTGCTGCTGTTTGTAACAACCAAAAATATTTGACCTAGACCCATCTTTACTTATACCGATCGAATCAGAATCACTTTCTGAGTTGATTTAACAATGTCCGTCCGTCCGTCCGTCCGTCCGTCTGTGTGTCCATGTAAAGCTTGTAATCAAACTGCAGGTCGCAAATATGAATATATTTTGACGAAATTTAGTATATAAGCTTTTATCGGCCATGGGATGAACGCTATTGAAATTGGTGGGAATCGGTCCATGTTCAGACCTAGCCCCCATACAAATTACCCATATGAAATCGACATAAATTGCCATAAAATCCAAATTGTCATATAGATCTTACTCAAATTGGGTTTGTATGCGTTCATTACATCCACTAATGAGTAGTCCAAAAATGATCCCTTTGACCCCATATAGAGCTGCTTCCCGATCTTCACTTAAATCTATTAAAAAACAAAAATATTACACTGATTCTTCTCAAATTTTGTTTGTACATATTTTTGCAAAATACAAGAGACTTTACCAAACATGATCAGGATCGGCCCATTTTTGGACCTAGTCCCTTTATAGATATAGCATCCGATATGAACTTTTTCATATCTGCAGCCAAAAAAAATTAATAAAAATCCCACTCAAATTTGGTTTTTGCTTATTTTTAATGTCCAGTTAGTTGGGCCTAAGAGATAGGGTTTCTAAACGCATGGTATAGGGTATCATATAGTCGGTCTAGACCGACTATAATTTTCTTACTTGTTTTATATTAAGTTTACTTTTCCAAATATTTTGTTATACCCTATACCACTATGTGGTTTGGGTATAATGACTTTGTGCTGCTGTTTGTAACAACCAAAAATATTTGACCTAGACCCATCTTTAATTATACCGATCGAATCAGAATCACTTTCTGAGTTGATTTAACAATGTCCGTCCGTCCGTCCGTCCGTCCGTCCGTCCGTCCGTCCGTCTGTGTGTCCATGTAAAGCTTGTAATCAAACTGCAGGTCGCAAATATGAATATATTTTGATGAAATTTGGTATATAAGCTTTTATCGGCCATGGGATGAACGGTATTGAAATTGGTGAGAATCGGTCCATGTTCAGACCTAGCCCCCATACAAATTACCCATATGAAATCGACATAAATTGCCATAAGATCCAAATTGTCATATAGATCTTACTCAAATTGGGTTTGTATGCGTTCATTACATCCACTAATGAGTAGTCGAAAAATGATCCCTTTGACCCCATATAGAGCTGCTTCCCGATCTTCACTTAAATCTATTAAAAAACAAAAATATTGCACTGATTCTTCTCAAATTTTGTTTGTACATATTTTTGCAAAATACAAGAGACTTTACCAAACATGATCAGGATCGGTCCATTTTTGGACCTAGTCCCTTTATAGATATAGCATCCGATATGAACTTTTTCATATCGGCAGCCAAAAAAATTAATAAAAATCCCACTCAAATTTGGTTTATGCTTATTTTCTATATCGAAGTAGTTGGACCGAAAGGTAGGGTCTCTAAACCATGGTATAGGGTATCATATAGTCGGTCTATACCGACTATAATTTTCTTACTTGTTTATATTTGTTATAAATAGTGCAATAAGTACAGAAATGAATGTTAACGTAAAATCCAGGTGGACAGTATCAAAAATTTGGCGTAGATGTTAGTGAAAAGAAATGCATAACATTAAATTTAAATTTACTTTTTTCATTTCAAATGTTACATTTGAATTAATTTTTTTTCCCAATAATTGCCATAAAAGTCAGAAACACATGCTTTTTGTTTACAAAATTTTTGTTTACAGCAATTTTGTAGAAATATGGCAACATTAAGGGAGAGAATGCGAATTGCAAAATACGAATATAAGAAACTCCGCAATGAAAATAAACTATTTTTTTTTTCAATGAGGTAACGATCTGCTTTTTTTCCATCAATTTTATATGAAAAGCACAGCATCGGTCTGGTTGTGCTTATACTTTTAGTCCGCTCTGCTCTATTTCTATATTTATAGATTTCACGCACTTTCTTACTAAAACAAGTAATTTTGAGATGAATAGTATTTAGGAAAAAATTACTAATTTGACAATGGACGTTATTTACGTTTTAAACTGTGAAAAGTGTGCTTTGGATATGTCTCAGCGTTCTTTTATGACTCATAAATCGAAAACTGCTTCAGTCAAATAGATTAAATGAAATTTTCTCAATAAATTGTTAAAAAATATTTCAAATTTCCTAAATTTCCTGAACTTCCTCAAAATATCTTAAAAAATCTTTAGAAAAAAATCATAAATATAATAAAATCGCCCAATAAATTAATTATAACAAGTAAGAAAATTATAGTCGGTCTAGACCGACTATACGATACCCTATACCATGCGTTTAGAAACCCTATCTCTTAGGCCCAACTAACTGGACATAGAAAATAAGCAAAAACCAACTTTGAGTGGGATTTTTATTAATTTTTTTGGCTGCAGATATTAAAAAGTTCATATCGGATGCTATATCTATATAGGGACTAGGTCCAAAAATGGACCGATCCTGATCATGTTTGGTAAAGTCTCTTGTATTTTGCAAAAATATATACAAACAAAATTTGAGAAGAATCAGTGCAATATTTTTGTTTTTTAATAGATTTAAGTGAAGATCGGGAAGCAGCTCTGTATGGGGTCAAAGGGATCATTTTTGGACTACTCATTAATGGATGTAATGAACGCATACAAATCCAATTTGAGTAAGATCTATATGACAATTTGGATCTTATGGCAATTTATGTCGATTTCATATGGGTAATTCGTGTGGGGGCTAGGTCTGAACATGGACCGATTCTCACCAATTTCAATAGCGTTCATCCCATGGCCGATAAAAGCTTACATACCAAATTTCATCAAAATATATTCATATTTGCGACCTGCAGTTTGATTACAAGCTTTACATGGACACACAGACGGACGGACGGACGGACATTGTTAAATCAACTCAGAAAGTGATTCTGATTCGATCGGTATAATTAAAGATGGGTCTAGGTCAAATATTTTTGGTTGTTACAAACAGCAGCACGAAGTCATTATACCCAAACCACATAGTGGTATAGTGTATAATGAAACTACAAAGATTTTATAAAAAATAAATATTTGTAGTGTGTAGTTTTTAGGTTATAATGCTCATAAAATATTAAGTGTTTTTCAATATCCCATTTCAAAGTGCTCATAAAGCAGGGAATGGGGATACCCCTGTTCAATTATTTCAAGAAAACCTTAAAAAAATTTTCTCTCGCTAATTGTTTAAAACTTTTTATAATATTTTTAAGTCACCGCCACTATAATTCCAATTCTCTTTTAGTACTCCTGACCACACTTCAAGCTGAGTCCGACAATGATCTACGAGAAAAATTGGCCCGTTTATTAATGGAACCCGGTTATAATGACTTTGATAATGAAATATTTAAGGAAGATAAACCGCAACAACAACATGGAATGATTTTAACAGATGATCGTCAAAAAAATCTAAAGACAGTTGAAGTGAATTTTGATCTTTCGAAAATATCTGAAACCACAACAGAAGCCCATTTGGATTCAGCTAAAATATTAACAACTGCAAAGACCACAGAAAAACCACCCACAATTACGATGGGCATAGCACGTTTGGGATCAATAATAACTAGAATGATGGATTTTTGGAGTTTATAAAAAATTTTTTTATTAAAACATTAACAATTAATACCTTAATATAAAAAACAAAATTTATGTCTTTTTCGAAATATATTTTTTAATAAAAATTAAGTTTAGCAAATGCGGGCACCAAGCTTTGAGCATTCTTCAACATCGACTCGTCGGAAGTCTGAAATTAATAAACAAAATTTTTGTTGTTTGTAAATAAGATTATTTAAATTTATTAAAGGAAATAATAAAAACATTTTTTTTTATTAAGAGATTAAACATCACTAATTAACTACATATGAATAATACATTAGTGGATTAGTGATGCTTAATCTTTTAATTTTGGATTTTTATGTAAAATACAATCAGTAAAGTGTAAAATTTAGATTAAATTATTTAATATATTTTTATTCCCGAGATAGCAACACTTAACAATCTCTAAATTGAACTAGAACAAGTTACCGGCACATATGTGCAACTCCTCACTGACTGACTCACCGCTACTCGTATGTCACACTGTACGATTATAAAATTATCCCTAATACTTGAAAATTGGAATATAGGTTCGCTTACCGTAGCATTTTAAAAAAAGTGTTCTTAAAAAGACCTTTTACTAAAACAGTACCATATCGTAAACAAAAAACTGAAATTAAAAGAATTTTCTAAATTTACTTTTCTTATAAAATTAACTTTTGTTTAAAAAGTACCTTTTTCAAAATAGTATATTTTCTTGCAAAACGAGCTTTTGTTAAAAAAGTACCTTTTTTAAAAAATTACAATTTTTAAAAACGTCCCTTTTGTTAAAAAAGTATCTTTTCTTTGAAAAGTACCTCTTTGTTAAAAAGTATCTGTTCTTTTAAAAATATATAAAAATTAATTTTTTAACAAAAGTACATTTTCTGTAAAAAGTACATTTTCTTTAGGAAGTAGGGTTTCTTTAAAAAGTGAATTTTGTTCAAAAAGTATATTTTCTCTAGAAACTGCAGTTTGTTAAAAAGTAGATTTTTTGAAAAGTGTATTTTCTTTAAAAAGTATATTTTCTTTCAAATGTAGCTCTTCTTTACAACGGTCGTCTTCTTTTTTAAAAGTACTGTATTTAAAACTAAATACTTTTTTTAAAAAATACTTTTTTATAATTTTTTAGCACATACATAAATATCAAAAAAAATATATTTCATCATACACATTTTTGTAAACTACATTTTCTTAAAAAGTACCATTTTAAAAAAAGTACCTATTTACAAAAGAACGTTTTCTTATAAAGTACTATTTCTTAGAAGTATTCATTTATTTATATTAATTACAATGCAAAGTAAATTTGTATTCTAATTTGGGTGCAGGGATAAGCCGGGTGACAAAGACCATTTGGCTGGTTTAAGCAGCGACAGAACAAAGCCTCTGGTGGGAATCGAACCCACGACCCCCGCATGATAGGCGAGAAGTATGTTTAAAAAAATAACGTTTTCTTTAAAAGCTCCAATTCTCAAAAAGTACTAAGAAAAGAAGTACATTTAAAAAAAAAAGTAATTTTTTGTATCTTTTTTTCTTAGAAGTATATTTTTTAAAAAAGTAATTTTTTTAAGTATATTTTTTTATTACTTCGTTACGTCGTAAATAGGGATACCAAACGAAAAATCCCGAAACTCGAAAAGTATATTTTCTCTAATAAGTAACCTTTCTTTTAAAAGTATCTGTTCTGTAAAAAGTAGCTCTTCTTTAAAACGCTTTTTCTTAAAAATATGGATATTCTTAAAAAATAATTTCATATAATTTTTTAATGGGCGTCTTAAACGTACTATTACATACAAAAATATTTAAAAAAAATACATTTCATCATACACATGTTTTGTAAACTACATATTCTTAAAAACTACCATTTTTTAAAAAAGTACCTGTTTAAAAAATAACGTTTTCTTAAAAAGCTCCAATTCTCAAAAAGTACTCTTTCTTAGAAGTACATTTTTAAAAAAGTAATTTTTTTACTATATTTTTTATTACTATATTTTTTATTATTTCTTTACGTCATAAATAGGAATGCCAAACGGAAAATACCGAACCTCGTTATTCGGGAATTTTTCTTGATTGAAAAATCCCGAATCCCCTCTATGACTTTTTATGATAAAAACAATCATGTGAGTCCGATCACAGGGGAAATGTGTAGACATCTAGTAATTAAAGATTTTTTCTGGCACTTTTTTAAAATCAAACAGAAAGCATTATCTTTGTATCACTGCAGAGGCTCTGCTAATATAAAAATATTTATTATTATTTCAACTGGTTAATTTTTAATTTTTCGTTTTTCATTTTTTATTTTTCATTTCCCATTTTTAATTTTTTATTTTTCATTTTTCATTTTTCATTTTTCATTTTTAATTTTTCATTTTTCATGTTTCATTTTTAATTTTTCATTTTTCATTTTTCATTTTTCATTTTTCATTTTTCATTTTTCATTTTTCATTTTTCATTTTTCATTTTTCATTTTTAATTTTTCATTTTTCATTTTTCATTTTTAATATTTTATTTTTCATTATTCATTATTTATTATTCATTTTTCAATTATATTTTATTTTTCATTATTTATTTTTCATTTTTCATATTTTATTTTTCATTATTTATTATTAATTTTCCATTTTTTATTTTTCATTTCTCTTTTTGCATTTTTCATTTTTAAAAACTTTTTTATATCGCTATTCGCTTCCTCATGTTATCTACCAACACTTCCTAATGAAATCGTGCCTTCATTTTATCTCCAAATACTTCCTAATCTTTTCACCAATACAATTGTACCTAACACCATTTTTGTCTTGCTCTGTTTTTGTGATTGTGTTGTGAAATAGATTTTTGCCCCCCTGAGCGTATAGATGTTTACATATTAAAAATTTTTTGAAAAAAAAATTTCGTTTAAATAAAGCATTCCATCCATTTTATATCTTATATCCATTTTATATCTTTTGTCACTAATTCCAGAAATACTTCTTTACTACTACATCAAACTTACTTCCCTGTCCAATGCAATTAGCCTTATTTAAGTTGCAGGGATTGCTGAAAATCTTGTAACAACGCCCATTGAAACCACAAGTTTGTTGAAACACTAAGGGGCAAACAGTGGGGCACTTGGCTTCGCGAGCTTGGACAGCGTAAATAAAGAAAAAGGCTAAAAAAATTGTGACAAAATTATTCCTAAAAAACGATAATTTTCTTAAATAAAAACTTACCGAAAACAATAACTGAAAAGAATTTCATTTTTATTAAATTTATCTTACTTAAGTTGTTGCCTTTTCCAGTGTTGCTTTGTGAATAATTATTTGTCATCTAAATAAATAGATTTACTAATAGAAAGTTATTATTATTTTTTCCAATGGGTTTTTCTGACTTTAACGCAACTATTTATATCCAACAGCACTGTGTGGTCAGGTTTTAATGAGTTGTTTGTAATAAACACGTTAAATAACTTAATTATATCGAACGACTCAGAATCCTTTGTAGTTAAGTGTTTTATACTTATCTATAATATTAATAGGCTAGGCGATTTCTTGTGGCCATTGTTTTGTTCTACCGTTTTATCCCGATTTTAACAAAGTGTATATTTTTTAAAAAGTATTTCGCTGTTCACCAGACTTACAGATTTTTAAAATTTTTGCATTTATTTTGAGTAAATTTCATTTAAAGTTGCTACTAACACATATATAAAATTATACAATGCTATGTGTGTGTTTATTTGATTTGGTAATGTGTTTGTTAATGAGTTTGTTGTCTTTATTCATAATAATAATAAACCAAAAAAGTGTTGATTTGTAAATTAGATAAGTTGAAAAAAAGTTGCCTAGAATTTGCACTAGAGTTTCGAGCGCCGGAATCTACAAGTTATCATTAATGATCTTACTCAGTATGGTTGGGATCTTACTAGCTCATGGTATATGGTATCGTATAGTCGGCTAGCCCGGTAATATCTTTCTGAGTTGTTACTAATTATTTATTTTTCCGTAATTACTAATTTTTAATATACGTATATCTTAACCACACTTTGTGATAAATCAGGAAACGAACTCGATAATTTTGAATGTTTTAAAATAAACCAAATCTCAGGCCATGCACAAAACTAGTGCTGTGTATTGTGGTGATATCAGGAAAATATGTTATGTAAGGCAAAAATAAAAGTGAGTAGTGTTTGTGGACACTTGCCTGGATTTTTCCGTAAGAGTGTTAACTCAGTATAGCGTTTTGCGTTGCGTTTTGTCGCTACGGAAAAACGATATATAATGCTACGGACGACACACATTGGGTTGAATCATACTCAAAGTGGCGCTAAATAAATATTTTAAAATCAAGTTTTTCTAATAAAATTTGATATCGGGTAAAAGTGTATAAAATTGAGCAACACTAATGATTCAAATCAATGTTTATGGTTACTTACTTTTATCACTTTTCTTAAAGTACATTTTATACCCTATACCACTATGTGGTCAGGGTATAATGAGTTTGTGCTGCTGTTTGTAACTACCAAATATATATGACCTAGACCCACTTTTATTATATCGATCGATTCAGAATTACTTTCTGGATCGATTTAACGATGTTCGTCCGTCCGTCCGCCTGTCTGTGTTTCCATGTAAACCTTATAATCAAACTACAGGCCACAAATAGGAATATATTTTGATGAAATTTGGTATATAAGCTTTAATCGGTCATAGGACGAACACCATTGAAATTGGTGAAATTCGGCGAATGCTCAGACCTAGTTCTATACTAATTGTCATAGGATCCAAATTATTATATAGATCCTGGTAAAATTTGGTTTTCGGGTGTTTATTACATTAGTATGCAGTACAAAAATAAACTTTGTGGGGCAACTCTTAGTCATAGCTTCCGTATATGTATATCGTTTGGATCGCTCCATTTTTCGAGCTAGTCCCCATAAAATTATCGCATCATATTTAAAGGCAAACAAATTAATGACAATGCCACTTAAATTTGGTTTATGCTTATTTTCTATATTCAATTAGTTGGACCTATATTAGGGTCTTTAAACGCAGGGTATAGGGTATCATAAAGTCGGTCTAGACCGACTAGAACTTTCGTACTTGTTTTTTATTTAGTTCTTCGTTTATAAATACGATTCTATTGTTAACTATCTCGATAATTTATTCCTTTGTAACCTTTTTCCCAATATTTTTAAAGGAAAAAAAAAAACAGTTTCAATATTTTTTTTATTCTTTTTGGAACATTCACAATGGAACATAATGTCATATGGTTTTATTTTACAAGATAAATGAATGTTAAAAAAAATGTGGCAACGTTGAAAGCTAAAACGTAACATAAATAAAATAGTTTTAAAATTTTTTAATGGCGCACTACGTTTTTACCGTCAAAATCGTATAAAAATAAAGCAAAACAAAGAAAACATTGTGGTTGAGTTTATACTCACTGACCAATTTTATGCAACCGCATGAGATCTCTAGAGAAGCGGCTGGTATGAAAAAAATCATGTGAGTCCGATCACAGGAGAGACGTATAAACATCTAGTAAATTAAATTAAAGATTTTTTATGGCACTTTTTTAAAATCAAACAGAAAGCGTCACCTATGAATCAATTATAGAAAACAACTGCAGCGGCTCTGCTTACATAAAATATTTATTATTATTTATTATTTCAACTGTTTAATTTTTAATTTAAATTTTTAATTTTTCATTTTTGATTTTTTATTTTTCATTTTTCATTCTTCATTTTTCATTTTTAATTTTTCATTTCTCATTTTTCATTTTTCGTTTTTCATTTTTCATTTTTCGTTTTTCATTTTTCATTTTTCATTTTTCATTTTTCATTTTTCATTTTTCATTTTTCATTTTTCATTTTTCATTTTTCATTTTTCATTTTTCATTTTTAATTTTTCTCAAATTTGGTTTGTATACATTTTTTTAAAATATAAGTGACTTTACCAAATATGGTCAGGATCGGTCCATTTTCGACATAGTCCCCATATAAATATAGTACCCGATATGAACTTTTTCATACCTGCAGCCAAAAAAATTAATAATTATGCCACTCAAATTGGGTTTATGCTTATTTTCTATATCCAATTAGTTTGGCGGAATAGATAGGGTCTCTAAACCATGGTATAGGGTATAATATAGTCGGTCTAGAAATGTAGCTCTTCTTTACAACGGTCGTCTTCTTTTTTAAAAGTACCGTATTTAAAACTAAATACTTTTTTTAAAAAATACTTTTTTATAATTTTTTAGCACATACATAAATATTAAAAAAAATATATTTCATCATACACATTTTTGTAAACTACATTTTCTTAAAAAGTACAATTTTAAAAAAAGTACCTATTTACAAAAGAACGTTTTCTTATAAAGTACTATTTCTTAGAAGTATTTATTTATATTAATTACAATGCAAAGTAAATTTGTTTTCTAATTTGGGTGCAGGGATAAGCCGGGTGACAAAGACCATTTGGCTGGTTTATGCAGCGACAGACCAAAGCATCTGGTGGGAATCGAACCCACGACCCCCCCGCATGATAGGCGAGAAGTATATTTAAAAAAAGAACGTTTTCTTAAAAAGCTCCAATTCTCAATAAGTACTAAGAAAAGAAGTACATTTAAAAAAAGTAATTTTTTTTAGGTATATTTTTTTCTTAGAAGTATATTTTTTAAAAAAATAATTTTTTTTAAGTATCTTATTATTATTATTTCGTTACGTCATAAATAGGGATACCAAACGGAAAATCCCGAACCTCGAAAAGTATGTTTTCTTTAATAAGTATCCTTTCTTTAAAAAGTATCTGTTCGTTAAAAAGTAGTTCTTCTTTAAAACGCTTTTTCTTCAAAATATGAATATTCTTAAAAAATACTTATATATAATTTTTTAATAGGCGTCTTACTACGTACTAGTACATACAAAAATATTTAAAAAAAATGCATTTCATCATACACATGCTTAAAAAATAACGTTTTCTTAAAAAGCTCCAATTCTCAAAAAGTACTCTTTCTTAGAAGTACATTTTTTAAAAAAGTAATTTTTTTTAACTATCTTTTTTATTATTTCTTTACTTCATAAATAGGAATGCCAAACGGAAAATACCGAACCTCGTTATTCGGGGATTTTTCTTGATTGAAAAATCCCGAATCCCCTCTATGACTTTTTATGATAAAAACAATCATGTGAGTCCGATCACAGGGGAGGTGTGTAAACATCTAGTAATTTAAGATTTTTTCTGGCACTTTTTTAAAATCAAACAGAAAGCATTATCTTTGTATCACTCTCTGCTAATATAAAAATATTTATTATTATTTCAACTGGTTAATTTAAAATTTTTCGTTTTTCGTTTTTTATTTTTTATTTCTCATTTTTAATTTTCTATTTTAATTTTTTATTTTTCATTTTTGATTTTTCATTTTTCATTTTTAATTTTTCGTTTTCCATTTTTTATTTTTTATTTTTCATTTTTCATTTTTCATTTTTCATTTCTCATTTCTCATTTTTCATTTTTCAAAACGTTTTTATAACGCTGTTCGCTCCTTCATTTTATCTACAAACACTTCCTAATGAAATCGTGCATTCTTTTCATTTCCAAACACTTCCTAATCTTTTCACCAATACAATCGTACCTCACACCATTTATGTCTTACTCTATTTTTGTGATTGTATTGTGAAATAGATTTTTACTCCCCTGAGCGTATAGATGTTTACACATCAAATATTAGGCCACTTGGGATAATTTCAGTTATCTCAGCAGAACATTTCCCATTTTAATATTTAGAGAACAGTATTAGAAAACGACGATGATTCACTGAGCCAATAACTTTGGATAAAGTACTATCATTAATGAGCACCAACTCCCTCATTTCTACGGTCCGATATAAGTGGTATATGAGATAGTTAGGAGATATCATGCACAAAACTTTAAGAGTCTCCTATTCATCAATTCTGGTACTCACCTATACATATGTACGTACTGATGACGTACAACTTTTAGGGTAAACTAACGCGATCAAAAGTCAATAAAAAACTTCGTTATTTCAGAAATATTTGCAACAACAACAGCAACTCATTTGAAATTGAATAAAATATTAAAAAGTTGATACACAAACTTTCTAGAATTATGGATTAATGAAGATTATGGAAAATTAAATCGGTTTTAGTTGTCAAACCTTTTTATTAAAACTTTAATAGTTAATTTATTATATAGTAAACAATTTAGTTATAAATAAAAAAAAAAAATATGTTTAGCAAAGGTTGGCATCACGCTTAGAGCATTCGTTAACATCTTCTACTTGCCTAAAGTCTGAAAATGATAAAAAGAAATAATTTTTCTTATTAGATTATTTATATTTAATAAAAAACAATAAAAAAAGCGTGTTTAATTAAGAGATTTAGCATCACTTATGAACAAAATACTATGTATACATACAATTTTTTTTATAGATTTCAAAATGATTTAAAATTGGTTTAACATATAATAAATTTTTATAAAACCCAGCAACATTTTTTGTTACAATTTATAGGTTTCTTACAATATTTTTTTTATGAGGTCAAAATTTGTAGGAATAAAGCAAAATAAATTAATAAAATCAAAATAATTTTTTTTAGTCAATTCTACTAGATTGCAAAAAGTGAGGCTTAAAACTATTTTGAAACTAGTCTTAGAACCAGCATATTCCAGTTTAATTTAGTACTGATTGATTGTTCTTATCTCGAGCAAAAATTCTAGGTAAAGACATATTAACTAAAACGTGTTGTAGAGTACGATAAGAATAAAAGATTTTAAACATTTATTTTAAGACCGAACATTTTGCTCGAATAATAGACTTTCGAGATATTTAAAAAAAAAATATTTAATTTAAAAAGAAGAGATGGATTTTGGAGATTGCGAGACTTAATCTGTTCTGAATAAAACTTGAACAAATATTAGACTTTTAAGAGCCGTTTTACAAAATCGCGTCAGAAATAGTTTTTTCGTCCAGATGTTTTGTTACGTTTCAAAAATTTTTTGTTCAAAAAATTTATATATTGGGAAATGTTTTTCTACTTAAATAAAAATCATTATAGAAAATTTTGCATAATTTTTATAAGCCTCGATATCTTTTTCACTTCAATTATTTTTCTCCGAAAAAAATCACATTTTTTTAAATTGGAAGTATAAATGCATAAATAATCTAAGAATTAAAAAATAACGATTGATATGTTTGTTAGTGTTGTAGCTTCTGAAATTAATACGAACTAAAATCTGTATGTTAAAAAATTGATTTTTAACCACGCTACTCTTAGGTCTGACTTTAGGTGAGTGTGTTAAATCGCATGACCAAAGAAGTGAAGTACGAGTGCATATGAGATAGATGCAGGTTCAAACCTCCCGGCCACTCTAAGTAGAAAAATTCCATATAGAAACTATAAATTCAATTATAACATAACAATTATAACAATGTTTAATATAATCACTGATAAATGCTCAATGCTATAAACCGGTCTATAAAAAATACAGTATAACCCGTTTAATTACCCCACGTTTAATTACCTTTCACGCTTATTTACCTCGAACGCTTAGTCCCCGTTTTTCTCACTTTTTCTAACAAAACCCCACGGTTAATTAGCTTTCGCTTAATTACCCAATTCGGCTAATAACTTCAAATATTTTATCCAGAAAATAAAATTTCCATTAAATTTCCTTGGTTTAATTACTCACAGTACTTATTGGCTCACGATATGGTTTAAGCAGATGTGCCTGAATAACGCTGTCATTTCTAGAAAATTGGCAATGAATAAAGCAAAGAAGTTCGCTATAAATATTAATTCAGATTTTGAACCGAACAGTGGTTGATTGTGGAGGTGGCAGAGGAGAGAAAACAAAATTCAGAAAGATACATGGGGGAAGTAATGAAAATTGAAAATTTTCTGGGGTGTAGCAATTTTTTCTCAATTCTTCAAAATGATACTCCTGAAAATATATTTAATGCTGATGAGAGTGACCTTTTTTACAATGCAATGGAACATTAGCTCGAAAAGGGGACCCAATCAAAGGCAATAAATCTCAAAAATATTTTTGTGTAACTCTGTGGGAACATATCAAAAAGTATTTGCAATTTACTTCTTTCTGTAATACATCTATAATATTAAGAGGCTAGGCGATGTCTTGTGACCGATGTTTTGTTCTACCGTTTTATCCCGATTTTGATCAAACGTATATTATTTGAAAGGTATTTCTTTTTAGCCGTTTTGCAGATTTACAGATTTTTGAATTTTTTCCTTAATTTTGAGTAAATTGCATTTAAAGGTGCTACTAACACATACATTAAATTATACAAGGCTATGTGTGTTTCCAAGTGGAATGAATAAAGAAAAAAAAAAAAAAAAAATGTGTGTGTTTATTAAATTTGTTAATGTGTTTGTAATAAAAATGAGTTTGTTTTTGTGTTGATTTGTGAATTGGCTATAATTGATTATCATACTTTTAGAGTCTTTATTTAATGAAAAAATAAAATTTCCTAGAATTTTATTTTATTTTATTGAAATCAATACAAATTTTGTTGAAATCAATACAAAACAAGTAAGAAAACAAGTAAGAAAATTATAGTCGGTCTAGACCGACTATACGATACCCTATACCATGCGTTTAGAGACCCTATCTCTTAGGCCCAACTAACTGGACATAGAAAATAAGCAAAAACCAAATTTGAGTGGGATTGTTATTAATTTTTTTGGCTGCAGATATGAAAAAGTTCATATCGGATGCTATATCTATATAGGGACTTGGTCCAAAAATGGACCAATCCTGATCATGTTTGGTAAAATCTCTTGTATTTTGCAAAAATATATACAAACAAAATTTGAGAAGAATCAGTGCAATATTTTTGTTTTCTAATAGATTTAAGTGAAGATCGGGAAGCAGGTCTATATGGGGTCACAGGGATCATTTTTGGACTAGTCATTAATGGATGTAATGAACGCATACAAACCCAATTTGAGTAAGATCTATATGACAATTTGGATCTTATGGCAATTTATGTCGATTTCATATGGGTAATTTGTATGGGGGCTAGGTCTGAACATGGACCGATTCTCACCAATTTCAATAGCGTTCATCCCATGGCCGATAAAAGCTAATGTACCAAACTTCATCAAAATACATTCATATTTGCGACCTGCAGTTTGATTACAAGCTTTACATGGACACACAGACGGACGGACGGACGGACATTGTTAAATCAACTCAGAAAGTGATTCTGATTCGATTGGTATAATTAAAGATGGGTCTAGGTCAAATATTTTTGGTTGTTACAAACAGCAGCACAAAGTCATTATACCCAAACCACATAGTGGTATAGGGTATAATTATGGTCGGTATAGACCGCGTTTAGAGAATTGGTCTTAGGTCCAACTAACTGGGCATAAAAAATAAGCATAATACAAATCTGAATGCAATTTTTATTAATTTTTTGCCAGCAGATATTAAAATGTTCATATCGGATGCTATACTTATATGGGGACTATGTCGAAAAATTGACCGATCCTGACCATATTTGGTAAAGTCACTTAGTTTTTTGCAAAAGAATCTTTATATGGGGTAATGACAAAGAATTGTCCTATAGGATTTATTTTTCGATTACTGATTACTGGATATAATAAACACACACAAAAACCCAATTTGACCGAGATATATATGATAATTTAGATCTCATGGTAATTTAAGTCGATGGGGAAAATGTCTGAACATACACCGCTTTTCACCCCTTTCAATAACGTTCGTCCTATGGCTGATAGAAGCTCTTGTACCAAATTTCATAAAAATGTATTTATATTTGCAACCTGTTGTTTGATTACAAAATTCACATGGACACACAGACGGACGGACGGACGGACGGACATTGCTAAATTGACTCAGAAAGTGATTCCAAGTCGATCGGTATAATAAAACATGGATCGCGGTGAAATATTTCTGGTAGTTACAAACATTATCACAAACTCACTATACCCGGACCACATAGCTGTATAGAGTATAAAAATAATTAAACTTTGAGGCCTGTAATTTAGTTTTTTTAATTTTGGAATATCAAATAATCTTCATTTAATATAAAACAAAACAAATTTTTGATCTTCTTATACGTCCTTAGCCACACATTTAACAAATACATCTCAAATTAATGAGTGAGGAAACAAAAAAACAAATCCTTTGATTTCAAATTCGTTTTTTTTTAAATATTCACTGTTATTTTGTTTCAAACTTACTTTCTCCTCGGCAATTAGCGGCAGCTAAAGCGCACGGACTGGAAAATTCCTTGTGACAACTTCCATTAGAAGCACAAGTTGGTCGGTAAATTGAAGGGCAGATACTGGGACAGTCTCCACCACCTTGAGCTTTAACGGCGCAAATGAAGAAAATGGCTAAAAAGTTTTTCAAAAAGAAATTTTTTTTCAATTCATTTAACTAAAAATTTTTCGAAATAAAATTAAGATTTGTCAAAAAACTTACCAAAAACAATAACTGATAGAAATTTCATTTTTATTAAATATTAAAATATTCTGTTGTTCTCTTTTCTAATCTTATTTCGTGAATAATCATTGTCCATCTAAGCATTTAGCTTTTATAGAAAAAAATTTTGTCAAGACTTCCTCAAAAAGAGATTAATTTTTTAAACTCACTTCTTATTACTTAATTCTAAATTTGTTTGCCAATATGTTAATTTAGAGGAATTTTTTAACATTACAAAATTTATTTTTTCATTTACATTTTTATTTGTTGAATTATTTATTTTATTTATTATGGCCTTTATACTATTTTTTTATAATTTCGTACAAACTTAAAGTTGGTTACTTATGCCCTATAGCACTATGTGGTCGAATCACTTTTTCCGTCGATTAAATCTCGCAGATGAAAAGATATTTAGATAAAATTTGTTGTATTGATTGGCTTAAGAAAGATCGCTTTTCAAATTTGTGAAATCTGTAGTGTTTCAGACCTATTTGCCATACAAATGTCACTTGTGAGTTGTCCTAAAGTTGAGCAACTGAATTTTTGATTGCATCAACAGAAATTTTATTGTATCAACTAACCATTTTCTCTTGTTATAAAATATTTATATTAAGGCAATAGAATGTAATTGCAATTAACTAAAAATTCGGCTATTATATTTCGGTTATTAAATTTGGTAGCCACAACCAATCTGTTTTCTGTACCGTTATACCAACAATATAGTATGTATGTGTGTATATTATATTCACAAATTATCAGCCGAAAAATAAATAATATACAAACATTTTCAGTCGTCGTCTCCACATTCACTCAAATCTGCTCTGAGACAAAGAAATAAGATCTATTTCAGTCAAAATTTGATTACATAAAAAGTGAACTTAGTGATAGATAATAATTGAGAACATGATTGAGTACATCTTTCTCAAACCGGGTGTTTTTATTTTCTATATCCAGTATGGTTGAGATCTGACCATTGTCCAAAATCCATTTTGAAGGGTAGTGAATACACGATTAAGACCGATTATCACTATCCAACTTGTTTTTGTTTGTTTATGTTTTATAGTTGTTGGAAAAAATCAATATGACGTCATGGATTGCGTTTTGTGAGCAATTAAAATTAGTAACATATATGCAGAGTTTCCAAGGAATTAAATCATTATCGACATTAAATTAAATTTCAACAAATACTCGACTAATTTTGATGTGTAAGCATCTATACGCTCGGGGCGTAAAAATCTATTTCACAATACAATCACAAACACAGAGTAAGACAATAACGGTGTGAGGTACGATTGTATTTGTGAAAAGATTAGGAAGTGTTTAGAGATAAAATGAGGGAGCGAATAGCGTTTTAAGAAACGTTTTGAAAAATAAAAAATTGAAAATAAAAATGAAAAATAAAAAAAGAAAAACAAAAAATAAAAAATTAAAATTAAAAAATAAAAATTAAAAATTAAAAATTAAAAATTAAAAATTAAAAATTAAAAATTAAAAATTAAAAATTAAAAATTAAAAATTAAAAATTAAAAATTAAAAATTAAAAATTAAAAATTAAAAATTAAAAATTAAAAATTAAAAATTAAAAATTAAAAATTAAAAATTAAAAATTAAAAATTAAAAATTAAAAATTAAAAATTAAAAATTAAAAATTAAAAATTAAAAATTAAAAATTAAAAATTAAAAATTAAAAATTAAAAATTAAAAATTAAAAATTAAAAATTAAAAATTAAAAATTAAAAATTAAAAATTAAAAATTAAAAATTAAAAATTAAAAATTAAAAATTAAAAATTAAAAATTAAAAATTAAAAATTAAAAATTAAAAATTAAAAATTAAAAATTAAAAATTAAAAATTAAAAATTAAAAATTAAAAATTAAAAATTAAAAATTAAAAATTAAAAATTAAAAATTAAAAATTAAAAATTAAAAATTAAAAATTAAAAATTAAAAATTAAAAATTAAAAATTAAAAATTAAAAATTAAAAATTAAAAATTAAAAATTAAAAATTAAAAATTAAAAATTAAAAATTAAAAATTAAAAATTAAAAATTAAAAATTAAAAATTAAAAATTAAAAATTAAAAATTAAAAATTAAAAATTAAAAATTAAAAATTAAAAATTAAAAATTAAAAATTAAAAATTAAAAATTAAAAATTAAAAATTAAAAATTAAAAATTAAAAATTAAAAATTAAAAATTAAAAATTAAAAATTAAAAATTAAAAATTAAAAATTAAAAATTAAAAATTAAAAATTAAAAATTAAAAATTAAAAATTAAAAATTAAAAATTAAAAATTAAAAATTAAAAATTAAAAATTAAAAATTAAAAATTAAAAATTAAAAATTAAAAATTAAAAATTAAAAATTAAAAATTAAAAATTAAAAATTAAAAATTAAAAATTAAAAATTAAAAAATAAAAATTAAAAATTAAAAATTAAAAATTAAAAATTAAAAATTAAAAATTAAAAATTAAAAATTAAAAATTAAAAATTAAAAATTAAAAATTAAAAATTAAAAATTAAAAATTAAAAATTAAAAATTAAAAATTAAAAATTAAAAATTAAAAATTAAAAATTAAAAATTAAAAATTAAAAATTAAAAATTAAAAATTAAAAATTAAAAATTAAAAATTAAAAATTAAAAATTAAAAATTAAAAATTAAAAATTAAAAATTAAAAATTAAAAATTAAAAATTAAAAATTAAAAATTAAAAATTAAAAATTAAAAATTAAAAATTAAAAATTAAAAATTAAAAATTAAAAATTAAAAATTAAAAATTAAAAATTAAAAATTAAAAATTAAAAATTAAAAATTAAAAATTAAAAATTAAAAATTAAAAATTAAAAATTAAAAATTAAAAATTAAAAATTAAAAATTAAAAATTAAAAATTAAAAATTAAAAATTAAAAATTAAAAATTAAAAATTAAAAATTAAAAATTAAAAATTAAAAATTAAAAATTAAAAATTAAAAATTAAAAATTAAAAATTAAAAATTAAAAATTAAAAATTAAAAATTAAAAATTAAAAATTAAAAATTAAAAATTAAAAATTAAAAATTAAAAATTAAAAATTAAAAATTAAAAATTAAAAATTAAAAATTAAAAATAAAAAATTAAAAATTAAAAATTAAAAATTAAAAATTAAAAATTAAAAATTAAAAATTAAAAATTAAAAATTAAAAATTAAAAATTAAAAATTAAAAATTAAAAATTAAAAATTAAAAATTAAAAATTAAAAATTAAAAATTAAAAATTAAAAATTAAAAATTAAAAATTAAAAATTAAAAATTAAAAATTAAAAATTAAAAATTAAAAATTAAAAATTAAAAATTAAAAATTAAAAATTAATAAAAAATTACAAGTGGAAAATGAAAAATGAAAAATGGAAAATGAAAAATGAAAAATGGAAAATGGAAAATGAAAGATGAAAAATGGAAAATGGAAAACGAAAAATGAAAATTAAAAAATTAAAAATGAAAATTGAAAATTAAAAATGAAAAATGAAAAATAAAAATGGAAAATGAAAAGTGGAAAATGAAAATGAAAAATTAAAAATGGAAAATGGAAAATGAAAAATGAAAAATTAAAAATGAGAAATGAAAAATGATAAATGGAAAATTGAAAGTGGAAAATGGAAAATGAAAAATGAAAAATGAAAAATGAAAAATGGAAAATGAAAAATGGAAAATGAAAAATTAAAAATGGAAAATGAAAAATTTTAAATTAAAAATGGCAAATTGGAAAATTAAAAATTAAAAATGAAAAATGAAAAATTGAAAGTGGAAAATGAAAAATGGAAAATGGAAAATGAAAAATTAAAAATTAAAAATGGAAAGTGAAAAATGAAAATTGAAAAGTGAAAAATAGAAAGTGAAAAATTAAAAATTAAAATTGAAAATGAAAAAGGTGGAGGGTATCCAAGATTCGGCCCAGCGGAATTTAACACTCTTTCTTGTTTTTTTTGTATTAAATAATATTATTTTAAAGTTTTCTGTTTTTAGTATTAATAATTTGTAGCCAATAATCATTAGAATTATTTTTGAATTATCTTATGACTACTCTAAGTTTCGGTATTATTGTTACTGTGTTAAATAATGAATTTCATTGGTATTCTATGAACTACTTTGGGGTTTTCTACTCTAGTAAAAGAGAAATAATCTAAATTTTCAAATAATAATTAATTATTTTTAAGCATCATTGTTTTTTAGAATAGAAATTGGCTAACAAGAAAAAATTTAATTGGTATTCGGACTTAATGTTTCAGTATCGGCAACAGTTTCAAAGTGGTAGCCGTACCTAATATTGGGTGGAGAGTATCAAAACTTCGGCATAGCCGAATGTAACACTCTTACTTGTTTAAGAAAAAAATCCAATATGATGTAGGCATAGATGAGACTGAGAGCTTTTTCTAAAATGTGCTAATGCTTTTAGAACAACTTTTTTGTCGTAAGGCAACATGAGTTTCACAAGTTTAACTGCACCAGGCGAGTTTTATTTTTTATTGTTGCTATTCTGTAGACGAAAAATGAATTCGTATGCAGGTCTTGATATATTTAATGCATATCTACATATAGAAGTTCTATTTTATTTTCGGTCCGACATAAATGGTATATAGATAGTTAGGAGATATCATGCCCCGAACATCTAGAGTCTCCTATTCGTCAATTCTGATACCCACTCATATGTATGTACAGATGACGTACAATCCTTAGGGGAAACTAACTTACTTCACTGACTTAAAAGATCTTTCAGAGACTCAAGAGCAGATACTTATACAGAACTTTTGATACAAATACTTAGTACAATTATGGATTAAGGCAGATTATGAAAAATTAAATTGGTTTTATTATTTATTTCTCAATAAAGCAATTAAGTTTAGCAACGGTTGGAACCACGCTTAGAGCATTTGTTAGCATTGACTTGTCTAAAATCTGAAAATGATAAGAAGATATATTTTGTTGTTATTAACTTATTTGAATTTATTAATAAAAAAAAAACAAACAATAAAAAAACTTGTTTAATTAAAATACTAAGCATCACTTATGAACAAAATATTTTTTATAGTTTTCAAAAAGAGATGTTTTCAAATTGGTCTAACATAAGTATAATAAATTTCTATAAAGCCCAGCAAAATTTTTTGTTACAATTTATAGGTTTCTTAGAATATTTTCTATAGGTATTTTCATAATGGGAAATATACTCAAATGGAATAATTTGTAGGAATACGAGTAAGATTTAATAATCTAACCCATAAAAACAAAGTTTTTATTAAAACTCTTTCTTGCCTTATGTACATGAGTTTTGAATATCTCCGTGACTGTGCGTGACTTTGCGTGACTATTTTAAAATTAATCTTTGGTCACAACAAGTGTGTGAACCAAGTTTCAGATCGATCGGATATGTGGAAATGGGTTTTAAATCACTCCGTGACTGTGCGTTACTATGCGTGACTATGCGAGCACCATTAATAATGTGGAGGGTATTCAAAAATTTTCATTAATCGATATTTAAACTCTTTCTTTTAAATCATACTCTCTGTCTGTCTGTCTGTCTGTCTGTCTATCGTGGGTCAACCCTTATCCAATTGATCGGAAACTTGGCCCATAGTCTTGTTGTGACTATAGATTAGTTTTGGGGTAGTCACGCACAGTCACGCATAGTCACGCACAGTCACGGAGTGATTTAAAACCCATTTTCTCTTATCCGATCGATCTGAAACTGCTGTGAAAAAAGATTAACTTTGACATAGTGACGCTTAGTCACGCACAGTCACGGAGTGATTTAAATCCCATTTCCCCTCATCCGATCCATCTGAAGCTTTGTCCATAGACTTATTGTGCCCAGAAATTAATTTTAAAATCGTCACGCAAAGTCACGCATAGTCACGGAGAGATTCAAAACTCATATGCATAAGGAAAGAAAGAGTTTTAGTAAAAACTTTGTTTTTATGGGTAAGATTATTTTTAAATTTTGATATATCAAATAATTTTCATTCAATATAAAACAAAGCAAATTTTTGATCTTGTGCCCCCTCTTTGGTCACACATTCAACAACAATATCTCAAATAAATGAGTGAGAAAACAAAAAGCAAATCCTTTGATTTCAAATTCGTTTTTCTTTTTAAAATATTCATCGTTATTTTGTTTCAAACTTACTTCCTCCTTGGCAATTAGCGGCAGCTAAAGCGCACGGACTGGAAAATTCCTTGTGACAACGTCCATTAGTAGCACAAACTGGTTGATAAATTGCAGGGCATATACTGGGACACTTTCCACCACCTTGAGCTTGGACGGCGCAAATGAAGAAAATGGCTAAAAAGTTTTTCAAAAAGAAAATTTTTTTTCAATTAATTTAATTAAAACTTCTTTTTAAATATAATTGACATTTCTCAAAAAACTTACCAAAAACAATAACTGATAGAAATTTCATTTTTTATTAAATATTTAAATATTCTATTGTTCTCTTTTCTAATCTTATTTCGTGAATAATCATTGTCCATCTAAACATTTAGCTTTTATAGAAAACGTTTTTGTCAACGCGTACTTTCTTCTCTCTTCTCTTTTCTTAGTTCTTAATTTGTTAATTCCAAATATGTTAATTTTAGGGGATTTTTTAATAATACAAAATTTGTATATTCACTTATTTTTTTGTCGATTTATATATTTTATTTATCATGCATTTTTTTTTTTACTATTTTTAAATATTCACGAAGAACTTTTAAGCTAGTTATTTATACCCTACAGTACCATGTGGTCGAATCACTTTTTGCGTCGACTTAATCGTCTGTGTGTATCTCGCAAATGAAAAGATATTCTATAGAGACCAAAAAGAAATTATATGGCTTTTATTAATTTCTCAAAGTTGAAAGAAAAAGCCATCAAATTTCATGAGCTAGTTTTTTTTAGCACAAAAGTGGTCTGGGGCATTTGCTATTTCTTGGCGAGGTTTTATTCGATTTTGAAGTTTTATAGCTTTTTGAAAGGATAATTAAATACTGATTCCGAATTACATAACAACTTGCCGGAAAAGGTAAGCTATAGAACGAGATTTTCCTAAAATCTGAAAAAGTCATATTTTCCCCATATAAACACACTTGAAATTTTCAATCGCGTTGAGGCACGACTAAATGTTTTTTGATTGGCCCAAAACTTTGTATTTTTCAGTTTTTTTACTATTCGCATATTTCTAGGGGGTGAGGCCGAGAGTTCGAACACTTTCTTTCCTTCCATATAATGAAGGGCCACCCTAGTGTATTCAGCCATGTTCTTGAAACGTTGTTATTTGAATAAGAGTGAATTTAAAATCACATGAAATTGAAATTTTGGGTTTCTTGAAACCACTTTTCTTTATTTATTTAATGGAAACATATGTTTGAGTTAAGAACCATATGTTTGAGTTAAGAACATATGTTATCTAGAAACCGAGGTGCCATATGGTTCTTTATTCAGTTTCACAAAAAACTTTTAAGTATTTTGTGCATGTTTTTTTTAAGTTTATAGAAAAAGTATAAAGAAAAATATTTTCTTTTAAAATAATAACTTATTTGTTCATTTAATTGTTTTTGTTCTTCAATTTCATTCAATTAAAAATGACTTTTCTATTTTTAAAAAGTTAGGCATCACCAAAAAAAATTTCGATATTCAAATAAATTGGATTTGAACATTTGTTTCGAACATATGCAAAAAAATAAAAATATGTGATTTGATGAAAACAGTTTTTTTAATTCCTTTATTTGCAATAATTAGTGCATAAAGAATCTATGTTATAATTGAAAAAATTGTAATGGAAAATAGATTGTGTAAATAAAAAGTTTTTATTATAGTTATAGAACAGCATCATCGCCAAAAGACAGTTCGAATCTAATTCTCTTTACGAACGGTCGTGTAAATAATTAAAGCGCATAGAGTACAACTATTTAAAATTAATAACAAGTGTATATTTTTGTTTTTGCAATTGCCTATTCTTGATCTCATTTGAACTCACGTGGTAGTCAATTCAGCTTAAAACAGGAATAAAAAATCTAGCGATGGCCCGAGGGGCCAAATCTTCATCAAAAAGAAAGCTCCTTGCCAACAAGAAGATGACAAAACTTCCTCCGGGTTTTAACCCGAACATCGCGTCAACTTCAAGCAACAGATTTAGCCTGCTTGCTGGCCTTAATGATATGGACGTCACTCCTGTATCAAATATTAACGAGGTTAAACAACACAAACCTCCACCTATTGTTGTTGAAGCTAACGCCTCATTTACAGAAATACAAAAACTACTTGGTAAAGATTGTATTTTCAAACGTACTTCAATTGGTACTAAAATTTTTGCTCCAAGTAAAGAAATGTTCGAATGCTACAAGCAAATTCTTAAAGAGAGTAAGTTGGAGTTTCACTCTTATGGCTCCAAAGATAATAGGTTATACACCACTTTTTTACACGGTTTACCCCGCATAAAAACTGAGGACATCACCGCAGAGCTAAAAAACTACAACCTGTCCCCTTCTTCCGTAGCTGAAATAGTCACCAAATTCAGTTCGAACAACAATGCAGTTTACAAAGTTCAATTTGTACGTAAAAATTTTAACCCAACTGCCTTAAGAAACGTAAGAACAATTTCAAATATAATAATTTCCTGGAAAAAATACAAATCTAAATCCAGAAATAAACCAACTCAATGCTGGAACTGCTTAATGTATGGCCATGGCGGTGAACATTGTCATCGTAGTGCTGCCTGTATGATATGTGCAGAACAACATCATACAAGTGTGTGTCCGTTTAACACAAACGAAAAAAGACCAGCTGTTTTTACATGCTTTAATTGCAAAAAACAAGGAAAAGAGAGAACTGATCACTCTGCAAACGATATCAACTGTCCGTTACGTTCTCTCTATTTGGAAACTAGAACAAGAGTTACTTCTAAAAGTCCGAATAAAAGCAGACAACAACAAAATAACTCATTTCAATTTAATGTAGGAGATTTCCCTAATTTAAGAAACAACAACACAAATTGTAACAATAACATCAATAATAACAGCAAAGCTACATATGCTAACCAGCTGAAAACAAACAACGATTTATTTAGCATTGATGAGCTTTTTGATATTTTCACTACAGCTATGGATGATTTGCATAGGTGCACTTCAAAAGTACAACAAATCAAAGTTGTAATGTCAATGGTAAAATACGCCCATGGATTATACTAATAATTTAAACGAATTCAAAATGCTTCACTTGAATGCTAATGGCATTTCAAACTTTTCTAAATTAAAACAATTTGAGATACTAATTGAACGAGAAAATATTAAAATAGCGTCTTTGAATGAAACATTTTTTTCAGAAAATCATAGACCCTATTTTAAAAATTATTATTTATATAGAAGTGACAGAACAGATGCAAGAGGAGGAGGAGTAGCTCTGTTAATTCATAAATCTGTCGCTCATAAAAACCTCTTTATATCAAACACATCATCAATCGAAAACATCTCAATTGAAGTTATTATAAATAATAGACCTATTGTTGTATCTTCGTTATATTCACCAAGATATACTCATAACTTCTGTGCTGATATCTTGAACCTAACACCTTCCACCAAAGAATATATAGTTTTTGGTGACCTAAATGCCAAACATTGTTCTTGGAATTGCCGTTCAAATAATACTGCAGGAATTGCACTCAACAACCTACAGCAATCGAGCAATTTTTTCATTCACTACCCTAATAGACCAACCCTATTCCCCCATCAACACAATCGCGAAGCATCCACAGTCGATATTATTTTAAGCAATTCAGCTTTAGATATAGACGTAAAAACAATGGATTACGAAATACCATCAGACCATCGCCCTATTATATGTACACTTAAAAGATCAACGGCCTTGCAGGTTGACCTCAATTATTATGATTACAGTGCAACCAACTGGAACATTTTTATGAATTTTTTAGACAATAAAATCACGTTATATTCGGATATATACAATTCCAAGGTAGTTATTGATCAGGAAATCCAAAAATTTATAAATGTAGTTTTCGAAGCAAGGGATGTGTCCACACCTAAAATAACTCAACAAAATAATTACACATTACCAGAAAGTACTGTAAAATATATTAAACTAAGAAGAAGCTTTAAAAGAAAAAGCCAACGATCTTCAAATATAGCCGAGCAAACTTTTTATAATCAATGTACTAAGTTTCTAAGTAACATGATTGATAAAAGTATTAATTCGGAGCGCAATAAGAAATGGTCTCAATTATTATCCAATTTAAAACCAGGTGATAAATCATTTTGGAAAATAAGCAGGAACTTGCGAGGAAAAGGAAAAAATCAAATCGCTCACTTTAAAGTTGGAAATAAAAAAATAACAAGGCTGAAGTCCTGGCAAATACATTTGTCCAAGCAAATAACCTCACTTCGAACTATAACCACTCGGCAGATACATTAATAAATACAACAGTAAATAATTTTAAGAAGGAAAATCCCAGTTCTGAATCTGCAAGTTATACATCTCTTGAAGAAGTAATGAATATTGTCTCATCAATAAAACCCTCAAAATCTCCTGGTTTTGACAATGTTCCCAACCTGCTCTTAAAGAAACTACCACTCAAAGCTCTAAAATTACTGTTTATAATATTTAACAGCTGCATCAAACTCAACTATTTCCCAAACCATTTCAATAATGCTAAGGTTATAGCCATAAACAAACCTAGTAAGCCAAAAAATAACCCAAACAGCTACAGACCTATTAGTCTATTAAGTAACTTAGGTAAAATATTTGAAAAAATACTACATTCTCGTCTTAGTGAATTTGTAACGACCAATTCTATTGTTGCCAAAGAACAATTTGGATTTAAAAAAGGGCATAGCACTACGCACCAAATAAACAGAATTAAAAATCAAATAACCACAAATAAAAACAATAAACGTTCAACGGGTCTAATATTGTTAGATATTGAAAAAGCGTTTGACACCGTTTGGCATAATGGCCTCTTATTTAAACTTCTTGATGCAAATATACCAAAATATTTATGCAAACTTATTTCAGATTTCATTCACGGCAGAAACTTTAAAGTTGCGATTAATAATGAAACATCATCTCCAAAAACCATTACCACAGGGTTACCTCAAGGATCTGTCTTGTCGCCATTGCTTTACTCGATATATACATCCGATTTTAAAGTCCCGAAATATATGAAAATTGCTTATTACGCAGATGATACTGCGTTAATTTCTTCAAACAAACTTACAAGCGCACTCCTGAAGAAAATGGAAAAGGGACTTGTAAATTGCAGTAAATATTTTCACAAATGGAAAATCAAAATTAATCCAAACAAGACCCAAGCAATAATTTTTCCATTCAACAAATCTCCCAAAAGACTGCCAAGACGTCATCTTTTTATTGGAAATAATACCATAAATGTACTTAACGAGGTCAAATATCTCGGAGTTGTCTTGGACAAAAAGCTTACATTTAAACAACATATTATGGCTACGTGCCAAAAAGCTATAAAATCATTTAAAGCATTATGGCCACTACTAAATAGAAGGTCGTTTCTAAACCCCAAAAACAAAAATCTACTCTTCAAAAGTGTTATAAGGCCGATATTAACATACGCGTGTCCTATTTGGAGTGACGCTGCCAACTGCCACCTAAAACGCTTACAAATTATACAAAACAAATGTCTTAAAATGATAAATAAAAAGCCCTGGAGGTATCCTACAAATCTTCTTCATGAAGAAACAGGTTATGAAAAAATTATCGATTTCATAACAAGGATTAACAACAATTATTTTGCCAAAATTGAAAATTCCTCTTACCCACTGATAAGAGAATGTAGAGAAGTAACGTAATATTAAAAAGAAATCACCAAATTGAAAATTATATGCTTATAGAGGTCTATTATTTCTAATAAACCTTCTATAAGCATATAAATATTTTCAGATAGTATTTGAATTTATTAAATCATATAAAGGTTTTTTCCCTCCCATTTTCCTTTAAAAATCATTAAAAAATAAAATAAAAACTATTTAATGTCTTTAGATCCTATATATTATTTGTTGCAATATCTATGTTAAGATAAGATCTCATATGTAAATATCAAAATTTGTTAAAATATGTAAATAAAGGAAGAATATTTAATTGAAAAAAAAAAAAAATCATCGCCAAAAGTGTGTTTTATTAACATCGACCACTTATTACGAGTTTTTTTTTTAGATCAGCGCAAAATGTAGACGTTATTTAAAATAGTTTTTTTTTCATAAAATTAATGTCTAATTTTTTAAAATAATGACAAGGTTCAATAAAAAACATGTTAGAGTTTTAATATCAATTAGTTTTTTTTTATCTCTTAAGACCTGCTTAGTAGAAAAAAAGGCATTTGTTTTGATTTCACAAAGCCTTTTCTATGTGAATTAAAACGAGAAAAAATATTCTTATTGAAATTAGAGAACAACAAAAAAATCGTAGATTTAAGAATTTTTTCATTTACGAGTTTTTTTTGTGATAGTGGTTTCAAGAACAGGAGTGATTATAGCCACAAATTTCTTATGAGTCCAAAAATACAGAATGTAGAACCATTTTTAGTCGTATGGAGATATTAACTCAAATCTGCCTTAAGAAAATGAAATATGACCTATTTCACTCAAAATTTGTTTACATAAGTCTTTAGAATACAAAGTGAACTTCTTGAATGGCATCGAGTACATAACTATCTCACTCTAACCGACTTTAACCCAGTATGTTTGAGATCTAACTATTATTCGAAACTCATTTTGAAGGGTAGCTAACACACGATCTAACTTGTTTTTGTTTGTTTATGTTTTATAGTTGTTTGAGCGTCATAGATTTCGTTTTGTGAATTATTGAAATTAGCAACATATATATATGCAGAGCTTTCAAGGAATTCAATCGCTATCGAAATTGAATTAAATTTGAATAAATTCCTTGCTTGACTAATTTTTTTTTAATTTTAAATTACATTTTTATCAATTCCCAATCTCCTTAAAAATTTTTGTGTTGACTCTAATAGTGCTAGTGTAAGCATTCTAATCTAATTTAACTTAAATAAGTACGCCTATCTAGTTCCAATTTGGTAGATTGGTCATATAAAATGACAATCGCCAATCTACTAGAATTATCGCTAATCTACTGAAACAATTCATGCTATTTCTAAACCAATATGCGTATTCATACTAAATATTAAGTGCAAGAGATAATTATATTAAGTTCATTAAAGTTAATTTAATTTTTATAAATGAACTGTAAATGTTTTTAATAAAAAAAAAAAAAACAATAAAACAAACCAGAGTATTAAACAATAGTTGCAAAAACTGATGTTTTTATTTTAGTTCTGTAGAAAAACAGCTGTTTTCTGCTTTTGCAAATCTGCCAGTCTGTCAAAAATACCAGTATCAACGATCAAGATTTCAAAGAGATTAGAAAATCGATTTCGTATATTAGAATTCTAGTGGTGCATTGTTGCAGAAATGATAGCTATGGTGGAACGTCTCTTTATATTCGAGATTGTTATCAATTCACGTGGAAATGTGTAGAAGCAAAGACTTTGTAGAAACTATTACCCTTACAGTAGAGAACCAAAAAAAAAAAAAAAACATTTGGAAGTCTTTAAAGTTATCAACGTTTTATAGATCTCAGAAATGTGAAGTTGCAATATTTTCACATGTTATTGAAGAATCGATAATCATTTATAGGAGGCATCCTAGCATTATCTTAGGTGTCTCAATTATTGATTTCTTAAACCACTCATTAATCAGACGGTTCAAATAATACTAGCAGATTCCAGCCCTCGTAATTCGAGTGCTAATTCTAGGAAATTTTATTTTTTCATTAAATTATAGCTAATTCATAAATCAACACAAAAAACAAACTCATTTTTATTACAAAGCCATTAACAAATTTAATAAACACACACATAGCACTGTATAATTTTATGTATGTGTTAGCAGCAACTTTATATGCAATTTATTCAAAATAAAGGAAAAAATTTAAGAATCTGTAAATCTGCAAAATGGCTAAAAAAAATACCTTTCAAATAATATACGTTTGCTCAAAATTGGGATAAAACGTTAGAACAATACATCGGTCACAAGAAATCGCCTAGCCTATTAATATTATAGATATTAACGAGTTTTGGTTATAAAAACTTTAATTTTTTAATTAGACGCCCAGAATCAGATCAATTGCTAACGTTTACAGTAATATAGCAGACACAATAGAATCTTATTTAACAGATCATAATATAATATCGTGCAAACTCAAAACTCAAACTTGTGGCCCTGAATTTCGAGAAAGTATTCGCAAATTTTGTGGTTATGATAGGTATTGCAATTATTTCATGATATCGGTAACCCTACAGAGGACGTTTCACAATTAATAGCATGTATCGCTAATGCTTCGAAAGAATCAACGATACAAAGGACAGATAAAGAAATGGTAAATAATCTAACACATAAAAAAAAAGTTTTTATTAAGACTCTTTCTTTCCTTATGCATATAAGTTTTGAATCTATACGTGACTGCGCGTGACTTTGCGTGACTATTTTAAAATTAATCTTTGGTCACAACAAGTCTATGGACCAAGTTTCAGATTGATGGGATGAGGGAAATGGGGTTTAAATCACTCCGTGACTGTGCGTGACTATGCGTGACTATGTGTGGACTATCTTAAAATTAATCTTTGGCCACAACAAGTCTATGGAAAAAGTTTCAGATCGATCGGATGAGGGGAAGTGAGGTTTTAATCTCTCCGTGACTGTGCGCGACTAGTCGTGACTGTACATGACTACGTGAAATGCGAGGAGTTGGATAGCAGGTTAAAGAGATTAAGCAATGTAATCAAGAACGCTTGTAGGGAGTCAATGAACGATTTTTATTATATAAATTTGTAAAAAATTCAACAAGAAAAAAGCTGGAAATTTTGAAACGAAAACCCTAGTAGGAAGGCAAAAAGCCCAATCTTTAATATTAATAGGATAGGCGATTGCTTGTGACCGATGTTTTGTTCTACCGTTTTATCCCAATTGTGACGAAACTAAACTATTTGAAAGGTATTACTTTTTAGCCGTTTTTCAGATTTACAGATTTTTAAATTTTTTGGTTTATTTTTAGTAAATTGCATTTAAAGTTGCATTTAAAGTGTTGAGTTTGAGATATTATTTACAACTTTTGTATTCTCGATGGCAGCGCTGTTCATTTCTCACAGTAAAGGCCGAGTTAGCCCCACGTAACCGTAACCTAACGTGTCAGCCGTTTTTTTTACATGAAAAACAGTTACCGAACTGAACTGTAACGTAACTGGAACGTCCCAACCTGCTGAATTTGATTTTCGCTACTTTTGTACGTGACATTTGTGAACAGCTTACAAAGTTTGGTTAATTTTACGTTCTATAATTGCATTAAATGCCAACGTTACATTTACGGTACGGTTACATTTTAAAAATGTGTGGCTAACTCGCCCTTAACGTTGCGAATCATATGTTCTAATTTCTAGAAATAATAATAATTGTGAAAGTTTTCAGCTTTGGTAAATTTTAATTATCTTGATTTAAAAAGGAATTGTTGCAGAAAAGAAAAATTAAATAAATGAAAGGGAGGTAAAAGTATAATAAGTTTTATATAATTAATGATATATATCTATAATTAAATTTGTGATATACATTATGGAACAAAAAAGTGAAAAGTGTGTTGTCATCTTGCCAAAAGCACCATTTAAGCAGGCCTCTGAATTTAAAGAATTCGAGTCCAAAGTACAATCATCGAAAAAAAGTTTAGCGACCTGGTAAGTTTCACAAAAATATGAGCAATATTCAAGGCTAATTACTTAATTTGTTATTAGGTTGCCGAACTTATGGCCATAATTTGTGGCAATTCTACAAAATTTCTAAAAATTGCATGGCGGAGATTGGTCACTGATGAAGTAGCCAACAAATACTGCTGGCAAGGAACAAATTCCAAAGAACCTGTACGAGCTCTCAGCGTAACGGCGGCATTAAAACGTGATTATATTTTTTTGTTTTGATTCCAATTGATATTATTTAAATCTAATTAATCTTTCCAGAAGCCTACAATCAAAAATTTTCTGCTGCTTGTTCGGACAGCGAGTTCGAAAGAACGATAATTTCATTTTTCCAGCATGCCAACAACCACCTACAAAAAAAGGTGAAATATTTAAATGAAAAGGATGGAAACAAAATTAATTGATATATTTTTAACTATTTTGCTCTTTTTGAATTTTTTAATATTAATTTAATTTAATATTAATTTAAATATTTAACATGCGATTCTTAGAAATTTTGTTTAATAGCCAAAATTAAGGCCATAAGTTCGGCAACCTAATAACAAGTTGAGTAATTAGCCTTGAATATTGCTTATATTTTTGTCAAACTTACCTGCTTAAATGGTGCTTTTGCCAATATTGGCTTACGTTTTAAGGTTGCCGTACCTTCCCCAAATTATACCTCTTCCAATACTCTTTTCCAGCAACTTTCAAAAAAAGTACAAATAAATAATTTATTTATTTTTAATTCTATAGTTAAAAAATTTTTAACATGTTATAATATTTAATATGTCATAAATAATAAATTAAATTAAAAATTGCCGAAAAAAGTGCAAATAATTAATTGATATATTTTTAATTCCATTTTTTTGCATTTTTTAATTTAAATTCTTACTTATGTCCTATATAATATTAATATTCAAAAAAGTACAAATAATTTTTTAATTTATTTTTAGTTCTAAATTAAAAAAAACATGTACATGATAATACATATTAAATATGTAATAAAATTAAATTGAAACATTCAGAAAAAAGTGCAATGTTTCTTTCCATTTCTAAAATTAATATAATTTTTTTTAATATGGCATTTGATACCAATTGGAGAAATTTCTTTGCTATCAAGTTGAGAATCACAAATTTCTCAATTTGATAACTAAGAAAATCACCATATAAAAAATGTGCTTTTTAAGTTGACTATTGAGGTGCATTTGAGAATTAACGTTGGAGATTTGAGAAATGTATTTGATCTCAAATGCACCTCAAGTTGATAGCAAACAAAAATGTTTATTGGGGTGTGTGTTTATTTAATTTGTTAATGTGTTTGTAATAAAAACGAGTTTGTTTTTTGTGTTGATTTGCGAACTGACTATAATTGATTAGCACATCTTTAGGGTCTTTATTTAATGAAAATATATAATTTCCTAGAATTTGCACTCGAATTTCGAGGGCTGGAATCTGCTAGTAAGAATAAAAAGCCCAATAAGAATAAAAAGCCCAATAAGAATGAAATTTTCAAAGAATAAAAGATTCTAATGGAGGAAACGCAGATGATAATCAGATAACATGTGATTTGTTCGCTCAATACTTTCTGGAGATTCCGAGAATAATAAAACACCAGATTGGATATTTACCTGGTGATTCTATTAATGCTTTTAGAACTCTAACTCATTGTTGAACCATATTCAATTCTTCATATACTACTGTTTCAGAAATTAAACAAATTCTCTCTGAATTGGACTTAACAAAATGTTGTGGTTGTGATGCCATATCGCCAAGAATGCTGTTCGAGTGTAAAGATCTTATATCTCCCTTTCTTTCTAGAATTTTTAACTCCGCTATTGAAGTATTAGAAGTGAGTCAATAAGTTTCAGGCAATTACTTACAGAGGAAATCGCATTAACATGAGCATCATATACTGTCGTGACAGAGCATGAGGGAGTATGGGAACAAGTGATATATGTAGAGTCATTTATCGATTTAAGAGGAAAATTAAATCTAAAAGGGAATTATGAAGAAGTAAAGTAGGTCGCAGCCCTGATTTATCATTGTTCGTAAATAGTTGCACGCAACTGTAGGTAAAATGAAGAGTTATATGTATGTAAAATTTCACATCTTTTAGGATATTAAGAAATAAGTTAAATATGGGGGGACTCCAGTTAAAAGTGAGGCATTTAAAGACTTAATCAATTCGAATAATTTAGTTTTTCAGGGTCTATTGACTTAAGGAATTCATTTGGCAAACTTTAAATAATATTTTGTGTTTTGCTTAGCATTTCAAACAAACTTATAAATTTGTAACCGAAAAATTAATTCAATCAATTATATTTCGATTATATTTGACTTACTGTCATTGAAAATTTCCTAAAGCTTTGGGAATTAAAAAAGTGTACTAAGGTTGTATGTTGTAAAGAAATACAAGACGTCAAATAGCATATATCGTCTTGCCAGTGCAATACTGTAACATTTCGAAATGTTACTATTTTCCGAAAACTGCTCTATTGGGCTAGAAGAGACTCAAAGAAACAGTCGAATATTCTAACATCTTAAAATTTTACTGTTTTCAGAGAAATTACAATACATATTCTTATATTACACTGAACAAATTATACTGAACGATACAAATTTAAAGCGTTATATCTCAAACCTGTCTAGAATTGTTGCAGTATTGCACTAGCAAGACGATATGTGAATAAAAGCAGAATAATTATTCATTTACACAAAAACTTACCTGTATGTAATTATTTCCTTTAATTTTTTATTTATTTCTATCATTTTTGCCACAATAGTTACACGAAATGTACAAAAAATATTTGAAATAAGCACCAAAAGATGAGTAGTAAACAAAAATCATGTGAGTCCGATCGCAGGGGAGATGTGTAAACATCTAGTAATTAAAGATTTTTTTATAGCACTTTCTTAAAATCAAACAGAAAGCGTATCACTTATAGCAATCAACTGCAGTGGCTCTGTTAATATAAAAATATTTATTATTATTTCTTATTTTAAACGGTTAATTTTTAATTTTTCGTTTTTTTTTTTTATTTTTAATTTTTCGTTTTTCATTTTTAATTTTTAATTTTTTATTTTTAATTTTTAATTTTTAATTTTTAATTTTTAATTTTTAATTTTTAATTTTTAATTTTTTAATTTAAATTTTTCATTTTAATTTTTCATTTTTCATTTTTTGTTTTTCATTTTTAATATTTTTCTTCATTTTTTATTTTTCATTTTCCAATTTTTTTTTCATTTTTCAATTTTCATTTTTTATTTTTAATTTTTTATACATATTTATTTTTTATTTTTTTTAAATTTTTTATTTGTCATTTTTATTTTTCATTTTTATTCTTAATTTTTTATTTTTAATTTTTAATTTTTTTTTCATTTTTCGTTTTTCATTTTTTATTTTTTATTTTTCGTTTTTCATTTTTCATTATTCATTTTTAATTTTTTATTTTTTATTTTTTATTTTTTATTTTTTATTTTTTATTTTTTATTTTTTATTTTTTATTTTTTATTTTTTATTTTTTATTTTTTATTTTTTATTTTTTATTTTTTACTTTTTATTTTTTATTTTTTATTTTTCATTTTTCATTTTTCATTTTTCATTTTTCATATTTCATTTTTAATTTTTTATTTTAATTTTCTATTTTTAATTTTTTATTTTTTATTTTTAATTTTTTTATTTTCCATTTTTTATTTTTCATTATTCATTTTTAATTTTTCCTCTTTTATTTTTATTTTTTATTTTTCATGCTTCATTTTTTATTTTTCATTTTTTATTTTTCATATTATATTTCTCATTTTTCATTTTTAAGTTTTCATTTTTCATTTATAATTTTTTATTTTTCATTTTTCATTTTTAATTTTTCGTTTTTAATTTTTAATTTTTCATGTTTTATTTTTCATTTTTCATTTTCTAAAAATCAAACAGAAAGCGTATCACTTATAGCAATCAACTGTAGGGGCTCTGTTGACATAAAAATATTTATTATTGTTTATTATTTTAAAAGGTTAATTTTTAAAATTTTTGTTTTATATTTTTAATTTTTCGTTTTTCATTTTTCATTTTTAATTTTTAATTTTTTTGTAATTTTTTATTTTTAATTTTTAATTTTTTAAATCAAATTTTTCATTTTTTATTTTTCATTTTTCATTTTTCATTTTTTGTTATTCATTTTTAATTTTTTTCTTAATTTTTTGTTTTTCATTTTCCAATTAGTTTTTCATTTTTCAATTTTAATTTTTTATTTTTCATTTTTTATTTTTCATTTTTTATACTTAATATTTTTTTTTTTAAATTGTTTATTTGTCATTTTTTATTTTTTATTTTTCATTTTTCATTTTTTATTTCTCATTTTTCTTTTTTTTTAATTTTTCGTTTTTCATTTTTTATTTTTCTTTTTTCATTTTTCATTTTTTATTTTTCGTTTTTCATTTTTCATTTTTAATTTTTAATTTTTTATTTTTCATTTTTCATTTTCATTTTTCATTTTTAATTTTTCATTTTTTATTTTTCATTTTCATTTTTCATTTTTCATTTTTCATTTTTCATATTTCATATTTCGTTTTTATTTTTTTATTTCTCATTTTTTATTTTTCATTTTAATTTTTTATTTTTCATTTTTTTATTATGCATTTTGCATTATTCATTTTTAATTTTTCCTCTTTCATTTTTCATTTTTTATTTTTAATTTTTTTATTATGCATTTTGCATTATTCATTTTTAATTTTTCCTTTTTCATTTTTCATTTTTCATTTTTTATTTTCCATTTTTCATTTTTCATTTTTCATTTTTCATATTTCATTTTTTGTTTTAATTTTTTATTTTTCATTTTATATTTTTCATTTTTTGTTTTTCATTTTTTATTTTTCATTTTTTTATTTTTCATTATTCATTTTTAATTTTTAATTTTTTATGGAAAATATCAACACAATATATACAACTGTTGAAAATTTTTAGCACATACGACACATACAACAGTTAGTACACCCTTGTGAATATCCTAACTATTTATTGGGTGTATTATTTATATAATTTGTTAATTCAAATGCGGCGTATCGAAATATGGATGCAAAATTACATAAATGATGTATCTTATTAATCTATGGCTGGCTCGATTTATAAGAAAATTATTTTTATTCAAAAAAAATAATTTATAATGGAGAAAAATTTATAAATTATTTAAATTGTGTTCAAATTTAAGTAAATAGAATTTTTAAATTTATAAAAAACATTTCCACTAAAATATATTATACATAAAATAAAGTATTTTCTATAAAAAATTTAAACAAAAAAAAAAAAGAAAAATGTCAACAAAATGTAAAAAAATTTTTTTCATTAAAAATTAAAAAAAAAAATTTTTTTTCAAAAATTTTTTTCATTCAAAAATTTAAAAAAAATTTTTTTTCATTAAAAAACTGTTCATACATTTTTTTTTTATAAAAAATTTGTTCATAAAAAAATTTTTATATATATTTTTTTTCATAAAAAATTTTTTAAATAAATTTTTTTTTATTAAATATTTCTACACAGTCTTAAGATATTTAGCTCAGCCGAATAAAATCAATTTAAAGTATTTTCTATTAAAAAATGTTAACAAAAAAAAATGTCAACAAAATTTTTTTCATTAAAAAATTAAACATCATTTTTTTCATACAAATTTAAAAATCATTCAAAAATTGAAAAAAAATTTGTTTTTCAAAATTTTTTTTTTCAAAAATTTAAAAAAAAAATTTAAAAAAAAATTTTTTTTCATTAAAAAATTAAAAAAAAAATTTTTTTTCATTCAAAAATTGTTCATATATTTTTTTTATAAAAAATTGTTCATAAAAAAATTTTTATAAATATATTTTTCATAAAAAATTTTTTAAATAAATTGTTTTTTATAAAATATTTCTACACAGTTTTAGGATATTTAGCTCAGCCGATAAAATCAATTTAAACTTGACTTTATAATTTTTGTATAAAAATTTAATTTTTTATTAATATTTCTTTGTAGTTCCCGGCTCTACGACATTTTTTCCGTTAATATAAGTTTCCAACAAAAAATTAGTTGTTTATCTAGTTTATAAGCAATTCCAAATACAAAGCTTAAAATGGCATAAAAATATCATTCTCAATATGTCCTAGAAAAATTCATATAAACTTAACTCTCCATATGTCCTCGATTATAGTGGAAAAAATTGCGTAAGTTTTTGTTTTTTCATAACACTTTTAAGAGTTCTTCGAAGTATTAAAATAATATTTCAATCAACTTGAAATATTGGAGCAACAAAAAAAAAAAAAACATTGGCAAAGAAGGAAACCCAATGTCAATTGGGGTAAAAAGTCTACAGTTTCAGCAGCGCGATGCAAAATATTTATTTTGGTTTAATGCATTTTACAGAACTTTTTATTTAATTTATTATATTCATTATTCTTTGTCTATGTATATACATATTTCGAAAAAGTAACTTTTCTAAAAAAGTACATACCCTTAGAAAAGTAGCTTTACTTTAAAAGTAAAATTTCGTTTAAAAGTACTTTTTCTTAAAAAAGTAAATTTTCTGAAAAAGGCACCTTTTCTTAAAAAGGTACCATATCTTAAACAGATACCCTTTGTAGAAAATTAGCTTTTTTTAGAAAATACCTTTTCTTAAAACATACTTTTTCTTTACAAAATTACCCTTTTTAAAAAAAGTAAAATTTCTGGAAAATCACCTTTTCTTAAAAATTTAACCTTTTCTAAATATTGTGACCAAAAGTGTTTATTCTTCAAAATAGAAAGGTACCAGTTCTTAAAAAAGTGCCTTTATGTTGAAAAGTGCATTTTGTTAAAAACTCATTCCTAAAAATTTAGATTTTCTTAAAAAATTACCTTTTCTTATAAAATTACATACCTTTTCTTAAAACAGTAACTTTAAAATAAAACAAAGTTCCCTAAAAGAGAACTATGCTTTACGAAATACTTTCCTTTAAAAGTAACTATTCTAAAAAGTACATTTCCTTAAAAAAGTATCTTTTCTTAAAAACAATCTTAAACAAGTACCATTTCTTAAAAAGGGACCAGTTCCTAAACAGTACCTTTTTTTAAAAAGTACATATTCTTAAACAAGAACCTTCCCTTAAAAAAAGTACTTCTTCCTAAAAGTACTTTTTCTTAAAAAATTACTTTTTCTTAAAAAAGAAAATTTCCTTTAAAAGGTACCTTTTCTAAAAAAAGTACTTTATTTTAAATAATATATTTTGTTCGAAGTACCTTTTCTTAAAAAAGTATCTTTTCTTAAAAAAGTATATTTTCTTCAAAAAGTTCATTTTCATAGAAAAGTAAATTTTCTCAAGAGAGTACATTAAGGTACTTAAGGAAAATTTTCCTAAAAAGTGGATTTTCTTAAAAAAGTACCTTTTGGTAAAAGGGTAATTTTCTTAAGAAAGTAAGTAATCTTAAAAAAGGACTTCGCCTTACAAAAGTATTTTTTCCTAACCATGTACTTTGTCTTAAAAGTACTTTTTCCTAAAAAAATAAATTTTCGTTTAAAATTACCTTTTCTAAAAAGAACCTTTTCTAAATAATAAGCACATTTTCTAAAAAAGTACCTTTTCTAAAAAGTACCTTTTCTAAAAAAGTTCCTATTTTTAAAAAGTATCTTTTCTAAATATGTACCTTTTATTAAAAAATGACTTTTTAAAAGTGCTTTTTCTTAGAAAAGTATATTTTCTTAAAAAAGTACCCATTCTTAAAAAACACATTTTCTTAAGAAAGTACCTTTTCTTAAAAAAGTACCTTTTCTACGCAAGTAATATTTCATAAAAAAGTAAATTTTCTTTAAAAAAAATACCTTTTACTAAAAAAAATACATTTTCTTAAAAAGTACATTTTCTTAAAAACGTACGTTTCCGCAAAAAGTATATTTTCCTAAAAAAGTATCCATTCTTAAAAAATCATCTTTTCTTAAGAAAGTACCTTTTCCTAAAAAAGTAAATTTTCCTTTAAAATTATTTTGTCTAAAAAGAACCTTTTCTAAAAAGTACATTTTCTAAAAAAGTACCTTTTTTAAAAAGTACCTTTTCTAAAAAAGTCCCTATTTTTAAAAAGTACCTTTTCTAAAAAAGTACCTTTTATTAAAAAATGACTTTTTAAAAGTGCTTTTTCTTAGAAAAGTATATTTTCTTAAAAAAGTACCCATTCTTAAAAAACACTTTTTCTTAAGAAAGTACCTTTTCTTAAAAAAGTACCTTTTCTACACAAGTAATTTTTCATAAAAAAGTAAATTTTCTTTAAAAAAATACCTTTTATTATAAAAAATACCTTTTCTTAAAGAGTACATTTTCTTAAAAACGTACGTTTCCCCAAAAAGTATTTTTTCCTAAAAAAGTAAAAAAGTTCCTATTTTTAAAAAGTATCTTTTCTAAATATGTACCTTTTATTAAAAAATGACTTTTTAAAAGTGCTTTTTCTTAGAAAAGTATATTTTCTTAAAAAAGTACCCATTCTTAAAAAACACATTTTCTTAAGAAAGTACCTTTTCTTAAAAAAGTACCTTTTCTACGCAAGTAATATTTCATAAAAAAGTAAATTTTCTTTAAAAAAAAATACCTTTTACTAAAAAAAATACATTTTCTTAAAAAGTACATTTTCTTAAAAACGTACGTTTCCGCAAAAAGTATATTTTCCTAAAAAAGTATCCATTCTTAAAAAATCATCTTTTCTTAAGAAAGTACCTTTTCCTAAAAAAGTAAATTTTCCTTTAAAATTATTTTGTCTAAAAAGAACCTTTTCTAAAAAGTACATTTTCTAAAAAAGTACCTTTTTTAAAAAGTACCTTTTCTAAAAAAGTCCCTATTTTTAAAAAGTACCTTTTCTAAAAAAGTACCTTTTATTAAAAAATGACTTTTTAAAAGTGCTTTTTCTTAGAAAAGTATATTTTCTTAAAAAAGTACCCATTCTTAAAAAACACTTTTTCTTAAGAAAGTACCTTTTCTTAAAAAAGTACCTTTTCTACACAAGTAATTTTTCATAAAAAAGTAAATTTTCTTTAAAAAAATACCTTTTATTATAAAAAATACCTTTTCTTAAAGAGTACATTTTCTTAAAAACGCACGTTTCCCCAAAAAGTATTTTTTCCTAAAAAAGTATCCATTCTTAAAAAATCATCTTTTCTTAAGAAAGTACCTTTTCCTAAAAAAGTAAATTTTCCTTTAAAATTATTTTTTCTAAAAAGAACCTTTTCTAAAAAGAACCTTTTCTAAATAATAAGTACATTTTCTAAAAAAGTACCTTTTCTAAAAAGTACCTTTTCTAAAAAAGTACCTATTTTTAAAAAGTACTTTCTCTAAAAATGTACCTTTTTTTAAAAAATTACTTTTTAAAAGTACTTTTTTTTAGAAAAACACCTTTTCGTAAGAAAGTACCTTTTCTTAAAAAAGTACCTATTCTACACAAGTAATTTTTCATAAAAAAGTAAATTTTCTTTAAAAAATACCTTTTATTAAAAAAATACCTTTTCTTAAAAAGAACATTTTCTTAAAAACGTACGTTTCCTCAAAAAAGTATATTTTCCTAGAAAAGTATCCATTCTTAAAAAATCATCTTTTCTTAAGAAAGTACTTTTTCTTAAAAAAGTACAATTTCTTACAAAAGTACCTTTTCATAAAAAAGTAAATTTTCTTATAAAAGTATCTTTTCTTTAAAAGTGTCTTTCTTTATAAGAGAATCTTTATTTATTAAAGTAATTTCTACATTTTTCAGCGGGCGATTTAGGCGATTTAAATTTAAATTTGAAAAAAATATAGCTTCCATATTAATTTTTTTACACAGAGGTTTTTCAAAAAGTATTTTAAATTAAACAGAACCTAGTTGGTTTGAGCTTTGATTAAGTATATGTTTGTGGTTTGGAAAACCTTCCCCTTTAGCCGCACTTTGTGCAGTGATTACCTAATACGTACGGTTGGCTGTTGATATTGGTGTTGTGGCATATTGCAACCGGTGTAAATAACTGTAATTGAAGTATAGAACATACTAAGTAGCACAATCAAGGTTAGTCACTTACCAAACCAGCTTTAAAGAAACAACAAAATTTGTGAACATTAATATTGTTAAAATTTTTAAGTAATGTTTTTTTTTTTTTTTTTTTAAATAGATTCTAAACAAGCAAAAAATATATAAATAATTATTATTTTAACCAAGAAACACTGGTGTGACTGCTGTTACCTTTTTATTTTTGATGAAACGGATAAACTAGGCAAATTTATCGGTGTAGTTTTTAAATCATTATAAATGTTTTCGTAACCTTTAAGACTACTAAAAGCCACAATAATTAAAAGAAAATATAAAAAATTAATTTAATTTCTAATTCAATCATAAAAAATTAACATTTGATGACCCAAATATAAAATGTTTTCATGGCTTTAGTTACGAGTACAAGCCCTTGAAAATATATAAAATATTAAATGTCAGCAACAATTCGAATCATTTTCTATTTTATTTTACATTTAAACTTATTCTGATAAAACAAAAGACTTAAGGCACAAACTTGATTATTAAAAAATTAAATATATAAATTCTTAAAACTAATTTCAAAACTCGTTCCTTAGAGAGAGTTAATCCTTTTGTAAAACATTATAACGAAACACTTTATATGACATAACATTTTGGCTTAACTCAGTATAGACCCGCATCACACAGCCTTAACAAAACAAAAATAATTAATTAGTTAAAAAAAATTATATACAATTTTTTCCAATATATATTGTTTTAAACACCACTAACCTATTAAATATTTTAATATTTTTAATAACACCATAACACAATGTTAAAAAAAAATTTAACTGAATTATTTTTTATTTTTAAATATTTGTTATTCTAATGAGTTGCGTGTGCCTCGGAACTTAGAATGAAAATGAAGTTAAAAAAATCGCTGCTTCGGTTAAATGTTCAAATACGAGTAACATAAAGAAAATTTACAGAAAAAAACCAAATTATTAATGCAACAAGGTGGCCGTTTGGTAATTTTTTGGTAGTTGATTTTTTTTTCGTTTGTATGTTGAATTCGGCAAGCGGCAGAAACGATTGGCGATCATGGCTGTTTGTGTTGCAAAACAAGAACGGCATTAAAAGTTTGTGGCATGATTAATAGATTCTTGTTTGGTAATTTGTTTTCGGTTGGTTTGCTTAGTTTTGAATTATTGCTATTTCGCATTATTGCTAAACAATATTTTTGCTTGCAAGATTTTGAGTATTAAATTTGAATAAATTCTGATTTAATAAATAATAAGTTTCATATTCAAATATTGTATCAGGTGAATTTTTTTGAAATTTGTAATGTAGTCAGGGTAAAATTTGATTCGAAATATTTTTTTTGAGGAATAATTTGAGTCGAAATATAAATTAAAAAAAACAATTTTTTGTAAGTGAAAGAAGTTTTCGAGGTTGAAAAAATTTTATTTAAAACATTTTTGTGGCCACAGCACAGTGGACCATATTTTGAGAAGGCGGCCAAAAATCATTTTTTTTGTTACCGATTTTAAAGTTATGTTATTCATTTGAAAGTAAATACTAGTAAACCTCGGGAGCCAAAAAATTGCGACTCTATCTCAACTATATCACAGCGTACAGGGTCTTCGAAAATGGGCTTTCTCAGTATTTTGCTAAAATTAAAAATTTCTTTGTAAATTTTTATTTTTGAATGACTGTGACTTTTTTGATTTAAAAGATTTTGAAGTGAAATACATTTTGTATAATTTCATGGCTTCCATGCTATTAAGGTTAAAAATGTAAAATCACTGAGTCATTCCAAAATTTAAAAAAAAAGTTTTTTAAAAAAGGTCCAAATTTTCCGAAAATCTCCTACTTCATAGAGCATTACTCCTGCCAGTCAAAAGCAGTCGGAAAAAATCTTGCACTCTTCTATAGTCCGAACCCTCCCCTATACTCCTATACCCCGCCAGTTTCCGCCCGTGTGCACCAGAAAAATTTTTCTGACCCAAGGTTAGATATTTTCTGCAAAATTTATGAATATAAAAGTTGTCCACTATGTCCACTTGTCCACTATTTTGGACCTTTATTCATCTTTTATTATACGGATCGACTCAAAAACACTTTCTGAGTCGATTAAACGATGTCCGTCCGTCCGTCTGAGTGTTATGAATACAAAAGTTGGTCGTACCGGTGCACCGCGGTGTATTTTTTTGCGTGTCGGTAGAGTTGTCAGAAGTTGTTATATACTTATAAAAAAGAGTTGAGATATAGTGCGCTTAATTGTTACAGGTACATTCATATAGGTATCTTTCAAAAACATTAATAGTCTGAATTAGAGTTTTATAGCTTAAATACCTGACAAAATGGGAAACAATTTAAATAACAGGTAAATGGTAAAAAAAAACTATTGCGACATAAGATATGAGCAGGTATGCTTCACCTTTTAAAAGGGGTTAGGGTGTGGGTTTTTTATGCTTCTAAAAGTGGTAATAAAAGATAAAAATTTTTATTTTACATAATTACAAGAAGAGTATTTATAATAATGTTTCCACAATTATTATTCATTATAATTTGTGCAATGGCTAAGTACTGTTACAGAGATCTGGCAGATATTTATTTTCAACGAAATGATGTAGACGATGTAATTTTGCACATAGTGAGCAACGACTTCTTTAAGAATTTTAACCTAGAAGACATTGAAATGCACAAAGGAAAAATTACTAATTTTGCATCGAATTTGAAAAGACGGTACATTGAATGCTCTCATAGCAAGGCAAAGCTGTACAAACGTTACCAAGACTAGTTAATAAATGAACTTATTTCTGAGAGTGCATCTACAACTGCCAACGAAAGTGGAAAAAAGGGTCGACCAGCAAAACCAATTGATGGATGTAGTGAAAGATCTCGAAGGCGCAAGCTGGAGAATATCAATGAAGAAATTTCTCAAAGAAATATTAAGGATTCATTTTTGCACCAAATTCAACCAACCCAAAATAAAACAAGTAAGAAAATTATAGTCGGTCTAGACCGACAATACGATACCCCATACCATGCGTTTAGAGACCCTATCTCTCAGGCCCAACTAACTGGATATAGAAAATAAGCATAAACCAAATTTGAGTGGGATTTTTATTAATTTTTTCGGCTGCAGATATGAAAAAGTTCATATCGGATGCTATATCTATATGGGGACTAGGCCCAAAAATGGACCGATCTCGACCATGTTTGGTAAAGTCTCTTGTATTTTGCAAAAATATATACAAACAAAATTTGAGAACAATTAGTGCAATATTTTTGTTTTTTGATAGATTTAAGTGAAGATCGGGAAGCAGCTCTATATTGGGCCTATGACTAAGGGTTGTCCAATAGGGATCATTTTTGGACTACTGATTAATGGATATAATATATACATACAAACCCAATTTGACTAAGATTTGTATGATAAATTGGATCTCATGGCAATATATGTTGATTTCATAGGGGTCATTTGTATGGGGGCTAGGTCTGAACATGGACCGATTCTCACCAATTTCAATAGCGTTCATCCCATGGAAGATAGAAGATTAAATACCAAATTTCATCAAAACATGTTCATATTTGCGACCTGCAGTTTGATTACAAGCTTTACATGAACACACAGACGGACGGACGGACGGACGGACGGACATCGTTAAATCGAATCAGATGGTGGTTCTGATTCGATCGGTATAATTAAAGATGGGTGTAGGTCAAATATTTTTGGTAGTTACAAACAGTAGCACAAAGTCATTATACGCAAACCACATAGTGGTATAGGGTATAAAAAATAAAATTGAAATAATTGAAAAAATAGTAGAAGCGAGCCCAAGGTGCACAAAAAAGATTTTGAAAAGCATTCCTACACCAATTGAAGATAAGAAATTTACGCCGGAAGAAGCGTTCGCCCTATTTTTGGAAGCGAAGCAATGAAAAGAATTGTGGGATTTTTCCAGATTATCGAGATTTAGTTTCTGCCAAAAAAGAATGCTTACCTTCACAATCTGCTATTAGTATCACTTCAACATCAGCAGAAATAAAATTGCAAGATCTCCTTGAACATACTGCAGAACGATTCCTAAATACGCTTAATACTGATCATTTAAAAAAAATTGGTAATGGCAGCATTACTTTAATTTCTAAATGGGAATGTGATGGATCCTCTGGTCAGAAACAATACAAGCAATATAATGCCGAAAATTCATCAGATGCTAATTTATTTATGGTATCTTTCGTTCCATTGCGCTTAACAAAAAGGTATGGCGTCTTAGAGCCGTCAACTAGTAGAGCAGAACAGAAATTGATATATGGAAAAATGAAATTCCTTCTTCAACAAAGTATTGCAGACCAATAAAATTTGCATTGAAAAAGGAAACCAAAGATGTCATAACTGAAGAAGTTCAAAAAATAAAAGATCAAATTAAGGAACTTCAACCAGTAATATTTAAATTTGATGACCAAGACATTGAAGTACATTTTAAAATGTGTCTCACAATGATTGATGGAAAAGTTGCACAAGCTTTAACTGGAACAAAGTCAACGTCAAGCTGCATTATATGCCAAAAGACATCAAGTCAATTAAGCCAACCCCCACCAGAAGACGATAGTTTTAAGGAAGCCTACGAATTTGGAATGTCCCCTCTTCATGCTAGAATACGTTTAATGGAGCATATTCTTAAATTGGGTTATGATTTGGAATTTGGTCCGTTAGGCGAAACAGTGAGAAAAAACAAAGAAAATGAAGAAAAAAAAGGAAAAAAAAGAAAACAAATTCAACAAAAATATTTCAGCTAGGCCTCGTAATCGACCAACCAAAACAAGGGGAATGAAACACAAATGATGCAAATACTGCAAGGAGATTTTTTTCCGATCCGGAAACTGCAGCATCTATCACAGGTGTAGATCATGAATTAATAAGACGATTTAAAATCATATTACAAGTTCTAGCATGCAGCAGAAAGATAATTGCAAAAAAAAATTTGGAGAGTACGCCAATAAAACAGCTATACTTTATAATGAAAAATACTCTTGGAGATATATGCCATCCACAGTTTATAAAATTATGTAATTATGGAACAAATAATTCAAAACAATATGCTACCAATAGATCTATCTGAAGAAGCGCAAGAAAAAAGGAACAAAGACTACAGATTCTTTCGCGAGCACAACACTAATGAAGACCTTATCACTATTTTGTTGTGTACTTCAGATCCATATATGTCCAACATTCGACAAAAATGGAAAACTAACTCTATTGAATTACACGAAGAAGCTAAACAACTTCTAGAAGATGAAAATCAAGGCTATTTAGAAGAAATTTTTACTAAAATTGGTTGATTTAAAGTAATTTTTCATTACACTAACAATAAGTTACACTTTTTTTTATATAGTTAAAAAATTTTCTTGATTTCATTGAAACTTCTCTATCTTGAACCAATATAAGGTAACTTAATAAATTATATTTTAACTCGGGATCTTTAAAAAAAACAACCTTTGGCCCTTGTGCACATTAGGACTAAAAAGTTTACGGGGGCCAAAGTTAGGTATTTTCTGAAAAAATTAACTTAAAAAATTGTTAAAAAGTATTAGTTGTAAAATTAACTGAAAAAATAAGGCATTATATTAAAAAAAACCTTTTTTAACCTTTTAACACTTCACTTTTGTACTAAAATTCAACTACAAATGAAAATGTATTTTAAACCTTCCGTAACTTTTTTTATTTTCGGTTGAGAATTACGTTATAGCAAAACTCAAAGGCTAAAGTCTCGCCTACCAAACAAAAAAAAACCGCAAATCAAAATTCCAATCCAATCAAAAGTTATACATCAAATGGTCCACTGTACACCGGTAAAATCAATATAAAATTTGTATATTCAAAAGTTATGTGTAATATATAAATAGCAACACAACTTATTTTTCTTCATTTTAATTTTCATTTGAATTGAAATGTGGTTGGCCTACAATTCCTTATTTAAAAGGTATTGACACAGAATAAAAAAATCAAATTGGCAAAATTTCATTTACTTTTATTTAAACTAGCAGATTCCAGCCCTCGAAATTCGTGTGCAAATTGTAGGAAATTTAGTTTTTTCATTAAATAAAGACCCTAAAGGTATGCTAATCAGTTATAGCCAATTCACAAATCAATACGAAAAAAAACAAACTCATTTTTATTACAAACACATAAACAAATTTAATAAACACACACATAGCATTATATAATTTTATGTATGTGTTAGTAGCAAATTTAAATGCAATTTACTCAAAATAAAGCAAAAAATATAAAAATTTGTAAATCTGCAAAACGGCTAAAAAGAAATACCTTTCCATTGTTATACGTTTGGTCAAAATCGGGATAAAACGGTAGAACAAAACATCGGTCACAAGAAATCAACTAACAAATTAATGAAAATCGACCATCTCTTGATGTAGGGTTATAATTGTTGTTTCGATACAAGAATAACTAAGTAATATTATTGTAGCGAGTCGTTTGTTTACCATCATAATAACTCTTCGGAACATTTACATTGCAGTTTTGGTTCCATTATGTATTTGTGCAAGTAAACAAAACAAGAATATTGCTACTCCAAGTACGTAAATCGTAGATTTGTTGTGTTATTAATGACGTTGAACATAAACAAATTTGTTGGTTAAATACAGCAAATGTATATACAATGAATAAATAATGGTTACTACTAAAATTAGGAACCAGAAATTTTGACTCGTCATCAAAAAATGTTAAAGCATGCATTAGCAAACAATAATTTTTTTTTTTAATTTTTATTATAAATGGCATTTTTTCTATAAATTAAAAATTTGTAAAAAATAATATTTTTTCAGGGATGCCATATAATTAAATTATACAAAGTTTTATGAAATGTTAAAAATTATATTGAGTAATAATAGTTAATTATTTTTTTTTTGTTAGATTTATCGTCATTTTTCAGACATATTGCAATTACTACTGTAATTAATATGCAATTTTTAATTTTGTTTAAATGGTGCGTGGTAAAGAAGAAGAAAGCATATATTTCAAAAATTCATAACTGCACTGTATTCTTAATCGGACCGGTTTCTGGCATTTCAGTCTTCATCAGCGATTTATTGAACATTGTGATAATTGTTATGTTTTAATTGAATAGGTTGTTTCTATATGAAAATTTTTTCTACTTAGGGCGGCCGTGAGGTTTTGAACCGTGAACCTTCACATACACTCGTACTTGCACTTTTTGGTTAGCGCTTTAACACACTCACCTAAAGTCAGGCCTACGAGCAGTGTGGTTAGTTTTCAGTTTTCGTACCATACAGCTTTACTTTGTATTAATTTCAGAAGATACAACTCTGTCCAAACAAACAATCGTTATTTTTGAATTTTGAATATTTTTTGCATTTATACTTCTAATTTCCACTATTCTCAGTTTTCGTAAGAGTTGTCATATGTGATGTACGGTTTTTGTACATACCTACATATCCACTTTACATATATTACATATACATATTTTTTTTATTTTATGCCGTTTTCTCTTCTGACAACAAATGCCTCATTTTATTTGCACTTTTTTCGAAAAGTGTATACGTTTATATATTCTGAATTAAAAGCTACCTTATATTATACATCAATCGAAAGGTCTCAAAGTCGAGCCTTCGTAAATCTCAAAAATTGCAGCCACTGACTTCTTTCAGGTCATAGTGTGAGAATATTTCTCCATTGTTCCCCTTTTTTGAATATTTTAACTCCATTACTTCAAAGAGGATAATAATCAAAATTTATTAACACAACACCTTGAGGCCTTTCGATTCATGTATAAGATAATATTGCTCATAATTCAGAATATATAAAAAAAATTCACTTTTCGAAAAAAGTTTAAATAAAATCCGACATTTTTTGTCAGAAAAGAAAAGGGCATTAGTAAAATATTTTGAAAAGTAAATATCCATGGAATTCTACATGAAATAATTGAGACATTGCAGAGTTTTAACATTCATAACTTTGAAAGTGTTTATTGGCCAAACTCCAAAAATTATATAGACAAAGCCTTCTAATATTTAGGATCTTAGAATATAACAGAACGATATCATTGCCAATCTAATCCAACTCAGGTGCAGCTTTATCGATATCATGCTTACACACTCCTAGCATCGCAAATTCAATGTTGAACAAACAAAGCGTTCATAATGTATTGAGTAATCGAACTAACAACAGCAGCAATAAACTTAACTTTGTATTTAGTTTCATATGATTTGATCGTGTGTTTTTTGTTCGTATTGTTTTTTTCTTACACCACTTGCTTTTATTGTTTAGTGAATTGAGTGTCGGTTAAAACACGATTTGTTATAAAATGTTTTAAAAATAATTTTCAATTACAAAGATTTTCTAGGTAATGGTATTCACCTTCGCATTAGCTTTTGTCTAACAATCAATTCAAGTTTCTTGTTTTGCTTTATTTGAGGGTAAATTTTTGGTATGGTGTTAAATGAAAATGTAAAATCAAACAAATTTTCTAGTTTGTAGTTATTATTTTGTTTTTGTATTTTTATATATTTTTTTATATAGTTTCGAAGTAAAAATGTGCCAGTATTTGCTTAGAAATGTTAGTTTTATAGAAAATTTTATTTTTAATTAATTGTGCAAGCCTTAATCAGTTATTAAAGATTTTACTCATGAAATAAATTTTCATCCATAAGATATGCAATATTTTTTTTACAAATAAAATTGTATTATTATACACCCAACGACAATAAAAAGTTTTTAAGAAATAAACTAGACAGTAAAGGATGCACACTTGCTAGACAAGTATCAATACACTTAAGGGGGGAAAAGGCGTATTTTAATGATTTTTTTTAAATATAAATGTTAATAAATATCTCCGTGACAGAGAAGCTCCGCGGGCGCTTCGAATAAAAGTTGTTATGCGGTGAACTACATAACTCGTTACCGGATCATCTGAAACAAAAAAATCGAAATGCAGAGAGTAACATTTTGAAGTGGAAAACACGATTTTTCCTACAAAATTTCGGTGAATTTTTTATTAAAAAGTGGGGAAAATAATGATAAATAAAACTTCCTCAGACTACCTGATGATTTATGTGTAGAAATAGTATATAAAATTTTAAAAGGATCGGTCAAGTAGATTTTGAGCTATGATGGTCACGAACTTCAAAAATGTTGTTTGCGAGAAAATCGATTTAAAGTTTTTAATAAACTGATTTATACGATATACTGTATGAGGGCCGCACAGTCGCTGAAAATCGTTTTTCGTTGGCCAAAATTCTGTAACTTTTGCACCGATCAAAATATTTAAGTAATTTTTTTTAATAGACAGATATTTTTTTCAGCTTGACTCAGTTTTAATTACATTAAAATTGATTGAGGACTTTTTAAGGAATTCTAGGTCAAAGTTGAAATTTTGATTTTTTTAACTTTTAAAGTAAAATATGTGTTCGTTATTTTTTTATTTATTAAAAAATTTAATATTTGGATTTTAATTATAATTATAAACATTTTTTTGTAATAATGGGATTGTTTTAATGTTCTCACTCAAAAAAAGTTTTACACTCAAAAAAAAATAGTAAAATCAACTGGAGATTTTGCTATTATTACTGAAAAATTGTTGTCAAATTTGCAAATTTGTTTACACTCAAAGAATATTTACACTTCAAAAAAAATCGTTAATAATATTATCTAAAAATCTTGCATTACTACAGAAAAATTTATTATTTTATGGCATTTTTTAAAACTTTGAGAAATTGATTAAAGCCAAAATTTTTTTGGTCTCTATGCTTATAAGTTATCAGATATGAAGTATTGTTTTATTATCACGTTGTTAACCTATTGCGCATTGTAACCGAAAATGGGAAATTTTTTTAATAAAATTTTGAAAACTACTTTTTCAAGTTTTACAAAATTTTCTTAAACAAAATTTAAAAAAATGGATCTGGCACTTCAGGGTTTTAATAAATGCATGTCAGAGATTAACTGTGTGAATCTTAAGGTAAATCCCTACGGCAGAATTTTTTTGACAAGGATTTTATTTTTGCGGATTTCGAGAAAAACGAGATTTTTTGAAATATTCAATATACGTAATCTTTCTAAATTCTTAATATCAAAAATTAATCAGTTCTCTACTTTTACATACTATGTTTTATCTTAATAGCCTAAGGTCTCGGAAAAAAATAATATGACCCTATTAACCCTTTTGGAATTGGAGTCATATATGACCCCATACTAATAAAAGACAACTTATTCAAAAAATTCAAATATTTTGCAAATACTGTTGAATTTTTAAAAGCGTTCCAAATATGTATATCCTCCGTTTATAAAATTTGGGATAAACCCGAGAACGTTAACCCATTATTTGCCGATGCCAAACTTTGAATTTTGGCATATCTATAATATTAATAGGCTAGGCAATTTCTTGTGACTGATGTTTTGTTCTACCGTTTTATCCCAATTTCGATCAAACGTATATTATTTGAAAGGTATTTCTTTTTAGCCGTTTTGCAGATTTATAGATTTTTAAATTTTTTCCTTTATTTTGAGTAAGTTGCAGTTAAAGTTGCTACTAACACATACATATCTTTTAAAGTGAAATATGTGTTTATTTTTTTATTTATTAAAAAATTTAATATTTGGATTTAAATAATAATTATAAACATTTTTTGTAATAATGGGATTTTTTTAATGTTACACTCAAAAAAAATTTTTACACCAAAAAAAAAAAAAAAAATAGTAAAATCAACTGGAGATTTTGCTATTATTACTGAAAAATTAAACATTTTATGTTGTTAAATTTGCAAATTTGTTTACACTCAAAGAATATTTACACTTCAAAAAAAAAAAAACGTTAATAATATTATCTAAAAATCCTGCATTACTTAAATAACAATGAAAGGAAATTATAATTATAATTCATTTGACTAAAAATTGATTGCAAATATTCCAATATTTTGTTCTGTGTTATTTCTGTTCTTTAGTAGTTTTTTGACTTCTTCATCTAAATCCCGATGTTCCAATTTCCATTGATTTCGAATACTGGATATGAATGGATCTGACGTTGCCAATAATATATTAAATAGATCTTCATTTGCGGAATTTCCTTTTTTCCTGTGCCTCCTCTGATAGATCTCTAAGTGACACCAAATGATATTTAATGACATCTTCTCCATGATAAAGGATTTTGTGAACTGTTGCAGACATATTTCTCCATGGGTAGTTGGTTGTATATATTTTTGCAGTTTCCTTAGCTTAATCTCCAAATTATCTAGAGTCAATTTCTTCATTGCACGCAAGTACTTCTTGGATTATTTTAAATCTGAAAATAAGGTTTAAATCCGCTCCTGTTATTTCAGATGCTGTTTCTGGATCTGAAAAGAATCTTCTTGTGGTATTGTAATCATTTGTATTGCCTGACCCTTGTTTTGGCTGATCTATAATCAATCCAAATTTGCGATATTCATCTTGAACATGTTTCGTTTTTAACTTCTTAACTCCTTGTTGGTTTCGTTGTTTCTTATTGATCCTGAAGACCCGAAATCCAACTTATAACTGATTTTTAGTATGTGTTCCATAAGTCGTATTCTTGCATGTAGTGGTGATAGTCCAAATTCATATGCATCGGTATTATCTAATGATTTTGTCGGGACGCGGTTTAATTGGCTTGATGTTGCTTGGCATATAATGCAGCTGGATGCAGCCTTCGTGTTAGTCAAAGCCTGATCTACTTTTCCATCTACCATTGTCAGCACTAATTGGTAGCTTACTTCAATTTGCTGCCCATCTAACTGTAATTGCAATGGCTGTAGTGTTGCAATTTGGGCCTTGATATCACTAACTTCTTTGTTAATGGCATCATGAGTTTCTTTTTTGAATTCAAATTTGATTGGCCTGCAGTATTTCGTAGAAGATGGTGTTTCATTTTTCCAAATATCGATTGTTTGCGTTGTACTAGTCGAAGGCTCTGAATCTTCCAAAATCTTTTTCAATCGCAATGGTACAAATGATACCATGAACATATCTGAGTCCGAAATATTTTCACATACTACTTGTTTGTATTGTTTCTGTCCCAAAGAACCATCACATTCCCATTTACGAAAAAGAATTAACTTTGTGTTTCCATATTTTTTTTAACTCACTTCCTTTTATTGATTGAAGCAAGCGTTCGGCTGTGTGATCAAGTAGAGATTGTAGTTGTAACTCTGCCGAAATTGGTGTGATTGTAATAGTGTCCTTTGATGGCAAACAGTCCATTTTAGCAGCGGTTATGTGATGATATGCTGGATACATATTTGAGCCTTTTTCAATCGCACGCAATCTAACCTGAATATATTGCTGTTTTGTTAATTTCAAATACAGAAATAATGCTACTGCCTCCTCATTTGTGAACTGTTTTGCATCGCTCGGAGTTGGTATACTTTTAAGAACCCGTTTTGTTCTCACTGGACTAGCTTTAACAACTTTTTCAATGATATCCACTTTTGTTAATTGGTCCTGTGATCGTAATTGATGTAGGAAAGATTATTTTATTTTTGTACAACCCATTTCATTGTTAACATCTTGAAGTTTCCGGCTCTTAGATCTATCGCTGATGTTGTCCAATGATTTGCGTGGTCTTCCAGCCTTATTTTGCTTTGCTGTTTCTGCAGCGACAGTAAGTTGGCCTTCTAACCAGTTTGCACTTTTTATATAAAAATTTTGTTTATTGTAGCTAACTTCTTTGTAGCGTTTTTTAGTGCTTTGACGAAATTAGATAATTGCTCTTGTATTTCGGTGCTACACGAATTTAAGTTTAATTTTATTTTAACGTAACTAAGAACGTCTTCCAGGTTTTGTTTCTAAAATACTCTTCGGCCAGTTCTTTATAACTGAAGCTCTCCATATTTTACTGATTATTTTTATTTGCGACTGTTATTGCTGAAATATATTAGTGCAATTGAGTTTGTATTCAAATGTCGCTTTCTTATAAGCTTTCTTATAAGCCATCATACTATGTTTCTAGGTAAAATAAAAAGGTAAGTAAATGGCATTAGTGCATTACTACCTAAAATAATATATAAAAAACCCACTATACAAATGAATTACCTGTATGTGTTTTCTTTCCTATTTGCATTAGTGCTTTTTTAGGTAAAATAAAAAGGTATAAGTATGATAATAAAACTAAAATAAAGGTTACTAATGAATTACATCCTCTGTGTATTGACATTCTTACTTACAAATATATTATGGTAATAGAACAAATAATGACTATTATGGGCTATAAAATGGCTAAAGCACAAATTTATTACACCATTGTATACGAGTACCTATAGGGCTGTTTAAATTAATTAATTAGTAATTTAAATAAAATATATAGGGTTAAAGAGGACACTTTCACCTTTCTCCGGGTGGTATACGTGTCTTGTCCCTTTTGTTCCCTAGAAGTTCTATTCCACTAAAGTTGAAATTTGAGTTTCATAAATATAACGCCCCTAATATTAAACGGCAGAGCTATGACCACTAACATCACCTAAAGACTATAATCCTACCAACATTATAAAAAAGACCGCAGGTCATTATCGATGATAGCTTGCGAGTGGTAACCATTTATTTTTGATAAAAAACAAAAAAAAATCACCTTTTTCTGAAATTAAAAAAACAGTTGAGTTTGACAGCATCCCACGCCCACAATTAGCAATATTTTAATCTAATTTTTTGGCTACCTTAATCTGGATATATTAGTTACAAAAAGGCGTTAAAATTTAAAAAATCGGTAACAAAAAAAAAATTTGACTTTTGGCCAATAAAATCAAAATTTCAACCACAGTGCGATCTACCAAATGTTATTCGTTTTCCAAACATCTTGATGTATGAGGATGATGTCAACATTTTCTTCAGTTATAATCAATACTCTGATCATGTTTTTCTCCAAAATGATTTGAGTTCATTTTATACATGGGTATTAGGCCGGGTCGATTTGTGGGAGGCAAAAAAATCGTCCATTGCTCAGTGAAAATCGTATTCTAGGGATCAAAATATGAAACTTTGCCGAAGGAACCATACCTCTAAAACGAATACTGATGTCCCAGAATTTGGGTCGAACTTTTGGGTAGGGTCAAATTTTGAAAAATCACACTTTGACCCATTTAGAGTGCTCCAATCAAGTCCAAATGTATGACCGACCCCCACTAACTTTGGAGGCCCGACCCACCCATGCCAGTGGCACACCCCCTGGAACTCCCCTGTGGGGTTCCCCATGTAAACATTTCAAAATTTCGCCAGTTTTGGCACTTTACATGAAAAAAATCAGCGAAATGCCTATGTTTTTTTTCTTTTTGGAGTTTATTTTTCTCTTTAGAAATTTATTTAGTCAGAACTTATGTAAATGAAAAAATGAATTTAACTTAGTAATAGAAAAGAAATTAAAAAAATTTATTAGAAATTAGCGTTTTTTACAACCCTTTTAAAACCAAGGCATCACCGTGATGCATTTGCATGTCGTAAACTTAGTTATGTGGGTTTTTTATTCAACCCTTTTAAAAAATTAACGTATCACTGTGACACAATTGCAGGTCGTAAAATTGCTTGTGTGGGTTTTTTAAGCCACCACAAGACACAGCTGCATGTCGTAAACTTACTTGTGTAGTTTTTTTATAGCACCTACTTAAGAAATGAAGGTTGTTTTTACAACCCTTTTTATGGGTTTCTTATGGCACGTTCTTAAGAAATGCGCGTTTTTTGCAACCATTTTAACAATTAAGGTATCACTGTAATGCACCGCAACCCTTTTAAAAAATGAACGTATTACTGTGACACAATTGCAGGTCGTAAAATTGCTTCTGTGGGTTTTTAAGCCACCACAAGACACAGCAGGTAGAATTGAAATTACCATTTCATTCTTATTACCTCGCCTCGTAGACCATATATAACGCAACAGTTTTTGTGAATGCATTACGTCGTTGTAAAGGACTCAAAGTGATAAGTGCTAATTTCAGATAAAACAAGTAAGAAAATTATAGTCGGTCTAGACCGACTATATGATACCCTATACCATGCGTTTAGAAACCGTATCTCCTAGGCCCAACTAACTGGACATAGAAAATAAGCAAAAACCAAATTTGAGTGGGATTTTTATTAATTTTTTTGGCTGCAGATATGAAAAAGTTCATATCGGATGATATATCTATATGGCGACTAGGTCCAAAAATGGACCGATCCTGACCATGGTTGGTAAAGTCTCTTGTATTTTGCGAAAATATATACAAACAAAATTTGAGAAGAATCAGTGCAATATTTTTATTTTTTAATAGATTTAAGTGAAGATCGGGAAGCAGCTCTATATTGGGCCAAAGGGATCATTTTTGCACTACTCATTAATGGATGTAATGAACGCATACAAACCCAATTTGAGTAAGATCTATATGACAATTTGGATCTTATGGCAATTTATGTCGATTTCATAGGGGTAATTTGTATGGGGGCTAGGTCTGAACATGGACCGATTCTCACCAATTTCAATAGCGTTCATTCCATGGCCGATAAAAGCTTATATACCAAATTTCACCAAAATATATTCATATTTGCGACCTGCAGTTTGATTACAAGCTTTACATGGACACACAGACGGTCGGACGGACGGACGGACGGACATTGTTAAATCAACTCAGAAAGTGATTCTGATTCGATCGGTATAATTAAAGATGGGTCTAGGTCAAATATTTTTGGTTGTTACAAACAGCAGCACAAAGTCATTATACCCAAACCACATAGTGGTATAGGGTATAAAAATATTTAAATAAAAATAATAAGTGAAGTGACCATTCCAAATCAAAAAGTTTACAATGAATCCACCATCCTCTACACCGCAAGATGAAGCAACAACAACATCAACAACTATCGAAAACCCAATGAGTCATATACCCAAGCATGATGTTACTGTTTTTGGTGTGTCTACTGATTTGACTGATCTTAATTTACCAACCCATCTGGATATTTTGAGATATTATTTTTACTTAAGCGAACGTGCTAAAACAGAACAAAAAAAGTTTTCCTATAAATCATTCACTATTCAAGTACAAGATAAGTTGATTGGAATTTGGGGAAAACTTGGTATGCAAATAATGCTGAAAAAAAGTGTGTAATAAACTGAATAGATTGCTTGACAAATATCAAGACCAAATCAAGAGAAGAAACAAAACCCAACAATTTACAGAGTATGTAAAATCTCTGGAAACATTTTTTTACATTGGAACATGTAAATGCGATTTGAAGGCAGCTCCATGTGCATGCGGCTTGGTTCCCGAACGCCTCAAAGAGTTTATACACGATCAACATAATCAGAGAAGACTAACAATGGATGCATTTGTGATGGAAATTGAAGAGCAAGGAGCAACGTGTATGTCATCAATGCCAACATACCAAGATCCCGATGATTCAACATACGCACCGCCACCGGTTCAAGAAGATATGGATAGAAACACAAGTTCACAATACACAGAGAGATACGATTGTTTTAACTTTGCCTTGGTATGCGACGATTCGAATTGCTGTTAAAAAGACCATTGCATTGGTTCGTTTTCCTTCTACACTTCAACGAACTTCCGTTCTGGCATTTGTTTTAAGCTTTGGATAAATCAACCAGCACTCGACCGAGATCGGCAACCGGAAAACTGAGCCGTCAAATCGAAACTTGTGAAACTCTTCCGATAAATTATTGCTATCACTCATTTATTATAATTGTCAACCATTATTAATTATTTTATTATTATATATTTTCAGGTGGTGGACGGCTTCCAGAAAATTGAGTTGCAAAATATGCCCCCTGCTCCAGAAAAAATTGAATTTTCCACCGATTCGAAGTACTTATACGACATGGCCCATGCAATTTCTAGCGGCGTGGTTTCAGTGGATCTAACATCAAACCAGGGAAAATTCTACATTCTCGGTGGCTCACCAAGGCCGCTAGATTATTACGATTATATGTGACAACGGAAAATCCAGATGCAAATTTAAGAATTTTGGTTGAATTCATAATTAAATGTTATGTGCCAATGTAATTCAATATCAAGTATTACAGCTCTGTCGTGTACGGCAGTGCATTATTTTTCAAGTTCATTGGTTGGTCACGATTTCTAGAACCTCGTTTACGCAAAATTGTCAATCAAGTAATTAAAGATAATTCATATTATGCGCATTCGGAAAATATCTTGTTATCAATGTTGTTTGATGATAGCAAAGAAAAGCGCGACTGTGCTATCAAGAACATTCTACGCTATCGAACCGATGTTGACGACCCAACGCAACTTAGAACTTATAAAAAACCAGATATAAACTTTAATTGCACAAGTTACACGGAAATGATCAATATGAATGACATAAATAACGTATTTGAACCACCATTCACGCGAAGCCTTCCGTACGATACATTGAAAGAATATTTAAATCAAGATGATCCACCGTTTAATGATCCAAAAATTCCATCACACATACAAGGAATGGAAGGACATGTTCAATTGCTAGCTAGCGTTTCCAAACGGGTTATACCTGAAAATGTAGAGGCAGTTATGGCGACGACATTAGATTTGAAAGTAAAAAAGACTTCAAACAATAATTTTTTTTAGTTTCTTTTCTATAACTAACTTTAATTAATTTTTTAATTTACATATGTTCTGACTAAATAAATTTCTTAAGAGAAAAATAGATATTATTATAAATAAATAAATAAAAATAAAGAAAAAAACATAGGCATTTCGCTGATTTTTTCATGTAAAGTGCCAAAACTGGCGAAATTTTGAAATGTTTGTATGGGGAACCCCCAGGGGAGTTCCAGGGGGTGTGCCACTGGCATGGGTGGGTCGGGCCTCCAAAGTTAGTGGGGGTCGGTCATACATTTGGACTCGATTGGAGCACTCTAAATGGGTCAAAGTGGGATTTTTTAAAATTTGCCCCTACTCAAAAGTTCGACCCAAATTCTGGGACATCAGAATTCGTTTTAGAGGTATGGTTCCTTCGGCAAAGTTTCTTATTTTGATCCCTAGAATACGATTTTCACTGAGCAATGGGCGATTTTTAAATCGACCAGCCCTAATGGGTATATATATGCATTTCTTCAGAAAGAGGCCGAAATCTGGGTAATTATTGTCTCGATAAAGTAAAACACTTGTTGGATCTTGGTGTTTTATTGGATCATAAACTGAGCTTTATTTCTCATATACAATTACTGTCAACAAAGCCAGAGGTGTACTTGGTTTCATAAAGTGAGTTCAGTGATTCTGAGTCGATCGGTATCATTAAAGGTGAGTCTAGGTCACGTATTTTTGGTAGCTACAGACATCAGCAGAAACTCATGGTATAAAAGTGAATGTCTAAATAATAGTATACGATATCATACGTCATGCGTTTGGAAACAAAATTTGAGTGGCATTGCTATTAATTTTTATACTCTCCACACCACTGTGTGGGATGTATATAACAGTTTGTCAATCCGTTTGTAACTCATGGAAGTAAACTTCCGAGACACCATAAGCTATATATATTCTTGATCCTTATAAAAGAGAAGTCGATCTAGAGATGTCCGTTTATCTGCCTGGCTGGCTGTTGAAAACACTCTCCTGTCCTTAGGATTAAATGTTCGTCATAATCTGCATTGCATTTGGAACCTCACGTACGAAAATGTAACAACCTTGGTTAGCACACGGGTGGAGGGTATCAAAGATTCGGCACAGCCTAATTTTATAATCTTACTTGTTTTGCCTCCGAATGGGCACTAGGTCGAAAAATGGACCCACCCTTATCATATATTATACTATATTTATATGAGGACTAGGTCAAGAAATAGACCGATCCGGACCATATTTAATAAAGTTACTTATTTTTTTTGCAAAAATATATACAAAACAAATTTTAGGAAAGTCTGTGCAATATTTATGTTTTTTGTTAGATTTAAGTGATATCGGGAAGCATATTTATATGGGGGCTTTGACTTATACTAGTTCTACAGAGTTTATTTTTGGACTACTGATTAATTGATATAATAAACATACAGAAACCAAATTTGACCGAGATCTGCAATAATTTGGGTCTTATGGCAATTTAAGTCGATCTCATGGTGTTCATTTGTATGGGGAATCGCTCTGAACATGTACCAATTTTCAACAATTTCAAGAACATTTGTCCTATGGTGGATAAAAGCTTACGTACCTTATTTCGTCAAAATATATTCATATTTGCAGTTTGGTTAAAAGGGTTACAAGAACACACGGAAGGACGGACGGACGGAGATCGCTCAGCAAATGATTCTGAGTCGATTGGTATAACAAAAGATGGGTCTAGGTCAAATATTTTTTTGAAGTTACAAACATTAGCGCAAACTCATTATACCCTGACCAAATGGTGGTATACGGTATAATTACCCTGACCATATAGTGGTATCTATAATATTAATAGGTAAGGCGATTTCTTGTGACCGATGATTTGTTAAACAGTTTTCTCCCAGGTATTTGAAAGATATTTCGTTTTAGTTGTCCACCAAATTTACAGATTTGCACCATCTCGAAATTTTTTTTGGACAAAAAAGGCATTTAAGGTTGCTAGTAACATACGTAAAATTATACAATGCTAAGTGTGTGTTTATAAAATTTGTTAATGTGTTTGTGTGTTTTTTTTCATTCACAATAATAATTGTGTTGAATTGAAATATTATTTTGGACATAAACCAATAATTTGACCTAAACTAGTAACGACAACAATCGATATTTAAAAAGTGTTGAATTGTGAATTGGCGAAAATGGATTAGGGTCTATTTTAATTAAAAAAAATGTAATTTGCTAGAATTTGTCCTCGAATTTTGAGGGCTGGAATCTGGGTAAAATTTACTAGAAAACTTATTAGAATACTAAGTATACTTATGCTGTAGTGGACCAAAATTTCAACGAAAATTTTTTCCATATTTTTCTGTTAATCTTTGAGGCTACAATCGTAAACAGCAGTCATTAAAGTTTTTTCTATATCAAAAGCCAACATATTATGGCTATGTATTTGTGTAGATACAAACGTCAGAACATACTGATGATGTCCTGAATCTATTGTAATGTAGTTTATATCACTTGCAAATTTGTGAAAGCCGATAGCTATATTAAAAATATTTTACTAATTTATAAATATTTTTAGACTTTATCTACCCCATAGTGTTTCTTGTATTGGTCATAATTTAAAATTCTTAACGTTGTTTACCCCATAAACTGGTTGTGTTATTCATTCATTTGTTAAAACCGGCCGGCTTTCTTCTATACAATTTGTTTTGTTTTGAGTAGTCTTATTGATTTGTTTACTTGAGAGCACAAGTCCGCTCATTTCAAGCAAAAAGAGTATAAAACTGATCATCAAATGCAGATTTTCATATTCTCCAACTCACGCGTCTCTACAGCAGAACACCAGCAGAGACGCCCACAGAGAAGTTGAATGAATGAATTTTTGTTTTGTTTTGAAAAAGATAAGAATTGACCCAAGCTAGACGCACAAGGCAATAAGGAAAATCATTTTACATTTTTTAAATCAGTTGCTCGTGAAGAGTCATCCAGTGCGGTTGGGATGGTCTCATAAGAAAGAAAAATAAAAAATATAATAAATAAAAAGTGAAAACGAAGACAAATAAGAAAAAGTGAAAAAAAGAAGGAAAAAGTGTTAAAAAAAATAGAAAAAAGGACTTAAAAGGATTTTGTTTCTTATTAATAAAAAAAAGTGTTGTTAATTAATTGCAATAAAATACAACCAACTACAGCAATGGGGTTTAACCGCTTAGCCCCTCTGTTTTTTTTAATAGCGGGTGTGGTCTTAATGATAACATCTTCAACAAATGCTGAACTAACACCGCCCTACTTTAATCTGGCAACCGGACGTAAAATTTATGCCACTGCTACATGTGGCAGTGATACGGATGGCCCAGAATTATATTGTAAATTAGTAGGAGCTAATACGGAAAATGATCACATCGATTATTCGGTTATACAGGGTCAGGTATGATTAAAAAAAAACTATTTTTTTTTCCATAATTCACATTTAACTATGAGTTCATAAGATGAAGATTGTGTTTGATTTTAAAATTTTATCTTGAAGATTTGTTTTTTTTTTTAATTGTTAAATAAATATTTGTGTATTTTTTTAAGATTTTTATTTATTTTTCTAGATTTTTTTCTATTTCTATTTTAATTTTAAAAATGAATTTATAATCGTTACAAATACACACACTTTTTTCTAACATGTGTATGGATTTCTTGGATTCAAAAATATATTTAGACACATGTGTGTTTGAAAGATTTTTAATTTAGAAATTTGAACATTTTAATTTTAAAGCACATGTGTTGGTCTTTCTAGTATTTGTGTTTGCTTCAATTTTAAACTATGTTTTTTTAAATTTTTTTTCCTAAGGTCTGTGATTATTGTGATCCCTCCATCCCCGAAAAGATTCATTCACCCGAATATGCCATTGATGGCACCGAGCTATGGTGGCAAAGTCCTCCATTGTCTCGTGGTATGAAATTTAATGAAGTCAATTTAACCATCGATTTTGACCAGGTAAGCAACACCAACTAACTATTAACTATAACAACCAGCTTAAACAAAGAAACCCAAAACCTTTTGAAAACGTTTAAAGAATGTTGAAAAAATTTCTTTCTCATTTGGAAAACAAAAAAAAAAAAAACGAACATTAAACGTATCGTATGATCAAAAAAAAAAAAGAAAAACAAAAACAACCTGTTTGGAAAAAAGGTTATAAACTGAACACTGAGAAAAAGCAAAATATTGTTGTTGTTTGGAATGGAAGTATAGGACATAAAGTTAAAACATACTAATAAGATATAGCGAAGCAGAAATAATAATTTCAATGAATGCAGAATTAGTTGCCTCTAACATAACTACCATGGAATCTAAAGCCATTTCCTGAAAATTTAGAAGTCTTAATTTATATTAATTGCTAGAAATTCTAGATATAAGATTTAACTGACTTTGATGACGTGTTTGAGATCAAAGTTTAAACTCATGATTCATGATTTTTATTTATTTACTTTGAGTTTTTGGGATTTCAGTTAAACTTAGTTTAGATTAACTCAAATATTTAAATTTTTACAACTTTCAAACTAATTCCTGGAAATTCTAAATAAAATATTTAATTAAATTATATCTCGGTTTTTGGATTTAAATTAAAGATTAGTTAAACTGACGATCTCAGTTAAACTTAGTTAAGATTAGCTCTGATTTGTAAAGTTTTTTATCTTTTAAACTATATGACTAAGGCCAGTTAACAATAAAATAAATAAACTGAGTTTAGTTCTAATCTAAAGATTTAACCTGAAGTTAGAATCAATAACACAATGTTTGGTTAAGCTTTAACTCCGAGTTTTTCTGGTCATACTTTTAGGCTAATTTAGTCTTAAAATTTCTTAAGGTCATTACTCTAATCGGCCGTAAGAAATAACTAATTTGGAATATAAAACCAAACCAGTAAAAAACCAGTAAAAACAAGTAAGAAAATTATAGTCGGTTTAGACCGACCATATGAAACCCTATACCATGGTTTAGAGACCCTATCTATCGGTCCAACTAATTCGATATAGAAAGTAAGCATAAACCAAATTTGAGTCGCATTGATATTAATTTTTTTTGCTGCAAATATGAAAAAGTCCATATCGGGTGCTATATTTATATGGGGACTAGGTCGAAAAATGGACCGATCTTGACCATATTTGGTAAAGTCACTTATATTTTGAAAACATATACACAAACCAAATTTGAGAAAAATTTGTGCAATATTTTTGTTTTTCGATAGAATTAAGTGAAGATCGGGAAACAGCTTATATGGGACCTATAACTAAGAATTGTCCTATAGGGATTATATTTGGACTACTGATTAATGGATATAATAAACATATACAAACCCAATTTGATTGAGATCTATATTATATTATAATCTTATGGCACTTCATGTCGGTTTCATAGGGGTCATTTGTATGGGGCTAGGTCTGAACATAGACCGAATTTCACCAATTTCAATAGCGTTCATCCTATGGCCGATGAAAGCTCATATACCAAATTTCATCAAAATATATTCATATTTGCGACCTGTAGTTTGATTAAAAGCTTTACATGGACACACAGAGGGAGGGATGGACGGACTCAGAAAGTGATTCTGAGTCGATCGGTATAATAAAAGATGGGTCTAGGTCAAATATTTTTGGTAGTTACAAACAGCAGCACAAAGTCATTATACCCAAACCACATAGTGGTATGGGGTATAAAAAAAAACTATTAAGAAAATTAGAGTCGGTCTTTACCGACTATACGATATTCTACATCATAAGTTAAGAGACCCTATCTCTTAGGCCCAACTAATTGGATATAGAAAATATGCATAAACCAAATTTGAGTGTCATTGTTATTAATTTTTTTTCCTTTGAATGTGAAAAAGTTCATATCGGATGATATATATATATATATATATGGGGACTAGGTCGAAAAATGGATATTTGGTAAGGTCACTTATTTTTCTAAAAACAAACTTGAGAAATTGAGAAAAATTTGTTCAAATTTGAGAAAAACCTGTTCAACATTTGTTTTTTGATAGATTTAAGTGAAGACCGGGAAACAGTTTTATATGAGGGCTATGACTAATTATTGTCCTATAGGCTTTATTTTTGGACTATTGATTACTGGGTGTAATAAACATACACAAACCCAATTTGATCATATGGCAATTTAAGTCGATTTCATAGGTGTCATTTGGGGACTATGTCTGAACATGCTCCGATGTTCGCCAATTTCAATGGCGTCTATGCTATGGTTGATAGAAGCTGACATACCAAATTTCATCAAAATATGTTCATATTTGCTACCTGTAGTTTGATTACAAGGTTTACATGGACAGACGAAAGTGATTCTGAGTCGATCGGTGGGTCAAATATATATATTTGTTAGTTACAAACATATGCACAAAGTCATTATACTCTGACAACATAGTGGTAAAGGGTATAATTATAGTCGGTCTAGAACTATTATACAACTTAGCTATGTTCTTAATTGGATATTGAAAATAAGAATAAATCAAGAGTTTGGGGCATTATTATTAACTTGTGCTCCGCCGATAAGAAAAAGTTCATATCGAAGTATATTTTACTATGAGGACCAGTTCCAAAAATGGACAACTGTGTACCATATTTAGTAAAATCACTTACTTTTCCCAGAAACATATATAAACAAAATTTAAAAAAAAACTATGCCAAATTTTTGTTTTTTATGATAGATTTTAGTAAAGTTCGGGAATGAACTTTATATCTGAACTATAACTAAATATGATCCTAGAGGTTTTATTCTTAGACTACTGATTAGTGGGTATAATAGATACACATAGATACCAAATTTCATCGATGGATATCATTAGGGTGGGTCAAATTGTAGGGGGTCCATGGGTTCATCGCGATTCTGGTACTATGGGCCAAACCAAGTATATTTTCCAAAGTACCCATATCTCTAAAATTATTTTCGAGCCTGCCAAAATTTCGATGCAGATATTTTCATGATATCTTCCATTATAATTTTAATGAACATATATAAAAAACGAATTTTTGATTTAAATTGATTGAAATCGATATAGGTTACATATGGGTACCCCACATAATATTCAGTGCTGAATATTTTCGGCTATTTTGGGAAAGTAAAAGATTCGTCGACTTGTGCAATAATTTCTTAAATTTTCCCCAAAAAGGTGAAAAAATCAACAAAAATGCACGAAAACGCCCCCTGGCGACTGTTAAAAATAAAAATAAATATGAAAAATGGATTTCCCGACCCCAAAACACCGGTATACACATTTTCAATAATTTTTTTTTACATATGAATGAGAATTATGGAAAATATCATGAAAATATTTTCATCGAAATTTTGGCAGGCTCGAAAATGATTTTAGAGGTATGGTTCCTTGGGCAAATATACTTCTTATGGCCCATAGTATCAGAATCGCGATGAACCCATGGAGTAAAAGTAATTGACCCACCCATATATATGCCAATTTGGATTTTACGACCATTTATCGATCTGATGGGGATTATTTGTATGGGGGCTAGATCTGAATATGCACCAATTTTCCGCAATTTCAATAGTTTCTGTTCGATGGTCGATAAAAGCTAAGTACCAAATTTGATTAAAATATATTTTTATTTGTGACACAGACGGACACGGGCGGACAGACAGACAGATAGACGAACGGACGGACTGACACCGGTAAATTGATTCAAAGAGTTATTCTCAGTCGATCAGTATAATAAAAAGTGGGTCTAGGTCAAATATTGTTCGTCAGCTACAAACTCATTGTACCGATCGACTCAGAATCACTCGGAAACTCTTTCTAAGTTGATTTGGAGTTGTTCGTCCCTGCATCCGATCGTGTGTTTGACAGGTCGCAAATATATATATTTGGATGACATTTGGTATCTAAGCTATCGTCGGACGATGGCTATTGAAATTGGTGAAAAATTGCCCATATTCAGGTCTAGGTCGCATACAATTTACCCCTGTTAGTTCAACTTAAGTTGCCGTAAGATCCATATTATCATAAACATACAGCTCAAATTTGATTTGTACATGTTTATTACGCACATAAAGCATCGTAAACAAATAATACCGACTATATGTTACCCTACACCATGCGTTTCCAACTATTTGGTTATAGAAAATAAGCATAAACCAAATTTGAGTGGCATTGTTATTAATTTTTCTGTCTTCGGATATGAAAAAGTTCATAACGGATGCTATATTTATATAAGGAATGGGTCGCAAAATGGACCGATTATGACCATATTAGGTAAGGTCACTTTTTTTTTGTAAACATATATATAAACCATATTTGAGAAAATTCTGTGCAATATTTTCTTGTTTTGATAGAATTAAGTGATTTCATAGGGTTCATTTGTCCCATTTCAGCAGCGTTCATGCTATGCCGATATAAGCTTACGTACTGAATTTCATCAAAATATATTCATATTTGCGACCTGTAGTTTGATTACGAGGTTTACATGGACGCACAAACAGACGGACGGACGCACGGACGGACATCACTAATCGAATCAGAAAAACGATTATGCTTCGATTGGTAAATTAAAAGATGGATCTAGTTCAAATATTTTTGGTAGTTACAAACACCAGCACGAAGTCATTATACCTTGACCACATATTGGTATAGCGTATAAAAAATAAACCCCTTTGGATCATTCTTAATTATAGTTCGGATATTTACTTAAATCTATCAAAAAACAAAAATATTTCATAGATCTTTCTCAAATTAGATATGAATCTTATTTTGAGTAAAATAAGTGAATTTTTTAGATACTGTAATGACCTGGCCTTGTTTCGATCTGATCCCCATAGAAAAATAGAATCCGATATGAACTTTTTCATATCTGCAGGGCGTAAATTAGGACCTTACCAAAGTTGTGCCTAAGACCATTTCTCAAAATTCATGGTATAGGGTACCGTATAGTCGGTCCGAGCCGAATTTAATTTTCTAACATGTCTAATTTTATGAAGTTTTCAAAATAATTTTTGCAAATTTCAGCTCGCAAATATAAATACTTATATATTGATGAAATTTTATATATCAGTTTTTATTTCACATATCATGGTGGGCTATTGAAATTAGTGAATATCGATGCATATTCAGACCAGGCCCCTATGGAATCAGCTTGTCTTACACTGAGTTTTTTTTATTATTTATAAATCACCACTCTAAATATAAAGAGTATGGGTCTAATTCGTACCATCACATCCGATATGAAGTGTTTTATTACTATATGTTTAATATGTATAAAAATGGTCCCACAGGGTTTATTTTTGGACTAGTGATTAGAGGTTACAATGGGCACACAAGCATCAAATTTTATAGATATTGTAAATATGATAATTTGCATCTTGTGATAATTTTAGGTGGGCTAATAGGGGTTATTTGTATGGGGTCTAGGTCTGAATATGCACAGATTTTCACCAATTTCAATAGCGTTCATCTGATGATATATAAATGCTTTTATACTAAATTTCATCAAGTATTTGCATACTGCATAAGATTTACTGCATAAGATTTATATTAAAAAATGGGTCTAAGTTATTAAGTTATTGGATATAAATAGTTTCGCTTCAAGTGGTATTTTGGTTTTATCTAGTGTAATTGCTTTTCAGGAAAAGAATTCTCTGATTTGTAAGCGTTTGATTCAGTTGTTAAAAGTTAAAGTTGTTAAGTTTCATATATAAAACTAATGACATAAATAAGAATTTTGTAACTGACTGTTTGGTGATTCCCATGTTTGACTATGATGATTACTTTCTAGGAAAATATTTATCAGATTCGGATTAACTAATTGATCATTACTAAGTTCAAACTGTTCTTTAGGAATTTATCACTTTGTTCTTAAAAAATATTCTAAAGATTTTATTACCTCTTATTATTTATTACCTACGAATAATAAATAATTCTGCAGATTTGGATATTTTGTGTTCCTATAACCAGTTTTGATATACGAAAATCTTTTCTGGAATTTTCTGAATTTTTAAAAGATTTAAATATAAATTATTTATTTTTTTTTTGGGAATTTCACTAATTTTTAACACAAAGCATTTTTAAGGATTGATATATATATAAATTTTTTTTTGGGGTTCTTAAAGCTTCCCTAGAAAATAATTCTTTTAGCCCTAAAATTAATATATTTAAGCTTTTTACTCTAATATTTGAAAAAATTCATATAACAAATTCTTAAAAAATTCTAAGATTCTGAAGAGATTTACAAAATATTTTGTCTTAATCTCATAACTTTACTTAGGAATTCAAGACTATAAGTATACGAATGCCTCACTTGCCAAATCGATCTACTCCACTTTTACATATTTGAAAATTTTAATGTCAAACCAAATATCTGTAATAACAAAGAGGTGTTAATGGTGTCATTGCTTATAAATAGAGAAATTTATTTTGAACATAAACAGTTAGCCATCTATCAAGCGCTTTGACATTTATATTTTCATAAATCAGAAAGTGGAGTTAATCGATTTTGCAATTGAGGCTTTCATATATAACTTAAAAAACAATATATCAGAAACAATTTTTTTTCACTGTAATATGTTTGTATAAAGAGATAACCATCCTCCTTAAATTATGTCTACCATAAAAGTTTATGTTTTGAGTGTTAAGGCTTAAAGATGTTACGAAAAGATACTCGTACTTGCATGTATAAACCAAATAATCTTAAAACTGCATTAATTAAAAAATAATTGCTACAAAAAAATTCAACTAAAGAAAAACAAGTAATATAGCTACAGGCGGTCTAGGTCGATTTAGCGTTCGTTTTCATCATGAGTTCCGGAGAAGTGTTTTAGGTCTCAAATAATACAATAATTTATGTTTTATGATAATAAATGCATATATATATATATATATATATATATATATATATATATATACTAGCAGATTCCAGCTCTCGAAATTAGAGTGCAATTTCTAGGAAATTTTATTTTTTCATTAATAAAGACCCTAAAGGTATAGTAATCAATTATAGCCAATTCACAAATCAACACAAAAAAACAAACTCATTTTTATTACAAACACATTAAAAAATTTAATAAACACACACATAGCATTGCATAATTTTATGTATGTGTTAGTAGCAACTTCAAATGCAATTTACTCAAAATAAAGGAAAAAATTTAAAAATCTGTAAAACTGCAAAACGGCTAAAAAGAAATACCTTTCAAATAATATACGTTTGGTCAAAATCTGGATAAAATGGTAGAACAAAACATCGGTCACAAGAAATCGCTTAGCCTATTAATATTATAAAAATATTCAGATCATGAATCATATCTAGTAACGGCATAGAGACAGAAGCTCAAAAAATGGTTCTCTGTCGATCGGTATAATAAAATTATGGTCTAGATCATGTAGTTTTAAGCATAGTCACAAACTCCTTAGATACTGAGCACTGAGTGCCATAGGGTATACAAATTGTTTCTCTAGATAAAAAACTAAGCACCTGTGTAAAACCGTTTAAACTCAGTGATCCTAAATTAGTTTTAATTTTAATTCCAAAGAATTGGACTTAAAACTTGAAAATCTAAGTAGTTCTTGAGAGAAATACTTGCTCTAGAAATAATAAAATATCCAACAAAAAAATAACGAAATCATTCTTAAAGAATTTTCGGAATTACAAATCGATATGAAGAAAATTTATATAGAAAAGGAAAGAAATGGATATTGGGAAATGGATAATTGATATTAAAATAGGATGAACTGAGATTGAGTTCTTAAGCATACTTTTATAACCTATATCACTATGTGGTCAGGGTATAATGACTTTGTGTTGATGATTGTAACTACAGACTCAAAATCGCTTTCAGAATCAATTTCTGATCTCCGTTTGTCCGTCCGTCCGTCCGTCTGTGTGTCCATGTAAACCTGGTACAGGTCGCAAATATGCACATATTTTGATGAAATTCAGTACATAAGCTTTTATCGGCCATAGCATGAAATTGGTGAAAATCGATTCATATTCAGACCTAGTCCGCATACAAATGACCCCTATGAGATCGACTTAAATTGCCATAATATCCAAATTATCACATAGATCTCGGGCAAATTGGGTTTGTGTATGTCTATTACATCCACTTATTAGTAGGCTAAAAATAAACTCTATAACACAATTCTTTGTTGTAGCCCCCATATGAAGTTGATTCCCGATTTTCACTTAAATCTATCAAAAAACAAAAATATTCCACAGATTTTTCTCCAATTTGGTTCGTATATGGTTTTTCCAACCATAAATGACCTTACCAAATATGATCAGGATCGGTCCAATTTTCGACATAGTCCCCATATAAATATAGCGTTCGATATGAGCTTTCTCATATCCGAAGGCAAACAAATTAATGACAATGCCACTCAAATTTGGTTTATGCTTATTTTCTATATCTGATTAGTTGAACTTAAAAGATAGGGTATCAAAATGCATGGTATAGAGGGTCTAGACCGACTATAAATTTCTTACTTGTTATCTATATATTAATACGTGAAGTTAAATTTTAAGTTCCCTTTTTAAGCAATATGCGGACACGGAGGAGTGTGAAAATTAGTTTAGTTTTAGTTAATATAGAGGAGAAGCTGAGAGTAATAAAATTTATGTTTAATCTGTTTTAAAAATATATTAAATTAAATAAAATAAAATATTTATAATAATTCGTTACACCCTGTTAATACGAATGATTTAAATTATATATCAGACGCTCTGATATTTACATATTAGATCTTATCTTTACATTTAGATATTGCAACAAATAATATATAGGATCTAAAGATATTAAATAGTTTTAATTTTATTTTTTAATGAGTTTTAACGGAAAATGGGAGGAAAAACCTTTATATGATTTAATATATTCAAATACTATCTGAAAATATTTATATGCTTGCAGTAAGTTTATTAGAAATAATAGACCTCTATAAGCATATAATTTTCAATTTGGTGATTTCTTTATAATTTTACATTATTTCTCTACATTCTCTTATGTGTGGGTAAGAGGAATCTTCAATTTTGGCAAAGTAATTGTTATTAATCCTTGTTATGAAATCGATAATTTTTTCTTAACTTGTTTCTTCTTGAAGAAGATTTGTAGGATACCTCCAACGCTTTTTATTCATCATTTTAATTTGAATTGTGTATTGCTAAAATTGATTAACATACCTTTAGGCTCATTTAAATATTCACAAAATTTTTATATATATAGATTAAGAAAACGTTGGAAGAAAAAATAATATATCCTAGAATTTGCACTCGAATTTCAAGTGCTGGGCTATACTAGTATTTATTTATTTTATAAATCTAGTCTATAGGTCCTTCCAGACTATAATACCAATGTCTTACAATGAATAAAATAAAGATTATGTATTAAAAAAAAAAAAACAATATAATATAACGTTTAACGTAGAAAAATCAATCAAGTTATAACGTTTATTCGAATCACAGTGCGAAAAGCGCTAAGTAGTCATCACTGGCAAGATCTTCTTTGGATGATCTTTTTATGCTGTATAACTTAAATTACTAGTAACTATTTTCTTAAATTTTTTTTAAATAGTTTTTGTCACAAAAAAAAATACTTATAATTCTTATGACCCTTGGCTTATCTTCCAACATAGTTTCTTATTTTATTAACTTTCTTTTGAGTTTGTTTTTCTGAATATTTTATCGCTAAGGAAATAAGAATGAAACCCCACAAGTATTGAAAAAGTGTGGGTATTGAATTTTTCTATACACACAATTTTTTCTTAAGACACTAACGTTGAGCGTAGAGTTTTGTATGGAACTCGTCTTATCACATCAGACTGTATATGTATGTTTTAATTGTGTCGTTTCTTATGTATTTTTATTCTTTAATTGTTTCAGTTTTTTTTTTTTAACTAATGTGTAGGAAACTTCTGCTGATAAGCCAATGAATTTTTGTTTAGCTTATCTCTTGAAACCGGGATTTTAAACGAAAATTAAATACAAACATACTGATGAAGTACAAGAGTTTAGTTTGTTTTTGAGGTCATATGGTTTTTTTTTTATAAAAAAAAAACTTTATATAAGAATATTATGGGGAAAAGTTATAATTCTTAAATTTAAAATTCAAAAAATTATAGAGAAAATAGATTTTCAATTATATGGAAGGCAAAACAATGTATATTTATTGACCGTATATCTCCATAGTGAATATATACTTACGTTTCAGGTTTCACAAAAAATTAAAATAATCTCATAACGGAAAAAAAACTTGGATATAGCGAACAAAAAATTTGGATATAGTATTACATGGGAAAATGAATTGTTATAGGTTTTTATGAAAAATTTGAAATTGGTAATTATGACTGAATTAATTTACAGTAAATTACACGGTGTTACGAAATAGAAAAATTTAATATACTTTTAAAATGACTTAGGGTAAGTTGTAGACCCATTTTTACAATTTTGAATATCCCAGGAAAAACAAACATTAGATCCTGATAAGCTCATTATTTTAACACGGGGATGTCATTGGAGGTAGCTAGTTGCCTAGGAACTCATTATTTTCACTTTGAAAGTAATGCAGTATGCAAGGCGCTGGCATGAAATATAAGTAGCTGTATAACACATTATTAGTAACACCTTATTTTCACTTTAGAAGTAATGCAGTGGGCAGTGGTAGGTCATTTTTGGTAATGCAAAAATCAATGAGCTGCTATTACGCAATTTTTCCTGGGATACCATTAAAATATGAACTTATCGGAAAAATACATTTTTCAACATTAAAATAGTTTTAACTAAATCAGTTTTAAACCGATTTTAAATTTTATTTTTTTTAAACTAATTGTAAGAAACCAGAATTCAGTATTTTACCCATTAATAAACGAACTTTCAAATAAAACAATTTTGGATAATATTTGCTAAAAGTATAAATACATATGTATGTATAAGGGGCATTTCATGTCAAGTAATCCAACTTTTGAAACCGATATTTTCCGATCGGGATCAAATTTGTACCAAGGTCAATCCTATTGGGTGGTAGTTAAGACACAATTTTTCAACAAGATCGGTCCAAAACTCTCTGAGTTAGAGGGGGTCAAAATTTTAAATTTTTACCAAATAGGTATTTTTTCTCATCCATGTTACTTTTGACCTATTGTTCTTAGCAAAATTTGTCCCAAATATTTTTTTTTTGCAAAATCAAAAATTTTTTTGACTTTTTTTCCAAAAAGGTTTTTTCCTTTAAGAACTTTTTGGTCGCTTAGTGGGATGCGAGTGGGATATCTATCAAAAAAAAAAATGCTTTGTAACTCAAAACAACGGTTTTTCAATTTTTAGCTATGCACTAATTTGAATTTTTTCCTATTAGTGTGTAAGTGTTTATAAAAAACTTAAAAAAAAAAATAAAGCATATACTGAGAAACTAGACAAACTAAGCTTTCCGATGGTATGTAACATACCTAACTAAAATTTCATGCCTTCGATACTGTAATAACCGCAATATGTTAACCTCAGGAAAAACAAGTAAGAAAATTATAGTCGGTCTAGACCGACTATACGATACCCTATACTATGCGTTTAGAGACTCTATCTCTCAGGCTCAACTAATTGGATATAGAAAATAAGCATAAATCAAATTTGAGTGGGATTTTTATTAATTTTTTTGGCTTCAGATATGAAAAAGTTCATATCGGATGATATGTCTATATGGGGACTAGGCTCAAAAATGGACCGATCCTGACCATGTTGGGAAAAGTCTCTTGTATTTTGCAAAAATATATACAAACAAAATTTGAGAAGAATCAGTGCAATATTTTTGTTTTTTGATAGATTTAGGCGAAGATCGGGAAGGAGCTCTATATGGGGCCTATGACTAAGATTTGTCCCATAGGGATCATTTTTGGACTACTGAGTAATGGATGTAATAAACATATACAAACCAAATTTGACTAAGATTTATATGATAATTTGGATCTTATGGCAATTTATGTTGATTTCATAGGGGTCATTTGTATGGGGGCTAGGTCTGAACATGGACCGATTCTCACCAATTTCAATGGAGTTCATCCTATGGCCGATGAAAGCTTATAGATCAAATTTCGTCGAAATATATTCGTATTTCCGACCTGCAGTTTGATTACAAGCTTTACATGGACACACAGACGGACGGACGGATGGACATCGTTAAATCGAATCAGATAGCGATTCTGATTCGGTCGGTATAATAAAAGATGGGTCTAGGTGAAATATTTTTGGTAGTTACAAACAGCAGCACAAAGTCATTATACCCAAACCACATAGTGGTATAGGGTAAAAAATCACTTTTTATACCCTCCACTCCAGTGTGCAGAGGGTACATATAAGTTTGTCATTCCGTTTGTAATAATTAGAAAAAAATATTTGGACCCCATAAAATATATATATTTGTGATCCTTATAACAACCGGAGTTGATATAGCGATGTCCGTCTGTCCGTCTGTCCATCTGTCCGTCTGTCCGTCTGTGGAAATCACGATGACGGCATCAATCGGGTAGCTAGGGTGCTCGTTGGCATAAAAAATGATTCATAAACATCCTGAGAAGTTTGCTGTTTGAAATCGTCCAAATCCGTCAATTAGAGCCCGAGATTTGAATAAAGAACTAAAAAAAAGTCTTGAAAAAATATAATTTTCCATGTTGTTCTTGTCACGATCACGTCCTCAATAGCTTAGCTAAGGTGAGTATTTTTAGTGAGAATGATTCAACAAATTCATGGGAAGATTTCTATTGCAAAACTCAGGGAAATCTCTGAAAAAGTAAAAAAAAATGAAAAATATGATGTTTCTATAGTGTTCTTGTTGTTATTCTAAATGTTGTATTGTTGTCATAGATGGACTTGTTGTTTTTGTAGTCGTTATGGTAATAATATAATAAAAACTAACCCTTTGTACATTTTTTTTATCAACTCTGGTAGAAAAATTTAAAAATTTCCATTGTTTTGGCATAACTAAAAAAATTTACTATATCGTTTCTGTCATTGCCACGATCCTGCCTGCAAAATTTCAGATCGATTGGGTCACGGGAAAGGGGTTAAAATCGATCCAAAATTTTTTCGACAAGCAGACACTACGAGTTAGTATAAAGGGAGTAAAAATTCACCAGCATCTAAAGCAAATAATGCTAAAATATGTACCTAGTTGTTAATAAAAAAAACAATGTAAATTTAGCAAAAAAATTTTATATATTAATTTATTTAAAGAGAAAAACACAAAGATAACCTTTGGTGTTGTATTTTTTGTGTGTAATATTTACATATACATACATACATAAACATATTAAATAATACAAATAATATACATATATTCTATATATGTATATCCATAATATCTGCATGTTAGAAATAAATCGGTATATTATTTTATTTACATAAAATTCTGCAATATTTTGTTGTGGGGAAAATACATTTCTTTTGCATTAACAGAGTGTCACTTCATTTTGCTCAGCGTGATTATGCCACAGTAGATGGCGCCACAATTTTTGTTCTAATTAGCTTTGCAATTGTTATTTCTATTTTAACATGAATGTCAATATTTTCAAATAGATATCATACATCACAATGTTAAGAGTATACACGGACTGGTCTTTTATTTCATACGTTTTTTCATTATTCTTTTACAAATATGAACATAAGTTTTTGTTGTCTTTACAAAATACAGTTACCGAGTTCATCAATGAGTTTTTTGCTTTCAAAACAGTTCTACATAGTTATATAGAATTATTATTCTGCTTTACCTACAAAATATCTGATTGCGATTACATCTAGTTTTTAAAAATTGTTTATAATTACTAAAGCAGTATTATTCACATAAATACAAAATTGCACTTTTTAAATTTTCCATTCAAATTTTAGAAAATATCAATTCTAAAAACTGGAACTAAAATTTCCAATTATAAATTAGAAAATATTAATTGAATTTCAGAAAATCATATCAAAACGTCGGAAATAAAAATTTTATATTTAGAAGACATCAATTGCATCAAATTCCAAAAAAAAAACACAAAATATGTTTACAATTAAAAATGTTTACATTTAAAAAATATATTGGTATTCAGGAGAAATTAATAGCTTTTCAGTAACTTCTTTTAACGATAGTCGAATCGTTAAAAAAAGAAAAGCAAAATTATCAGTAAAATTTTTAAACGATATTCGCTATTGTTAAAATCAGCTAAACGACAACCATTTTTGTGTTGTTTATTCAATCGATAAAAACTTAAATTTTTAGGTTGAAATGTCGTCATACATAAATAAAAATCATAAAATAGTGAAAATATTTTGCTTTTATTAAAAAACTTTTTTATATAAATAAAAAAATGAAATAGCATATTCAATTCATTATTTCATTTTCAAATAAACAGAAATATTAGTAAAAAAAATAAAGATATTAAACATAAACATAAAATCATCCTGTCAAACACGAAGTAATTTGTTTTTTCTATTCTTCTTTGTGTTTTTCGCTTATTTGGACAGAGATGCCACTCGTTTACAATTTAAATAAATAGAAAAATAGATTTGTCAACTGTCGTTAAGATGTATGTATGTACTTAGTGAATCACTTAATCCTTAGTGCAAACAACAATATCTGTCTATATATTTTGCGATTGTCGGATCGTTGAAATTTACAGAATCGGACTACAGAAAACATTAATTTAAATTCAATGAATTTTATAAAACCTCAAATGATATTTAAGAATTGCGAACATAAAAATTTTTACATAAATAAACGCAATTTGATGAGAATGTAATTTATATGTAAATTTTCACAATTTTTGGGGATAAATATTTGAAGTTTTTCAGAAAATTAAGATAACAAATTATTTTATTTAAAATTTTTGCGATATTTGGTTTTTTGCGTTTGGCATCCCTAATTTAATTATTTATTATTATAAATTTATTTATCTATGTTTTCAAAATATGGCAATATTTTTTTGAAAAAAAAGTTGAGAGAGCTTTTTTCGGTTATTATTTCGTTACTCCATCCGACCTATATTTATTTATTTATTAAATGTGGATATCACATACAACAAGATATAAATCTTTTTAATTACAGTATGTTATCTTATAATGATACAATCAATTTGTGATAGTAGTTACAATACTTTTAAGAAACAAGAAAAATATAAAAATAAAAATAATTTTAAATTACAAAAGTATAAAAATATAAGTAAAAATTTAATACTTAATGGAAGAGTATAGAATATATAATATAATCATAAATGAAACAATAATTAAGAAAGTTGAAAATTAGAGACCAAATCATTTTTAAACAATTCATTTTTAAATTGTAAAGCGTTGTCTGTTATTTGTAAATTGTTGGGTAATGAGTTCCACAGACATATGGTATATATAAAACATTGCCAACTAGAGATTAATGTTCGATATCGTAATTGTATAAGATTATTTCCTCTATTGGATCGTGCAAATTGAAGGCGTTCAAATAAATAAGATGGTTCTTTGGTGTATATTACTTTGTGAAGTAGAATTAATGATCTTATTTTTATTAAGGCCACGAGGTCAACTCCGTACACAGACTTAGAATATAGAGAAGTTCCATCATATCTCTTTATACCATACACATAACGTAGGATCGCATTGTAAGCTACTAATAATCTCCTTTTACTTTCTGAATCACAAAAAGCAAATATCTCACAACCATATAGTAACTTCGGTATAATGAAAGTTTTCGCGAGAAGCACACGAATGTTTAAAGGTGTAAGATGTTGTATAGGGTACAACGTTCTTAGCATTACAAATATTTTTCCAGATGCAGAATTAATCTGATTGTTCCACGTGAGCGATTTATTAAAAATGATTCCCAGATTCCTAGCAGATTCCACTATTTCAATATTCTGATTACCTAATGATACTGGAATATCTATAGGAATGGTTTGATTTCTTTGAGTTATAACTAAACATTTTGATTTTTTTTGGATTTAAGTAAAGTCCATTTGAAGAAGCCCATTCATATATTATATTGAGATCCTCATTAAGCTTTTCAGTGCATTCACGAATTAGGGCGAGCTATTTAATTAGCAAAAACTAAATTAAACGAGAAGTTATGTCATATAACCGGAAACGCATGCATATAGGAAATGCATGCATATTTTTCCAATATTTTGTTTACATTTATCATCAATACTCAAACCGAGGTGGAGGGTATCAAAGATTCGGCACAGCCGAATTTAACACTCTTACTTGTTTCTTATAGAAATGTTGAAAAATAATTTTTTTATTTATTTGTAATAATAATTAAATTAATATATAATAACAATAATATAAATAAATAGATAAATAATTTAATAAAATTTAATTTTAATCACATTAGATCCATTTATATCATAACTAATTTTACACTTAATTTATTGTAGCTGATGAAGTATTTAAGTTTTGTCACTTTTTAAAAATGCAGTCTTTCATCCACCTTATTTGCCGCATTTATTTGCAGCTTTTTAGCCAATCTTTCTTGGCGTTACTAGGTTCAGCTGTTGATTTCGATGCTGGTATTTTTTTTTTTGGCTTTGGAAAGAAATCGCATTGAGTGGAGGCAGAAAACTGGACTAATTTGAAAAACCATTGTCTTGATTTACAAAACATTTTTTTTTGATAGGTATCCCACTCGTATCTCACTAAGCGACCAAAAAGTTTTTAAAGGAAAAAACCTAAGCTTTCTTTTGAGCAAAAAAATTTCCTCTTTTGAAAATAAAAGTCAAAAAAATTTTTGGTTTTGCAAAAAAAAAGACTGAAGATATTGCAAAAAAAAAAAGACGAAAATCATATACAAGGTAATTAACAAAGACTTTGATATGTCAAGAAAAATTCAGATGGTAGCAACAACCAGGTGACATATAGAAAGAGCCATTAAGTTATGTATTTGGCTTGAGATTAAAATTAATTTTTGTTTTTAATTTAAATAAAAGTTACTAAAGTTACTAAGGAATAGGTTTTTATAGAATCCATTTCATTTACAGAATTCATTTCGTACATAAAATTTTTATCCTGTCCCTGGATAGGGCATGGAAGCCCGTTACCATATGGTTACGCCAGCACTACAAAGTTTTTTTTTTAAATGAAACAGAAGTATCAGATCATTACAGATACGTTTTTTGCTGATAAATTTATTAAAAGAAATTAAATTGTTTAATGGTTTTTTGAATGAATGGTTTTTTGAATGCAAAACATTTTACACAGAGACCGACATCGCACTTACTACAGGCAGTAATATTTTTATGTAATTCCCCAGCATCGCAATTTGTCTCTCTTCACATTTTGTCTCTAACATAATTTTTGGTTTCTGTATCTACAAAACTGTCTAAAAAACTGTCTCGACGCATACTATAATAAACCAGATCATATCTCAACTCAAAGTCAATACACCACATATCTCTGAATATTGTTGAACCGTTGCACAGTGTTTTTTCCGTTTATTTTGGCATAAACTCTAATTTTAAAGCTATTGAATTGAAATTTGGTTTGTGTACATTTTTTCAGCATTAAAAGTTTTAAAAAGTAAATTTTCCAAATAATTTTTTTTTTATATTTCATATGGAAAACTATGATTCCAAGAAAATTTCTTTAGAAAAATTTTAGGTTTACTTTCTTGCAAAATTGTATTTATAATAGCCACTTTTGAGGAGACTTTCCCAGAAAGACGCACGACTAGCATGTGTATGTAAATATTGCTTATGTGAACATATTCTAATTGGCAACACATTCATGTTATATAAAAAAAAAAAAAATAGCACTTTTTTTAATTCGTCCAGAAAATACACTACTGCACACAATTTTTTTTAAACTATTTAGACATAATCGTAAAAAAATATTTTAGTATTTACTTTTAGAAATAAACCTTAAAGCCCACGTTTTGTTTGAGATATTTTTTTTCGCATAATAAACTCAAAATATTGTAAGAATGCTCAAAGTTAAGACAACATTAAACAGTGTGCAACTAATTTTAGCAATAACTAAAAAATAATGCTATACTCGGCCTTCTTTTCATCTTTGTATACTTTAAGAAAATGTTTTAATTTTGGTTTTATGATTGATTTAAAATATTCATTTGAAGAATCTTCTGTGCTGAGTTCTTGTCATAAACTTCACAATAAACCATATGAAAGAGATTGTTGTGTATGGGCTGCAAATTCATTAAAAAAACTTCTCTATTGGAATTCTGTAAATAAACAAAAAAATATTGTTATACATACATATGAGTATTTAGAAATGAATGTTTAAATGTCTGAATTTATATACATATGTACATACGAGTATTTTGTACATTATGTGTTTGTTTATTTAATTTAAGACTGTAGTTAATTTACAAAAAATGATCTCATAATAAAAATAATTTTTTTCTCTATTAAAAAGCCTAATAATAAAAATTTGTATTTAGGAATGAAAATGATACAACATATATTTACAGTTAAGATTCTGAGGACCATTAGGGCACTCAATAAAACTCTAATAATGCTGTTATAGAATATGTATAAATAGTTAGTTTCTAAGGCATCCAAGTTGCCCATTGAAAATTGATAAAAATAATTTTTTCTAAAAGGTAATTTTTGAGGAAAATGGGTTTTTTAAAGAAAAAAAACTTTTTAATATAAGGTACTTTTTTAAGAAATGGCAATATTTTAAGGTAAGGTACATTTTTATGAAAAATAATATTTTAAAGAATTTTTTTTTGAAATTATACTCTTTATATTAGAAGGAAAACAAGTAAGAAAATTATAGTCGGTCTAGACAGACTATACGATACCCTATCCCATGCATTTAGGTCCAACTAATTAGATATAGAAAAAAAGCATAAACCAAATTTGAGTGGAATTGTTATTAATATTTTTTGGCCGCAGATATGAAAAAGTTCATATCGGATACCATATATATATGTGGACTAGGTCGAAAAATGGACCGACCTGACCATATTTGGCAAAGCCACTTATATATTGAAAAAATATATACAAACCAAATTTGAGAAAAATCTGTACAATATTTTTGTTTTTTGATAGATTTTAGTGAAGATCGGGAAGCAGCTCTATATGGGGCCTATGAATAAGAATTGTCCTAAAGGGATTATTTTTGGACTACTGATTAATGGATATAATAAACACATAAAAACCCAATTTGACTGAGATCTATATGATAATTTGGATCTTATGGCAATTTATGTCGATTTCATAGGGGTCATTTGTATGGGGACTAGGTCTGGACATGGACCGAATTTCACCAATTTCAACAGCGTTCATCCTATAGCTGGTAAAAGCTTATATGCCAAATTTCATCAAAATATATTTATATTTGTGACCTGTAGTTTGATTACAAGGACACACACGCAGACGGAGGATGGACGGACGAACATCGCTAAATCGACTCTGAAAGTGATTCTAAGTCGATCGGTATAATAAAAGTTGGGTCTAGGATAAATATTTTTGGTAGTTACAAACAGCAGCACAAAGTCATTATACCCAAACCACATAGTGATATAGGGTATAATGAATGTACTTTTTAAGAAAAGGTACCTTTGTTAAGAAATACTAAAAAAGTAAGAAAAGGTACTTTTTTTTACGAAAATTCACTTTTTTAAGAAAAGGTGCTTTTTAAGAAAGTGTATTTTGTTTAAGAAAGCGTACTTTTTAAGACCAGCTACCCTTGAAGAAAAGGTACCCTTTTTAAGAAAAAAAAACTTTTTTTAAGATAAGGTACTTTTTTTTAAAAGGTGCCTTTTAAGAAAACTTCCTTTTTAAAGAAAATATATTTTATACAAAGGTAATATTTTTAACAAAGGGTAGTTTTTTTGGAAAAGGTAAATTTTTAAGAAAAATTTACTTTTTTAAGAACAAGATCCCTTTTTAAAGAAAGCTATTTTTTAAGAAATGGCTCCTTTTTTCAGAAAATGTTTATTTTTAAGAAAAGATACTTTTATATGGAGAGTTACTTATAAAAAAAAGTAAATTTTTAAGAAAATAAATTTTTTAAGAAAAACTTTTTTAGGAAAAGGTACCTTTTTAGTTTTTTTAAAGATAGGGTATACTTTTTAAGACAATTTGAGAGGTATTTTATAAGAAAATGTACTTTGTTAAGAAAAGGTAATTTTTAAAGAAAATTTTCTTGTTTATGAGAAAAACGGTCCTTTTTTAAGAAAATTAAATTTTTTTTATCATAAGGTATTTTGTTAAGAAATCTACTTTTTTAACAAAAGATACTTTTTAACAAAGATACTTTTTTTCAGAAAAGGTACTTTTTTAAGAAAAGGTTTTTTTGAAAAAAAGGTATATTTTAGGGAAAGGTATTTTTTTAAGAAATGGTTCCTTTTCATAGAGAATGTAATATATTAGAAATTTTACTTTTTTAATAAAAAGTGCTTATTTTTTTTTAGAAAATATACTTTTATAAGAAAAGGTATTTTTTTAAACGTACTTTTTTAAGAACAGGTACTTTGTGAAGAAAAGGTACTTTTTTAAGAAATTTTACTTGTTTAAGAATAGATGCTTCTTTTTTAAGAATATGTGCTTTCTTTTTTTAGGAAAATGTACTTTTATAAGGAAAGGTATTTTTTTAAAACATGTACTTTTTGAAGAAAAGGTACTTCTTTTAAGAAATTTTAATTTTTTAAGAATAAGTGCTTCTTTTTTAAGAAAATGTACTTTCTTTTTTAGGAAAATGTACTTTTATAAGAAAAGATTTTTTTAAAAAAGGTACTTTTTGAAGAAAATTTACTTTTTTAAGAACTTTTACTTTTTTAGGAAAGGGTGCTTCTTTTTTAATAAAATGTATTTTTTAAGAAAAGGTACTTTTTAAATGTACTTTTTTAAGAAAATTTACTTTTTAGGAAAGATACTTTTTTTAAATGTATTTTTTAAGAAAAAGTACTTTTTTAAAAAGGATACTTTTTTAAGAAAAAGTACTTTTTTAAAATGGGTACTTTTTTGAGAAAATGTACTTGTTTAAGAAAAGGCATTTTATAAAAATGTGTTTTTTTTAAAGCTCCTTTATTATGAAGAAGTACCTTTTTAAGAAATGCTACATATAAGGAAATGATAAATTTTTAAGATATGGAATATTTTAAAAGAAAATAAGCATTTTTAAGAGGAGGAGGTACCTTTTTAAGAAAACGTACTTGTTGAAGAAAATACATTTTATAAAAAAGTGTTTTTTAAAGCTCCTTTATTATGAAAAGAAAGAAGAAAATGTCATTTTTGGAAGAATAGATACTTTTTAAGAAAACATAATTTTTGAGAAAAGATAATTTTTTGAGGTAAGCTACTTATTATAAAAAAGGGAAAAGGTACTTTTTTAAAAAAGGTACTTTTAATGAAAAGGAACTTTTTTGGAAGTACCATTTTTATATGAAAGTCACCTTTTAGCAAAAGGTACTTTTGTAAGAAATGGTTCATTTTAAAGATTATTTTTAAGGAAAGAAGTACCTTTAAGAAATCGAACTATAAGAAATGTATTTTTTAAGGAAATCTCTTTTTAAAGGAAAGGTACTTTTTAAGAAAAGTTACTTTTTAGAATAACATGCTTTAAAAAAAATATATTTTATTATGTGTACTTTTTTAAGAAAAGGTACCTTTTTAAGAAAGGATATTTTTTTAGACGAAAAGGTACCATTTTGAACAAAATGTGCTGTTTGTAAAAATAAGGCACTTATTTTTAGAAAAGGTACATTTTAAGAAAACTTGTTTTTTAAAGAAAATATATTTTATAACAGAAGGTACTTTTAAAGAAAAATCAGTTTTTTAAGAAAACATACTATTTTAATAAAAGTTTATTTTTTACCAAAAGTTACCTTTTTAAGATTAGTTATTTTTTAAGAAAACCTGATTTTTAAAGAAAGGGTATTTTATAAGAAAATATACTTTTTTAAGAAAGCGTACTTTTTAAGAAAAGTTTCTATTAATGAAAAGGTACTTATGCAGAGGAACTACCTTTTTAAGGAAAGAAAAATCCCTTTTTTAAGAAAAGGTATTTTTTTAGGAAATGATACTTTTTTTTTTCAGAAAATGTACTTTTATTAAATGGTACTTTTTAAAGAAAAGGTACTTTTTAAAGAAAACTCACTTTTTAAAGAAAAGTCACTTTTTAAGAAAAGGAACTTCTTTTAAGAAAAGGTTCTTTTTAAACTCTTTCTTTTAACTCATACTCTGTGTCTGTCTGTCTGTCGTGGAGCAACCCCATTCCCCCTTATCCAATTGATCTAAAACTTGGCCCATAGTCTTGTTGTGACTACAGATTAATTCTGGGGTAGTCAAGCACTGTCACGGAGAGATTTAAAACGGATTTTCCCTCATCCAATCAATCTGAAACTTGGTCGATATGCTTGCTGTAAAGAAAGATTAACTTCGACAGGGTCACGCATAGTCGCGTAATGTCACGGACTGATCTAAATGTCATTTAAGAATAGATGCTTCTTTTTTTTAAGAAAATGTGCTTTCTTTTACTTTAGGAAAATGTACTTTTATAAGAAAAGGTATTAAAAAAAAAATACTTTTTGAAGAAAAGGTACTTTTTCTTAAAGAAATTTTACTTTCTTAAGAAAATATACCTTCTTTTTTAGGAAAATGTACTTTTAAAAGAAATGGTATTTTAAAAAGAAGTGATTTTTAAAGAAAAGGTACTTTTTTGAGAAATTTTACTTTTTTAAGAAAACGTGCTTCCTTTTTAGAAAATGTGTTTTCTTTTTTTAGGAAAATGTACTTTTATAAGAAACGGTTTTTTTTTAAAAAAAGGTACTTTATGAAGAAAAGGTACTTTTTTAAAGAAATTTAATTTTTTAAGAAAATGTGCTTCCTTTTTATGAAAATGTGTTTTCTTTTTGTAGGAAAATGTACTTTTATAAGAAAAGGTTTTTTTTAAATAAGGTACTTTATGTAGAAAAGGTACTTTTTTATTTTTTAAGAAAAGGTGCTTCTTTTTTAAGAAAATGTGCTTTATTTTTTTACGAAAATGTACTTTTATAAGAAAAGGTATTTTTTAAAAAAGGTACTTTTTGAAGAATAGGTACTTTTTTAAGAAATTTTACTTTTTTAAATGTACTTTTTTAAGAAAATTTACTTTTTTAGGAAATATACTTTTTTTAAATATATTTTTTCAGAAAAAGTCCTTTTTTACAAAGTGTACTTTTTTAAGAAAAAGTACTTTTTTAAAATGGGTACTTTTTTAAGAAATCGTACTTGTTTAAAAAAAAATTTTAAAAAACTACATTTAACGAAATGGTAAATTTTTAAGATATGGAATATTTTTTAAGAAAATATGCATTTTTAAGAGGAGGAGCTTTTTTTTATTTAAAGATTAGGTGCTTTTTGAGAAAAAGTATTATTCTAAGAAGAAAAGGTAATATTTTGGATGAAAATGTACTATTTAAAAAAAAAGATAATTTTTGAGAAAAATAATTTTTTGAGAAAAGCTACTTTTTATAAAAAAGGGAACTTTGTTACAAAATGTACTTTTTTAAAAAGATACTTTTAATGAAAATGTACTTTTTTGAAAGTACCATTTTTATATGAAAGTCACCGTTTAGTAAAAGGTACTTTTGTAAGAAATGGTTCATTTTAAAGAGTCTTTTTAAGGAAAGAAGTACCTTTAAGAAATCGAACTATAAGAAATGGTTTTTTTTAAGAAAATCTCTTTTTAAATGAAAATTACTTTATAAGAAAAGTTACTTTTTAAAATAACTTGCTTTAAAAAATTTATTTTATATGTAAATTTTTTTAAGGGAAGGTACCTTTTTAAGAAATGATGTTTTTTTAGACGAAAAGGTGCCTTTTTTAAGAAAATGTACTGTTTGTAAAAATAAGGCATTTTTTAGAAAAGGTATTTTTTAAGAAAACTTGCTTTTTAAAGAAAACGTATTTTATAACAGAAGGTAATTTTAAGAAAACATACTATTTTAATAAAAGTTTATTTTTTACCAAAAGTTACCTTTTTAAGATTAGGTATTTTTTAAGAAAATGTGTTTATTAAGAAAACCTGATTTTTAAAGAAAAGGTATTTTATAAGAAAATTTACTTTTTTAAGAAAGTGCACTTTTTAAGGAAAGTTTATCTTAATGAAAAGGTACTTATTCAGAGCAACTACCTTTTTAATGACACTTTTTAAGAAAAAGCCCTTTTTAAGAAAAGGTATTTTTTTAGGAAATGATAATTTTTTTTTTCAGAAAATGCACTTTTATTAAATGGTACTTTTTAAAGAAAGGGTATTTTAAGGAAAAGGTACTATTTAAAGAAAAGGTACTTTTTAAAGAAAACTTACTTTTTAAAGAAAAGTCACTTTTTAAGAAAAGGAACTTGTTTTAAGAAAAGGTTCTTTTTAAACTCTTTCTTTTAACTCATACTCTCTGTCTGTCTGTCTGTCGTGGGGCAACCCCATTCCCCCTTACCCAGTTGATCTAAAACTTGGCCCATAGTCTTGTTGTGACTACAGATTAATTCTGGGGTACGGAGAGATTTAAAAAGGATTTTCCCTCATCCAATCAATCTGAAATTTGGTCGATATGCTTGCTGTAAATAAAGATTAACTTCGACAGAGTCACGCACAGTCACGCATAGTCGCGTAATGTCACGGACTGATCTAAATGTCATTTCCCCTTATCCGATCAATCTGAAACTTGGTCTATACATTGCTGTGAAAAAATATTAACTTTGACTTAGTCACGCACAGTCACGCATAGTCACGCACAGTCACGCATAGTCACGCACATTCACGGAGTGACTTAAACCTCATTTCCCCTTACCCGATCGATCTGAAACTTGGCTTGCTGTGAAAAAAGATTAACTTTGACATAGACACGCACAGCCAAGCATAGTCACGCACAATCACGAAGATATTAAAAACTCACTTCTCCTCATCCAATCGATCTGAAACTTTCTCCATAGACTTGTTGTTACCAAAGATTAGTTTTAAAATAGTCACGCAAAGTCACGCACACTCACGGAGAGATTCAAAGCTCATATGCATAAGGAAAGAAAGAGTTTTAATAAAAACTTTGTTTTTATAGGTTTGATAATTATGTACTTATTAAAGAAAGGGTAATTTAAAAAAATTTTGTTTTAATTTAAATTTCCTTTTTTTAAACTGTTCTTTCTGGACATAAGGTATATTTTTAGAGATAGGTCCTTTAAAAAAATACTTCTTTAAAAAGAGGTATGTGTACATGTAAAATTTATGCCATGCTGGTTATCGTCAATAATATTAATAGGCAAGGCGATTTCTTGTGACCGTTGTAAGTTTCACAGTTTTGCCACGATTTTGACAAAACATTTATCATTTGAAAGGTTTTTCTTTTTAGCTGTTACCCAGATTTACAGATTTTCATCGTCTGGAATATTTTTTTGGAGTTATGATCGTTTAAAATTGCTACTAACACATACATAAAATTATACAATGCTATGTGTGTATTTATTAAATTTGTTAATGAGTTTGTGTTAATGTGTTGAGTTTGTTTTCTTTATTTAAAATGAGTTGAATTGTGAAGCAAACCTAGAATTTTCTAGAATTTGCACTCGAATTTCGAGTGCTGGAATCTGCTAGTTATAATAAATACTTAAACGAAGGAGTATTAATTTTATGAAATTAAATATGAGCCATGCGGCATTCTACAGTCAGTGAGTCAAAGTCAGTGTTGAGCGTAACTATATATTAAGACATGAAGATATAAGATTAGAGTATTACGTGTGATTAGTAATTAAATGACCATTTATTAAAAATCTTCGGAACTCAAAACTAACAGAACAGAATTCGAAGATACAAATTTCCTCATCCTATAAATTGAAGCGCTACGAAATTTCTACGAAACGCGTGAAAATCATGAAATCATAAACTTTTCGTTAAATCAAATGTCGGATTTTATAAAATATTGAAAATGTATTAATTTCTTTTTGTAAATTTAAGTTACCATTCCTAATTCAGCTCCAATTTTGTTTAACCTCATAGACTTAGTTTGTTCACCTCAAACAGTTTTTAATTTAAACTTTTCAAATCCTATATTACGAATTTTTCAGCGTAAGCATGTTTTGTCACATAAAAAAAGTTGAGTCGAAAATAAATACGTAAAAATATGCTTACTTGCGTTTATTTGAAAATACAGACAGACAAAAATGTGTAAACTAAATTCTTTTATAAACAAGTAAGAAATTATAGTCGATCCACACCGACTATACGATACCCTAAACCATGGTTTTGATACCCTATCTTTTCGGTTCAACTAATTCGATATAGAAAATAAGCATAAACCAAATTTGAGTGGCATTGTTATTAAATTTTTTGCCTTTGGATCTGAAAAAGTTCATAACCAATGGTATATTTATATGGGGACTAGATGGAATCATGGACCAATCCTGACCATATTTGTTAAAGTTACTTTGAAAAAACATATACAAACCAAATTTGAGAAAAATCTGTGCAATATTTTTGTTTTTGATAGATTTAAGTGAAGATCGGGAAGCAGCTCTATATGGGGCCTATGACTAAGAATTGTTCTATTGGGATTATTTTTGGACTACAGATTAATGAATATAATAAGCACATACAAACCCAATTTGAGTGAGATTTATATGATAATTTGAATCTTATGGCAATTTAAGTCTATTTCATAGGGGTTATTTGTATGGGGACTAGGTCTGAACATGGACCGAATTTCACCAATTTTAACAGCGTTCATCTTATGGCCGACAAAAGCTTATATAAGCTTATATTTCATCAAAATATATTCATATTTGCGAGCTGTAGTTTGATTACAAGGTTTACATGGACACACAGACTGAAAGCCGGACACACGGACGGACGGACATCGCTAAATCAACTCGGAAAGTGATTCTGAGTCGATTGGTATAATAAAAGATGGGTCTAAGTCAAATATTTCTGGTGGTTACAAACAGCACCACAAAGTCACTGTACCCAAACCACATAGTGGTATAGGGTATAAAAACACTCTTATATCCAATTAACATAACAGTAAGTACAGTGGACGTCCAATAGTACGTACTTTCATATCCACGAATTTCCAATTTTGCTATTCGACAATACGAATACCTCTGATTTTTGTAAGAATATGCTTGTTTTAAATTTTGCTTTGAAGATTTATACTTGTTTTTTTCTCCGGTCAACTGCGAAATAGTCAGTGGGTACGAAATTTCATAGTGATAGCAAGTATCTTGTGTCGCGTGTTATATATTTGATACATAAAAATGCTCAAAATCAAAGAAGTCAAAAAAGAAGCAAATTTCTTTAGAAAAAGTTAAAAATTATAAAAGACAATGAAAGTGGAAAATCTATATATGAAATTTTGTAGCTAGTATTGATTATTTAAGTCAACCATTGGCACTATAAAGAAAGAGAAGGCGCAACTTTTAGCTGCAACAGGTGCACTAAAATCCCGCTACAGAATAGCAACTGGAGAATTTAAAAAATGGAAGAGTGGGGAGTACGCAGTTAAAATGCAAAGATCTGCAATTTCATAAAAAGATTTATGGATGCGACTTTTTTGCCAGTGATAGCGAAAAGCTATTGTCTCCTAAAGAACTTGTAGCTCTATTCATCAATAAATTAACTGCTGTTATTAAGGAGCGCGGTCTTACTCTTGAAGTAGTTTTTAATGCAAATGAATTCGGACTTTATTAGAAAATGTTGCCGGACAAATCGTATGGATATCAGGGTGAAAATTTTGGTAGGAAACTCTTAAAGGAGAGAATAATGTTTTTAATTTGTTTGAATGCTGAGGGAACAAAGAAGATTAAACCTCTTGTGATTGGAAAAGCCCAAAATCCAAGATGTTTTCGTAAAAACGTTTTTTTTTTTTATCGATAATGCTCCAAGGCATCCCTCTGCACAAGAATTGGTGCAGCTAACTAAAGACTGAAAATAATGAGTTAAATATATGCCGCTTGCTATAAAAAATTACGGCTTTATCTGAGGATTTCGAAACATCTCTCAAAAAGACAAATTTGTTTGAAGCAATAACTTTGGTTGCAATGTCATTGGAAACACTCTGTGTTGATTTGTTAAAAATGCTGGAAAAATGTTTAAGCGACAGCGGTTTTGATGATGAAGATGATCTTCCTCTTTTAGCCTTACGAGATGGCGAACTTTTTTTTTTGTTTCAAATAAAAAAATAATTCAAATTAATTTATCTGCATGTGTTTTATTTTATATAAAAGAAGGAAAAAACTGTAGTCCAATAATACGAATTTTCCAGCATTACGAAAAGGGCTGACATTACATAATTCGTACTATTGGACGTCCACTGTAGTTCGATAGCCTAAACAAATATTTGAGAAGATATTCTCTGTCAGATTGTTAGCAAACACAATCATCTAAAGCGCTTGACAACAAATTCCATTTTGAGTATTGTTTCTTTGTATTGAATAGATCTGGTCACTCTATTTATAATTGCTAAACTGAAAATAATTATATTCGTTTTTTTAGACATAACAATATTGCAAATGTAAACATTGAGTAGCATACATACTCGTACTACTAGTAACTAGCTATCAGCTATTTTGCATTTTGTGATGAGATCATATTTTGTTTCGTTTATTATTAAAAAAAAAATCCATTAAAGCAGAAAACATTTGTATTTTGGTTCTCGTCAACATCAGCAAAATAAAGCAGACATTGCATTTGATCGAAATAAGTCTTGAAATATAATTTTTAAATATCATCATTAAGATCATTTTACTCAGCTACAATTAACTGCTTCCATGCATTTATAATAAAAAGTAAATGATGCATAAATATATTTTTTCGTTTTGCTTAATTGAAATGATACTGAAAATGTTTTTGAAATGTTACACCATCCATTCATACAGTGCAAAGAAAGAGATTTAAGTTCGTACAGATAAATTTAATGAGGCATTAAATGATATAAAAAACTCAAAAATTAAAAATTCCAAAAATTTAGTCGTTAGAATTATCATATCGTAGTGATATTCTCAGCTATTCTTTAATTGTAGTAATTGTTTAATTTTATAATATGGAATTTAAAAAAAATCATACTCTGTGAGTGAAAAATACAATGGAGACTTTTAACAATATACAATTTTTGACGAATTGAACGGTCAGTACCAAAAAATTGGATCATAAAATAGAAAATGCTTTTAAAAATTAAAAAATTTGTATGTTTTATTTATTTAAATAATCTCACCCATAAAAAAAGTTTTTATTAAAACTCTTTCTTTCCTTATGCATATGAGTTTTGAATCTCTCCGTGACTGTGCGTGACTTTGCGTGACTATTTTAAAATTAATCTTTGGGCACAACAAGTCTATGGACAAAGCCTCAGATCGATCGTATGAGGGGAAATGGGGTTTAAATCAATTCGTGACTGTGCGTGACTGTGCGTGACTGTGCGTAACTATGTCAAAGTTAATCTTTTTTCACAGCAAATCTATCGACCAAGTTTCAGATCGATCGGATAAGGGGAAATTGGTTTAAATCACTCTGTGACAGTGCGTGACTGTGTCTATACGCGCAGGGGGTAAATTTCAAAAACAGCGTAACATGTAAGCGTGACATGTGAGTCGTAAGACAAAATGTGATTATATTGGTGAAAAAATTATGATATGATAACCTGTTTGAAAATTAAAAATGAAAAATAAAAAATGAAAAAAAAAAAAAATTAAAAAATGAAAAAAAAAAATTAAAACTAAAAAATTAAAAATGAAAAATAAAAAATGAAAAATTAAAAATTAAAACTGAAAAATAAAAAATGAAAATTAAAAATGAAAAATGAAAAATAAAAATGAACAAAAAAATGAAAAATAAAAAATGAAAAAAAAAATTAAAAATAAAAAATGAAAAAAAAAATGAAAAATGAAAAATAAAAAATTCAATTAAAAAAAAAAAAAATGAAAAATTAAATATGAAAAATTTAAAATGAAAAATGAAAAATAAAAAATGAAAAACGAAAAAGTGAAAATGAATAATGAAAAATTAAAAATAAAAGATGAAAAATAAAAAATGAAAAATAAAAAATTATAATGAATAATGAAAAAAAAAAAAAAAAATAAAAATGATGAATGATAAACGAAAAATAAAAACTGAAAAATGAAGAACGTAAAAAGAAAAATGAAAATAAAAAATGAAAAACGAAAAATGAAAAATAAAAAATAAAAAATGAATAATGAAAAATAAATTAACAATGATAAATGAAAAATGAAAACAAGTAAGAAAATTATAGTCGGTCTAGACCGACTATACGATACCCTATACCATGCCGTTAGAGACCCTATCTCTTAGACCCAACTAACTGGACATCGAAAATAAGCATAAACCAAATTTGAGTGGGATTTTTATTAATTTTTTTGGCTGCAGATATGAAAAAGTTCATATCGGATGATATATCTATATGGGGACTGGGCCCAAAAATGGACCGATCCTGACCATGTTTGGTAAGGTCTCTTGTATTTTGCAAAAATATATACAAACAAAATTTGAGAAGAATCAGTGTAATATTTTTGTTTTTTGATAGATTTAAGTGAAGATCGGGAAGCAGCTCTATATGGGGCTTATGACTAAGAGTTGTCCCATAGGGACCATTTCCGGACTACTCATTAATGGATGTAATAAACGCATATAAGCCCAATTTGACTAAGATCTATATGACAATTTGGATCTTATGACAATTTATGTCGATTTCATAGGGGTCATTTGTATGGGGGCTAGGTCTTAACATGGACCGATTATCACCAATTTCAATAGCGTTCATCCTATAGCCTATAAAAGTATATATGCTAAATTTTATCAAAATATATTCATATTTGCGACCTGCAGTTTGATTACAAACTTTACATGGACACACAGACGGACGGACGGACGGACGGACGGACGGACGGACGGACATCGTTAAATCGAATCAGATAGTGATTCTGATTCGATCGGTATAATAAAAGATGGGTCTAGGTCAAATATTTTTGGTAGTTACAAACAGCAGCACAAAGTCATTATACCCAAACCACATAGTGGTATAGGGTATAAATAGAAAATGAAAAATGAAAAACTAAAAATGAAAAATAAAAAATGAAAAAAAAAAAACTGAAAAATAAAAATGAAATAAATAAAAAAAATAATAAAAATAAAAATGAAAATTAAAAATGAAAAATGAAAAATTAAAAATTAAAAATAAAAAATGAAAAATAAAAAATGAAAAAAAAGAAAAATAAAAAATTAAAAATGAAAAATGAAAAATGAAAAACGAAAAATGAAAAATGAAAAAAAAAATAAAAAATGAGAAGCGAAAAATTAAAAAAAAATTAAAAATAAAAAATAAAAAATTAAGAATAAAAATGAAAAATAAAAAATTAAAAATGAAAATGAAAAATAAAAAATAAAAAATGACAAATAAAAAATTTAAAAAAAAAAATAAAATATTGAATATAAAAAATGAAAAATAAAAAATGAAAAATTAAAAATGAAAATTGAAAAATGAAAAAAAAATTGGAAAATGAAAAATAAAAAATGAAGAAAAAAATTAAAAATGAATAACAAAAAATGAAAAATGAAAAATGAAAAATGAAAAATAAAAAATGAAAAAAAAATTGGAAAATGAAAAATAAAAAATGAAGAAAAAAATTAAAAATGAATAACAAAAAATGAAAAGTGAAAAATGAAAAATAAAAAATGAAAAATGAAAAATAAAAAATGAAAATAAAAAATGAAAAATTAAAAATGAACAAAAAAATTAAAAATGAAAAATTAAAAAAAATGAAAAATGAAAAATACAAAATCAAAAATAAAAAATGAAAAATTAAAAATGAAAAATGAAAAATAAAAAATTCAAAATGAAAAATGAAAAATTAAAAATGAAAAATAAAAAATGAAAAAGGAAAAAGCAAAAATGAATAATGAAAAATGAAAAATAAAAGATGAAAAATAAAAAAATTAAAAATAAAAAATAAAAAATGAATAATGAAAAAAAAAAAATAAAAATGATAAATGAATAAAGAAAAATAAAAAATGAAAAATGAAGAACGAAAAAAGAAAAATGAAAATAAAAAATGAAAAATGAAAAACGAAAAATGAGAAATAAAAAATGAATAATGAAAAATAAATTAAAAACAAGTAAGAAAATTATAGTCGGTCTAGACCGACTATACGATACCCTATACCATGCGTTTAGAGACCCTATCTCTCAGGCTCAACTAATTGGATATAGAAAATAAGCATAAACCAAATTTGAGTGGGATTTTTATTAATTTTTTCGGCTGCAGATATGAAAAAGTTCATATCGGATGCTATATCCATATGGGGACTAGGCCCAAAAATGGACCGATCCTGACCATATTTGGTAAAGTCTCTTGTATTTTGCAAGAATATATACAAACAAAATTTGAGAAGAATCAGTGCAATATTTTTCTTTTTTGATAGATTTTCGCGAAGATCGGGAAGCAGTTCTATATGGGGCCTATGACTAAGAGTTGTCCAATAGGGATCATTTTTGGACTACTGATTAATGGATATAATATATACATACCAACCCAATTTGACAAAGATTTGTATGATAATTTGGATCTTATGGCAATATATGTTGTTTTCATAGGGGTCATTTGTATGGGGGCTAGGTCTGAATATGGACCGATTCTCACCAATTTCAATAGGGTTTATCCCATGGCCAGTAAAAGGACAAAGGCAAAATATTATCAAAATATATTCATATTTGCGACCTGCAGTTTGATTACAAGCTTTACATGGACACACAGACGGACGGACAGACGGACATCGTTAATTCGAATCAGATGGTGATTCTGATTCGATCGGTATAATTAAAGATGGATGTAGGTCAAATATTTTTGGATGTTACAAACAGCAGCACAAAGTCATTATACCCAAACCACATAGTGGTATAGGGTATAAAAAATGAAAAAAAAAATGAAAAATAAACAAGTAAGAAAATTATAGTCGGTCTAGACCGACTATACGATACCCTATACCATGCGTTTAGAAACCCTATCTCTTAGGCCCAACTAACTGGACATTGAAAATAAGCAAGAACCAAATTTGATTGGGATTTTTATTAATTTTTTTGGCTGCAGATATGAAAAAGTTCATATCGGATGCTATATCTATAAAGGGACTAGGTCCAAAAACGGACCGATCCTGATCATGTTTGCTAAAGTCTCTTGTATTTTGCAAAAATATGTACAAACAAAATTTGAGAAGAATCAGTGCAATATTTTTGTTTTTTAATAGATTTAAGTGAAGATCGGGAAGCAGCTCTATATGGGGTCAAAGGGATCATTTTTGGACTACTCATTAGTGGATGTAATGAACGCATACAAACCCAATTTGAGTAAGATCTATATGACAATTTGGATCTTATGGCAATTTATGTCGATTTCATATGGGTAATTTGTATGGGGGCTAGGTCTGAACATGGACCGATTCTCACCAATTTCAATAGCGTTCATCCCATGGCCGATAGAAGCTTATATACCAAATTTCGTCAAAATATATTCATATTTGCGACCTGCAGTTTGATTACAAGCTTTACATGGACACACAGACGGACGGACGGACATTGTTAAATCAACTCAGAAAGTGATTCTGATTCGATCGGTATAATTAAAGATGGGTCTAGGTCAAATATTTTTGGTTGTTACAAACAGCAGCACAAAGTCATTATACCCAAACCACATAGTGGTATATGGTATAAAAATGAAAAAAAAATGAAAAATTAAAAATAAACAAAAAAGTTAAAAATGAAACATAAAAAATGAAAAAAAAAAAAATGAAAAACGAAAAATAAAAAATGAAAAATGAAAAAAAATTAAAATGAAAAATTAAAAATTTAAAATGAAAAATATAAAGTGAAAAATGAAAAACGAAAAAGTAAAAATGAATAATGAAAAATGAAAAATAAAAGATGAAATATAAAAAAATTAAAAATAAAAATGAATAATGAAAAATAAATTAATAAATGAAAAACTAAAAATAAAAAATGAAGAACGAAAAAAGAAAAATTAAAATAAAAAATGAAAAATGAAAAACGAAAAATGAAAAATGAAAAATAAAAAATGAAAAATGAAGAACGAAAAACGAAAAATTAAAAATAAAAAATGAAAAATGAAAAATTAAAAATGAAAAATAAAAAAAAAAATGATAAATGAAAAATAAAAAATGAAATAAATAAAAAAAATAAAAATAAAAATAAAAAATCAAAAATGAATAATGAAAAATAAATTAAAAATAATAAATGATAAATGAAAAATGAAAAATAAAAAATGAAAAATGAAGAACGAAAAATGAAATAAATAAAAAAAATAAAAATAAAAATAAAAAATTAATAATGAAAAATAAATTAAAAATGATAAATGAAGAACGAAAAATAAAAAATGAATAATGAAGAACGAAAATGAAAAATAAAAAATGAAAAACGAAAAATAAAAAATGAAAAATGAAAACGAAAAATGGAAAATGAAAAAAAAAAATTAAAAATGGAAAATAAAAACTTAAGAATAAAAATGAAAAATAAAAAATGAAAAATGAAAAATTAAAAATTAAAAATAAAAAATTAAAAAAAAAAAAATAAAAAGGAAAAGTGAAAAAAAAAAAAAATTGAGTAATAAAAAATTCAAATTAAAAATGAAAAATAAAATATGAAAAATAAAAAATGAAACAAGAAAAATAAGAAATGAAAAATGAAAAACTAAAGTTAAAAATGAAAATTAAAAAATTAAATATAAAAAATGAAAAATAACAAATGAAAAATAAAAAATTAAAATTGAAAAATAAAAAATGAGAAATGAAAAATGAAATATTGAAAATAAAATTTAAAAAAAAAATAAGGAAAAATAAAAAATAAAAAATAAAAAATTAAATAAAAAAGGAAAAATTAAAAATAAAAAATGAAAAACAAAAATGAAAAATTAAAAAAAAAATTTAAAATGAAAAATGAAAAATAAATAATAAAAAATTCTGACTAAAAAATTAAAAATAAAAAATGAAAAATAAATTAATATAAAAAATAAAAAATTAAATATAAAAAATGAAAAAAAAAAAAAATTAAAATTGAAAAATAAAAATTTATAAATAAAAAATGAGAAATGAAAAAACGAAAAATTAAAAATAAAAAATAAAACACGAAAAATTAAAAACTAACCGGTTAATATAATAAATAGTAATAATAATAAGTGATACGCTTTCTGTTTCGTTTTAAGAAAGTGCTGTAAAATAATCTTTAATTACTATGTGTTTACACATCTCCCCTGCGATCGGACTCACATGATTTTTTTACAGCAAATATATCGACCAAGTGTCAGATGGATTGGATGAGGGGAAATCCGTTTTAAGTCTCTCCGTGACTGTGCGTGACCATGCGTGACTGTGCGTAACTAAGTCAAATTTAAGCTTTTTTTCACAGCAAGTGTATGGACCAAGTTTCAGATCGATGGGATGAGGGAAATGACATTTAGATCACTCCGTGACTGTGCGTGACTGTGCGTGACTATGGGACAAGTTTCAGATCAATTGGATAAGGGGGAATGGGGTTCCCCCACGACAGACAGACAGACAGACAGAGAGTATGAGTTAAATGAAAGAGTTTAAAAAGAAAAAAAATTAACATAAAATAGCTTAACTTTAGAAAAATAAACAAAACTTCAAAGTATTCAAGTTTATACTGTTGACAAAACTTTGGAAACTTTAACTAAACAATATTTGAAAATTTTTCCTCTATTTTTGTTTTCAATATTTTGTTCGATATCTATTACTTTTAAGTACTGCTTCACAACGTCGAGCCATGGAGTCAATTAAATTGTTGATGAATCTATTGAAATTTTTTGCCACTCTGAATTAACTGCCTCTATGAGATCAATCTTGTTTGTGTAATTTCGTATTCGTATATATCGATCAAAAATTGCTCATATGGAATTGAGATCTTGTGATTGGGGTGGCCATTCAAAAACACTAACTTTATTAGATTGTAGCCATTTGTAGCCATTTTCATGTTGGAACTTCCAGAATAGGGCTACATTTTCCTCCGCGTCTGGAATATGTCTGTATCGAATTCCAGTTAAAGTATCATTCGCTACATGAATTGGAGCCATTCCTTAACCCGAAAAGCAACCTCATAACATAGTATTGCCACCGCCAAATTTAACTGTTTTTCTTGCATATTTTGGGTTTAGTCATTTTCCCCTTGGTCGTCGTACAAACGATCTTCTATAATGGCCTCTTAAATTAAACTTGTACTCACGTGAAAAGATAATAATATTCCAATTCATTCTTGACCGTCTTAAGAAAAATTAATGCGAACCAGATGATTTTTCTTTGATATCGGTGGCTTCTTCACAGGACGATAACAGCCAAGATCAGCCTCAATTGCTCGTCAGGAATTGATGTTTTTAACTACCAAAAATATTTGACCTAGACTTAGCTTAGCATCAATTTCTGAGTCGATTTAGCGACGTCCGTCCGTCTGTGTGTCAATGAAAACCTTGCAATCAAACTATAGGTCGCAAATATGAATAAAGTTTGATGGAATTCGATGATTAAGCCATAAAGCTAATGCTTTTAAAACTGGTGAAAGTCGGTGAATGTTCAGACATAGTCCCCATAGAAATTACCCCTATGAGGTCGACTTAAATTGCCATAAGATCCAAATTATCATATAGATCTAGGTCAAATTTGGTTTGCATATGTTTATTGCACCCATTAATCAGTTGTCTCAACATAGACCCTATAGGGCAATTATTACTCATAGCCCCCATATAAAGCTGCTCCCCGATCTTCACTTATATCTATCAAAAGTAAAAAATATTGTACAGATTTTCCTAAAATTTGGTTTGTATATATTCTTGCCAAAAAGAAGTAACTTTTTGAGATCTGCGGGGAAGAAAATTAATAAAAACTCCACCCAAATTTGGTTTATACATATTTTCAATACCCAATTAGTTGGACCAAAGACCAATTCTCTATACGCATGGTATATGGTATCTCATAGTCAGTCTAGACCGACTATAATTTTCTTACTTGTTTTAATTTCAGATGACCTGTTTAAGTAGCCTTTTTGGACATTTCTTAAACTCTCTTCCTGTTAAATTATCCTGTCTTGTTTAACGAAGCCTGCTTCCTAAATTTTAAGTCGTCACCATACTGGTTTTAGGATATTTGTTAATAATATTTGAAATTATGAATTTATTCAAAGAATATTTCGTACAAATTTTCTTTTGCTTAAGATCAGCAGTTAAATGATCCATTATTCTGGTTTTTAACGCTTCACAAAACTTTTTTCTTGCCATTATTTTATAATAACTGATTATAAGATTAAAACAGTGAAAAATACAATACTGTTTAAAAAACAGTTACAAGAAATCGTCAGAAACTATAAATGTTTAGATAACGGTTAAGATTTGATACATTTTCTTTCATATCATTTTCTATTTTTATCGTTTTAATTAACTATAATTCAAAGTTTCCATTGTTTGGCATCACCAAAAATACTTTTTTTCGTTTATATATTTTTTTAAATTGTATATTTTGTAACAAATTTTTAATCTTTAGATTGAAAACAGACTAAAGAATAATTTCGCATTAAATAAATAAATATAGTAAAAGTTTCCAATGTAATGTCGCCCACTGAATATGCTCAATTACATTCTCAAATAAATTCATTTAATTAATTTCATTGATGTCATTATTTTAGGATTTTCCTACATGGCAGGCATATTTTTATTAAGTCAGCTCCCCAAGATATGCTATAAAATATATTTTATTAAAAAAAAAAAAATCAACTATATTTGTTAATAAACATTTTGATATATTTCTTTTGCATTACAGGAATTTCATGTTGCCTATCTTTTCATTCGTATGGGAAACTCGCCACGACCCGGTCTCTGGACTTTGGAGAAATCTAGTGATTATGGTAAAACCTGGTCGGCATGGCAACATTTTTCGGATACACCGGCCGATTGTGAAACTTATTTTGGCAAGGATACCTATAAGCCAATAACCAAAGATGATGATGTTATATGTACGACAGAGTATTCTAAGATTGTGCCATTGGAAAATGGTGAAATTCCGGTGATGTTGTTAAACGATCGTCCTTCCTCGACCAACTACTTTAACTCTACGGTATTGCAGGAATGGACGCGAGCCACTAATGTTCGCATCCGTTTGTTGCGTACCAAGAATTTATTGGGTCATTTAATGTCGGTCGCCCGTCAAGATCCCACAGTGACCAGACGTTATTTCTATTCGATTAAGGATATTTCCATTGGCGGCCGTTGCATGTGTAATGGTCATGCTGATACCTGTGATGTTAAAGATCCCAAGAGCCCAGTGCGTATATTGGCCTGTCGTTGTCAACATCGCACTTGTGGCATCCAGTGTAATGAATGTTGTCCCGGTTTCGAACAAAAGAAGTGGCGTCAAAATACTAATGCCCATCCCTTTGAATGTGAACGTAAGTTTTTTGTTTAGGATTTTGGAATTATTTTCTAATATTTCTTACTTTTTTTTCATTTTAGCTTGTAACTGTCATGGTCATACTAATGAGTGCGTTTATGATGAAGATGTTGATCGTAAGAATTTATCTTTGGACATTCATGGTCATTATGAGGGTGGTGGTCGTTGTTTGAATTGCCAACACAATACTGAGGGCATTAACTGCAACAAGTGTAAAGCCAAATATTATAGACCCTACGAGAAATTTTGGAATGAAACTGATGTCTGTCAACGTAAGTACGATTTTAAATTAAAAATAATTTAAAGGAAAGATTTTATTTCAGCAATTATAGGATAGTTTCGAATTTAAGCCTTTACAGGTTTAGACATCCTCGAAGTCATTTAGACACCCAAAATTTGTAGCATTTTAAAATATTACACCTTCGGA